>CM035171.1:3628888-3872347 GCA_020205615.1 Panax quinquefolius
TGCCCGAGATACTGCTACTCTCGGCGAACTTCGCATTTCTTCAATTTGGCATATAGTTGGTTTTCACGAAGCCTTTGAGTACCCGACTTCAAATAGTGCTCATGATCTTCGACTTTTGGAATATATAAGGATGTCATCAATAAAGACAACAACGAATTGATCCAAATATTCCTTGAATACTCGGTTCATCATATCCATGAAAGCCATGAGAGCATTAGTTAGTCCGAAAAGACATGACTAAGAATTCATAATGCCCATACTGGGAGTTACGAAGCGCTCTTTGGAATATCCTCGATTCTAATCTTGGTGATGATATCCGAGCGAAGATCGATTTTGAAAAAGAATTGTGCCCTTGCAAGCTGGTCAAACAAGTCATCAATCGAGGTAGAGGATACCTATTCTTGATGGTGACATGGTTCAATTCCCCGATAGTCAATACAAAGTCGCATACTCCCGTCTTTCTTCTTTACAAATAAAACAGGGAGCACCCCAAGGAGATGTCTTGAGAATGATGAAACCAATGTCCAGCAATTCTGTAGTTGGACCTTTAACTCTGAAAGTTCAATAGAGCCATTCGATATGGGGTTTTAGAAATGGGCTTTGTACGGGTTCAAGATCAATAAAGAATTCAACTTCACGTTACGGGGTAGACCAAGGGAAGTTCTTCCGAAATCGTCGAGAAAGTCAATAACAACGGAATATTATTCAAATTTGACGTGTCTTTATTCAAATCCATAACATGGGCTAAGAAAGCTTGACATCCATTTTTTAATAAGCGAATAGCTTTATGATTAGATATGACGGTGATTGATTTTAATGGTTTAGTTGCTTGAATTACATACAACAAAGTTGGTTAGAATATGAAAACTATGAACCTTACGAAAATAATCAATTTTGGCATGATGAGTAGTTAACCAATCAATCCCTAAAATCACATCAAAAGCAAGTATCTTTAAAGAGATAAGGTCAATGGTAAGGTAATGGTGCCAACTTGAATCAAACAAGATTTATAAACAGTGGATGTGATGAAAGTTTCTCTAACGGAGTTTCCACGATAGGTCAAAGTCTAATTTCTCCTGAGTCAAGTTTAAACGTTGAGCACAAGCGGGGAGAGATAAATCAATGGGTAACACCGGTGTCAAGTAAGGTATAAACTTCGCAAGAATTTATAAATAAACTTACCCGTGATCACCTCGTTTGGTTCCTCGCATTATGACCGATCACAACAAACGCCTTCTTCCCTAATCGTTGACTTTGACTTTTCTCGGGATAGTCTTTTGAGTCACCGCCCCATTGAACTAGGTTTCGCTCTGCGTACAATCTCGAAAGATATGTCCTTCCTTTCCACAATTATAGCATACCTTGAGCTGTTGTGGGCTGACGGTTTGGTGATATGTCCCTCTTTTCCGCATTTGTAGCATATGACCGGTCGGTCGTTCTCCTCCCTTAGAACCAGATTCTTTAAGCCTTTGCGTCTTCATATGGTCATTGTTAAATCTCCTCTTTTAAAATCTCCTCTCGACTCGCTTTTCTATTTTCATGGCCATGATTACCACCAGAGTGGTTACCATTTACATCCCGTCTGTTTCTTTCTCCGCAGTTATCATTATTCTGTTGATTGCTATCTCTCGATCACGATCCTGGTTTGTGGTCCTCGGTTGATAGTACTTTCGTTATCTCGCTCTAATAATTGAGCCCTGCTTACAACATCTGAATAAAGAGAAAATTTATGAGAAATGAGATCTCGGCGTACGCCGGGTTTCAAACCTCTAAGAAACATCCGCGTCATCGTTCCTCATTCTCCACCAAATGAGGTACAAACTGGATAACTCTGCAAACTTTGCCTCGTCTTTGAGACACCGCCATATTGTTTTGTTCCAATCGATGAACTCCACTTCCTTTATATGACGAACACTTTCGGAAAGTATTTGTCATTAAATAGCTTCTGAAACGTCTCCCAAGACATCTTGAAAAGCGGTTTGGATGGATACGCTTCACGAGACTCCCACCAATGAATCCGCTTTCGCCACGGAACATAAAGGTGGCGAATGGAACCTTCTGTTCTCAAGTGCATCCCAAGACATCGAATATCTTGGTAATTTGTTTGACCCATGTTTCCGCCATGATCGGATCGGTTTTCCCTTAAATTCGGTGGTCCCAACTCTTTGAGCGTTTGGCATTTGTGACAACGTGTAATTGCTATCATTTCTCCCTGTATTTTGAACACGAGTTTCCTCGTCCCGATTTTGCATGAACTATGAAAAAACTTCTAAACATCCCCTCGTTCATCATCGCTTCAATGGTGTTGTTCACAGAGGAACATTGCCAAACTGTTACACGCTCTCCTCGTTGGTGAAATGCAGGCGTCTCCACGGTCTCATTTCCATTGTTAATATTCTCGATCGACATTCTCAAATCTTCCATAAAACAAGGGTTAATTAAGGAAATCAATATATCACATAATATCCCTATATACTTGACCAACTAACAAATAAGCTTAGGTAGGACACACTTAGCGAAGGATTTACTCGTCTCCCCTCCTAGTTCTATTCCCGATCTCCGTAGAGATCATATCCCTAAGCTCGATACCAACCGTGGCGCCCCAAAATAGGTATACATCACCTATTCGAGTTGTCAATACATGGTACGAAGCAAACAACTACAACTTTATTATTACAACAAGAAAAGCTGTGAGTTTGAATACAAATATTATCTTCTAGATAATATCTATACTCAAATAAATCCTCATCACATTTATTGATACATTATTTTATAAAATGGTGAGGACTACTAAACAATCCTTTCTAAAACCTTCATTCCATACCCCAGGCTGCATCTGTATATATTCGCCTCCTCGAGAAAAAATGGAACAAAAAGGAAAAGGGTGAGCTCAACTAGCTCAGTAAAGAATATTATGACTAAGATAATATACAACAAATTATCGTTAGTATTCAACAGGGAAAAATATAATAGAATACAATAGACAACAAATTTTAAATCAATATTCGCAGCGGAAATAATAATTCATTAGAAGAGTTAAGTAGAGAATGCAAACTACTATCTTCTATGTATGAATTTAAAAGTTCATCGTCTATCTTTTATCCCTGTAACATCAATCAATATACATCTGGAATCAAATATTCATCTTTGCACTTTCTGAGCCAAAGATATTCATCGATTAATCATATTCATTTAAACACTGCTTTCATCTTTTGCTTCACGGCCAAAGATATTCTTCGAAATCATTCATCTTTCTTTGACCACGGGCCAAAGATATTCTTAAGAAATCATTCATCTTTGCACTACACAGGCCAAAGATATTCCATAATATCATCATTTAAGGCGAGGATGATGAAAATATATTTTTAAAAGAAACGAATCCAAAGAAACAAAATGACAAGGATTAAGGATTAAGGATTCGTACTTGGTTTTATCCACGTCCAAAAATACCTCAAAAATAATCATCATCATGAGTGGTGTAAAATTCAAGAATGATCAAAACATGGATACAATCGAAGTTAGTATCCGAATAGATGTTTTGGACGAAAAGAAGAAATTTTATTTTTCGATTGAATAATCTTAGATATCGTGAATAAGTGTCAGATATCGTGAATAGTCTTAAATATCGTGAATAAGTAACTCAGACACCAAAAGATAGAAATTCCACAAAAACATCTTCACGCTTCGTGAATAGTACTCGTGAATAGTAACTTTCGTGAATAGTAACTCATGAATAAGTAACTTCGTGAATAGTAACTCATGAATAGTAACCTCATGAATAAGTAACCCTTAATAAGAACCCGACATGAAAAAGTTCCAAATTTGATAAAAACTTCAGATCAACATTTAAGTATAATGATATTGAAGAAATAATATCATTCTGAAAAAAATAATATCCCTTACCTCGAAGATCAAGATACTTAGCTTAGAATCTAAGGATATATAGTGTTGAAGGAACTTGAAACCGTCTAGAATACTCAAAGTATACTCAAAATACTCACAAAATACGCTCGATAATATAGAGAGAGAAAACTTGATTTACGGTGTGATTTTCAATTCTAACCTAAGCACCCTATTTATAGAAATTCTTTAGAACACCAAAGCGAAAATTTAATAAATTAATATATATATATATATATCAAATTCATCATCAACCTTAGAATTCAGATCCTAGCATTTCTCACATGCCACCTTCTAGAAAAGTAAGAAAAAAAACGTTTTTCATAAAATAAGTAATTAAAACTTACAAAAATCAATTATTTCGGAGCTTCAGAACTTCAATAATTCATAATAAATAGCCCTTTCATCAGAAAATTTGAATCTCGCGAGTTTTTATAGGAAATTCAATTCTCTACAACTTTGCAGAAGAAAGTTTTTCCAAATTCCAAATAGAAATTGACCGAAATCCACAAACGGAAAATTTTACATTTATAATCAAATTTCAATCAATAAATGGGTCCCACCACACATTTTAACATGTTTTAAACATTTATTGCAACAAAAATACTCTTCCTCCTCGTATACTCATATATCCCACATTCGTTGTAAAAATATCACCGTTAATATATTATTAAAATAATATATTTAAATGAATTATTTTATCAGAAAAAGATAAAATATTAATTTTCAACAATTGTCATTTTAAAAATTTTCTCCATCTATATCCACATAAAATCAATATTTTCCTCATCATATAAATCAATAATTAATTATTCACAAATAATATTACAGAGAATCACAATATTGATGATCGAGGCGGTTCCTGGGAAAGGGGGCTTTCGAATAAGAATTTCTCTTCTTCTTGGCGGCGCAATTAGGTGACCAAACCTCTCCTTGAATGAACTTTCTAGACATTGCCAATAATGTTATCTAATAATATTATTCGGATAATATGAATTATTGCTTCGATAATGAAAAATCTTGTGTAATGACAATTATTGAAACAACAATAATATAAAATATCAACGCAAACAATTATTGAATCAATAAAATAAAATCTTGAGCGAAGAATTACATCAACCATTATTGAGTAGTGCCTTCTTACGTAAGAATCAATAATTGGTGCAATCTGGTATCTTTAATTGCTCAACAACGCCATTAGTGTGTTTTAACCACCTGGGTATTCCAACGATATTAATGCAATAACTAACGCCGTTATTTAAAAACAACTTATATTTGTCGTTTTCTTCATCCAATCGCTTTCCGTTATGGGGCCCACATTAGCATTTACCTTGCGCCGAATTCGAATATTCCCACAATGATCACGAATATTCCACGACCAAACGAATATTCCCCGACAACAATGAATATTTTATAACCACTTGCTTATTTTGAAATATTTGCGTATTTAACCCTTAACTATCCACATTAATCAAATCAACCCTTACTATTTCAAAATAATAAATAAAGGAAATTCCTTTTTATTTAAAAATTTCGGGGTCTTACAAACTTGCTTGCCGTCTAGCAATACTCAAAGTATACTCAAAATACTCACAAGAATACGTTCGATAATATAGAGAAAACTTGAGTTTACGGTGTGATTTTCAATTCTAACCTAAGACCCTATTTATAGGAAATTGCTTAGAACACCAAAATCGAAAATTTAATAAAATATATTATTATTAATAAATTTCCTCGCCTCTTTGGAAATCAGATCCCAACATTTCCCACATGCCAACCTTCTAGAAAGAAATGATAAAAACGTTTTTCATAAAATAAATAATTAAAACTTACAAAAATCAATTATTTGAACTTGAAACTTCAATAATTCATAATAAATAGCTCTTTCATCAGAAAATTCGAATCTCGCGATTTTTTATAGGAAATTCAATTCTCTACAACTTTGCGGAAGAAAGTTTTTCCAAATTCCAAACAAAAATTGACCGAAATCCACAAACGGGTGATTTTACATCTTATAATCAAATTTCGATCAATAAATGGGGTCCAATCGACATGTTTAACATGTTTTAAACATTTATTGCAACAAAATACTCTTCCTCCTCGTATACTCATATATCCCACATTCGTTGTAAAAATATCACCATTATTAATATTATTATTAAAATAATATATTTAAATGAATTATTTTATCGAGAAAAAGATAAAATATTAATTTTCAACAATTGTCATTTTAAAATTTTCTCCATCTATATCCACATAAAATCAATATTTTCCTCATCATATAAATCAATAATTAATTATTCACAAATAATATTACGAGAATCACAATATTAATGACCAACCGTGCGGCTTCAGGAAAGAGGGGCTTTCGATAAGAATTTCTTCTTCTTTGGCGCAATTAGGTGACCAAACCTCTCCTTAGATGAACTTTCTAGACATTGCCAATAATGTTATCTAATAATATTATTCAGATAATATGAATTATTGCTTCGATAATGAAAAATCTTGTGTAATGACAATTATTGAAACAACAATGAATATAAAATATCAACGCAGCAATTATTAACTCAATAAAATAAAATCGAGCGATAATTACATGTAACCATTATTGAGTAGTGCCTTCTTACGTAAGAATCAATAATTGGTGCAATACCGTGTGCTACTGTTCAACAACGCGTATTAGTGTGTTTTAACCACCGGGTATTCCAACAGTATTAACGGTAACAACTACGCCGTTATTTAAAAACAACTTATATTTGTCGTTTTCTTCATCCAATCGCTTTTCGTTATGGGGCCCACATGGTCATTTTGCTTGGTCGTATTTAATATTCCCGAAATGATCTGAATATTCCACGACCAAACGAATATTCCCCGACAATAATGAATATTTTATAACCACTTGCTTATTTTGAAATATTTGCGTATTTAACCCTTAACTATCCACATTAATCAAATCAACCCTTACTATTTCAAAATAATAAATAAAGGAAATTCCTTTTTTATTTAAAAATTTGAGGTCTTACAACCTCCCTCCTTATGAAATTTCGTCCTCGAAATTGACGTGCGTATTCTGTGTTTGAAAAGGTGAGGATACCTCGCTTTCATTTCCGTTTCCAATTCCCGGGTCATTTCCTCTATAAAGATGATTCCTCCACAAAACTTTAACTTGTGGTATGACCTTTTGCCGTGGGACATGCTCCTTCCTATCCAAGATCTTGGCGGTACCTCCTCATACGTTAAGTCTTGGCTATCTCGTCCGGCTTCTAACTTTCAATAACGTGGTTCGGGTCTTTCACATATTTACGAAGTACGGATATGTGAAACACATTATGAACACGAGACATACTCGAGGTAACGCAAGTCTATAAGCTACATTTCCTACTCGGTCAAGAATTTGAAATGGACCAATAAATCGTGGATTGAGCTTTCCTCTCTTCCCAAATCTTGTAACTCCTTCCATGGAGAACTCGCATGACAATACATGATCCCCACATTAAATTCCACGTCCTTTCGATGAAGATCCGCATAACTCTTTTATGTCGATCTTGTGCCGTTTGTATACATTGTCGAATCATTTGGATCTTTTCGGTGAGTCATACGTCTTAACTTTCGGGTCCTAACAATGTTGCTTCACCCACCTCATCCCAACATATTGGAGAACGACATTTTCGTCCATATAATGCTTCAAATGGAGCCACACCTATACTTGCACGATAAGCTTTGTTGTAGGAGAATTCCACCAATGGTAAATACTTATCCCAACTACCCTTGAAGTCTAGGACACGAGTCTTAATAGATCTTCAAGAGTTTGAATAGTCCTCTCGATTGTCCGTCCGGTTTGGGGATGGTATGCCTAGAACTAAATCGCAAATCCGTGCCCATAGCTTTTTGCAAGCTAACCCAAAATCTTGAAGTGAATCTTGGGTCACGATCCGAAACTATGGATACAGGCATGCCATGCAACCTCACAATCTCATTCACGTCTATACTAGCAAGGCGTTCAAGGAATAAGTCTCCGTGACGGGCAAGAAATGAGCGGACTTGGTTAATCTATCAACAATAACCCAAATAGCATTGATGCCTTGAGAAACCGTAGGAAGACCCCGTAACGAAATCCATAGTAATGTGTTCCCACTTCCATTCCAGGAATCTCAAGTGGTTGCAACGGACCCTTAGGTACAAGATGCTCCGCCTTTACACGTTGGCAAGTTAAACACATCGAGATAAACTTTGCAATCTCTCTCTTCATATTGTTCCACCAAAATGTATGTCGAAGATCACGATACATTTTAGTACTTCCGAGATGGATTGCAAATGGCGTATTGTGTGCCTCCATCATAATCTTGTACTTCAAATCGTGGGTCGTTAGAACACAAAAGTCTAGAGTGGATTCAAGTATTCCTTCTTCATCAATTCTCGCTTAGGAATAGCTCCTTCTTGTACTTTCTTCTTCATACGCGCTCATCGGAATTCCGGGTCGATTGAGCAGCAACCTTAACTTTTTCTATTAAAGTTGGCTCTATCGTATACTTGACATCATCGCACTCGTTCCTCGTATGATCTTCTTCTCAATGCGTCGGCTACCACTACATTAAACTTTACCGGGATGGTATTGAATAGTGTGGTCGTAGTCTTTCATAGCTCGAGCCAACGTCGCTGCCGCGTGTTGAGTTCTTTTTGAGTGAAGAAATATTTAAGGCTTTTATGGTGCAATGTATCTCCACTTTCTCCCCATATAGATAGTGCCTCCATATCTTTAAGCGAACGATTTCCGCCAACTCTAGATCATGAGTAGGATAATTCCTCTCATACTCTTTAAGTTGTCGCGAGGCATAGGCTATGACTTTCCCACGTTGCATGAGAACACATCCTAACCCTTTGCACGAAGCATCGTTTGTAGATAACAAATCCATCCGAACCGGATGGTATTGTTAGAAAAGTCTTAAAAAAGTCTCCTCTTAAGCTCTTGAAACTTTTCTCGCATTCTTCGCTCCAAAGCGAATTTTGTATCCTTAGGAGTTAGGCCGAGTTAATGGAGTAGCGATTAGAAAACCCTTCCACGAATCTCCGATAATAACCAATTTAAGCCCAAAAAGCTACGTGCTTGATCCACCGGCTTGGTTGCTCCCAACTTTGTATTGCTTCAATCTTCGGCGGATCAACGGATACTCCATGTTTCGACACCACGTGCCCAAGGAATGCTACTTCCTCGAAGCCGTAACTCGCATTTCTTCAATTTGGCATATAGTTGGTTTTCACGAAGCCTTTGGAGTACCGACTTCAAATGGTGCTCATGATCTTCACGACTTTTGGAATATATGAGGATGTCATCAATAAAGACAACAACGAATTGATCCAAATATTCCTTGAATACTCGGTTCATCATATCCATGAAAGCCAGCGAGGAGCATTAGTTAGTCCGAAAGACATGACTAAGAATTCATAATGCCCATACCGGGTTCTACGAAGGCGATCTTTGGAATATCCTCGATTCTAATCTTCAATTGATGATATCCGAGCGAATATCGATTTTGAAAAGAATTGTGCCCTTACTGTTGGTCAAACAAGTCATCAATACGAGGTGAGGATACCTATTCTTGATGGTGACATGGTTCAATTCCGATAGTCAATACAAAGTCGCATACTTCCGTCTTTCTTCTTTCTGAATAAAGCAGGAGCACCCCAAGGAGATGTCTTAGGGCGAATGAAACCAATGTCCAACAATTCACATAGTTGGACCTTTAACTCCTGAAGTTCAATAGGAGCCATTCGATATGGGGTTTTAGAAATGGGCTTTGTACGGGTTCAAGATCAATAAAGAATTCAACTTCACGTTAAAGGGGTGAGGCCAGGGAAGTTCTTGAAATACGTCGGGAAAGTCAATAACAACAGAATATTATTCAAATTTGGCGTGTCTTTATTCAAATCCATAACATGGGCTAAGAAAGCTTGACATCCGTTTTTCAATAAACGAATAGCTTTATGATTAGATATGACGATGATTGATTTTAATGGTTTAGTTGCTTGAATTAAATAACAAACAGGTTGGTTAGGAATATGAAAACTAACAACCTTACGAAAACAATCAATTTTGGCATGATGAGTAGTTAACCAATCAATCCTCAAAATCACATCAAAAGCAAGTATCTTTAAAGAGATAAGGTCAACGGGTAAGGTAATGGTGCCAACTTGAATCAAACAAGATTTATAAGCAGTGGATGTGATGAAAGTTTCTCTAACGGAGTTTCCACAGATAGGTCAAAGTCTAATTTCTCCTGAGTCAAGTTTAAACGTTGAGCACAAGGCGGAGAGATAAATGAATGGGTAACACCAGGTATCAAGTAAGGTATAAACTTCGCAAGAATTTATAAATAGCTTACCCGTGATCACCTCGTTTGGGTTCCTCGCATTATGACCCGATCAACAACAAACGCTCTTCCGGAATCGTTGATTTTGACTTTTTCAGGACGATCTTTTGAGTCACCGTCCCATTGAACTAGGTTTCGCCATCTTGTATAATCTCGGCGATATGTCCTTCCTTTCCACAATTATAGCATACCTTGAATCTGTTGTGGGCGGTTTGGTGATATGTCCTCTTTTCGCATTTGTAGCATATGACCGTGGTCGTTTTCTCCTCCTTAGAACTAGTTGTTTAAACCCTTTATGCGTCTTCAAATGGTCGTTATTAAATCTCCTCTTTTAAAATCTCCTCCCGACTCGCTTCTTCTATTTTCATGGCCATGATTACCACCGGAGTGGTTACCATTTTTGTCCATCTGTTTCTTTCTCATTGGTTATCATTATTACATTGATCGCTATCTCTACAGTACGATCTTGGTTTATGGTCCTTGGTTGGCCAGTACTTTCGTTATCTCGCTCTAATAATTGAGCCTGCTTTACAACATCTCGATAAAGTGAAAATTTATGAAAAATGAGATCTTGACGTATCTTTGGGTTTCAAACCTCAAAGAAACATCCGCGTCATCGTTCCTCATTCTCCACCAAATGAGGTGCAAACTGGATAACTCTGCAAACTTTGCCTCGTCTTGAGACACCGCCATGTTGTTTTTTTGTTCCAATCGATGAACTCCACTTCCTTCATATGACGAACACTTTCGGGAAAGTATTTGTCATTAAATAGCTTCAAACGTCTCCCAAGACATGCCGAAAGTGCTTTTGGATGGGTGCGCTTCACGATGATTACCACCAATGATACGCCTCGCCACCACTTAACATAAAGGTGGCAAATGGAACCTTCTGTTCCTCCGTGCATCCCAAGACATCGAATATCTTGGTAATTTGTTTGACCCATGTTTTACGCCATGATCGGATCCGCTTTCCTTAAATTCGGTGGTCCCAACTCTTTGAATCGCTTGGCTGTGTGACAACCCGTGAATTGCTATCATTTCCTCCTGTATTTTGAACACGAGTTTCCTCGTCGATTTTGCATGAATCGCAAAAAACTTCTAAACATCCCTCGTTCATCATCTCGCTTTCATGGTGGTGTTGTTCACGGGAGGAACATTGCCGACTTATTAGACGTTCTCCTCGTTGGTGAGTACAGGGCATCTCCACGGTCTCATTTCCATTGTTAATATTCTCGATTGACATTCTCAAATCACCGTCATAAAACAAGGGTTAATTAAGAAATCAATATATCACATAATATCCCTATATATTGACCAACTAACAAATAAGCTTAGGTAGGACACACTGGCGAAGGATTTACTCGTCTCTCCCTCCTAGTTCTATTCCCCGATCTCGCCAGGAGATCATATCCTAAGCTCGATACCAACTGTGGCGCCCCCAAAATAGGTATACATCACCTATTACGAGTTGTCAATACATGTACGTAAAACAACTACAACTTTATTATTACAACAATAAAAGCTGTGAGTTTGAGTATAGATATTATCTTCAGAAGATATCTATACTCAAATAAATCCTCATCACATTTATTGATACATTATTTTACAAAAATGGTGAGGACTACTAAACAATCCTTTTCTAAAACCTTCATTCCATACCCCAGACTAAATTACTTCGCTTATATTCTCGCCTCCACGAGAAAAATGGAACAAAAGGAAAAGGGTGACCTCAACTAGCTCAAGAAAAAGAATATTATGACTAAGATAATATACAACAAATTATCGTTAGTCTTCAGCAGGAAAAATCTAATAGAATACAATAGACAACAAATTTTAAATCAATATTCGCAATGAAATAATAATTCATTAGAAGAGTTAAGTAGAGAATGCAAACTACTATCTTCTTACATGTATGAATTTAAAATTTCATCGCTCTATCTTTTATCCCCAGAACATCAATCAATATACATCTGGAATCAAATATTCATCTTTGCACTACTGAGCCGAAGATATTCATTAGTTAGTCATATTCATTTAAACACTGTTTATCTTTTGCACTCTGGGCCAAAGATATTAATCGATCGGTCATGTTCATCTCTAACACTGCTTCATCTTTTACACTACAGCCAAAGATATTCTTGAAAATCATTCATCTTTTTGCCTTCTACGGGCCAAAGATCTTCAATAATATCATCATTTAAGGCGAGGATGATGAAAATATTTTTAAAGAAAAGCGAATCCATTGAAACAAAATGACAAGGATTAAGGATTAAGGATTAGTACTTTTGTTTTATCCACGTCCAAAAATACCTCAAAAATAATCACGGTGGTGTAAAATTCAAGAATGATCAAAACATGGATACAATCGAGTTAGTATCCGGAATAGATGTTTTAGACGAAAAGAAGAAATTTTATTTTTCTATGAATAATCTGCAGTATCGTGAATAGTCTTGGTATCGTGAATAGTCGCCGTATCGTGAATAAGTAACTCAGACACCAAAAGATAGAAATTCCACAAAAACATCTTCACGCTTTCATGAATAATACTAAAGTGAATAAGTAACTCGTGAATAAGTAACTCATGAATAGTAACTCGTGAATAGTAACTCATGAATAGTAACCACGACATGAAAAAGTTCCAAATTTGATAAAACTTGGATCAACATTTCAAAGATAATGATATTGAAGAAATAATATCATTACTGAAAAAATAATATCCCTTACCTCGAAAGATCAAGACTTCCAAATAGAATCTAAGGTATAGTCTTTGAAGGAACTTGCCATAGCCTAGCAATACTCAAAGTATACTCAAAATACTCACAAGAATACGTTCGATAATATAGAGAGAAAATTTCAGTTTACGGTGTGATTTTCAATTCTAACCTAAGCCCTATTTATAGGAAATTGCTTGGAACACCAAATCGAAAAAATTTAATAAAATATATTATTATTAATAAATTTCCTCACGCCTCTTTGGAAATCAGATCCCAACATTTCCCACATGCCAACCTTCTAGAAAGAAATGATAAAAACGTTTTTCATAAAATAAATAATTAAAACTTACAAAAATCAATTATTTGAGCTTGAACTTCAATAATTCATAATAAATAGCGCTTTCATCGGAAAATTCGAATCTCACGAGTTTTTATAGGAAATTCAATTCTCTACAACTTTGCGGAAGAAAGTTTTTCCAAATTCCAAACAAAAATTGACCAAAATCCACAAATCAGGCGATTTTACAATTTATAATCAAATTTCGATCAATAAATGGGGTCCACAGACATGTTTAACATGTTTTAAACATTTATTGCAACAAAAATACTCTTTCTCCTCAGTATACTCATATATCCCACATTCGTTGTAAAAATATCACCGTTAATATATTATTAAAATAATATATTTAAATGAATTATTTTATCGAAAAAAGATAAAATATTAATTTTCAACAATTGTCATTTTAAAAATTTTCTCCATCTATATCCACATAAAATCAATATTTTTCTCATCATATAAATCAATAATTAATTATTCACAAATAATATTACAGAATCACAATATTGACAACCAGGCAGTTCCCAGGAAGAGGGGGCTTTCCAATAAGAATTTCTTCTTACTGGCGCGGAATTAGGTGACCAAACCTCTCCTTAGACAGAACTTTCTAGACATTGCCAATAATGTTATCTAATAATATTATTCAGATAATATGAATTATTGCTTCGATAATGAAAAAAATACTGTGTAATGACAATTATTGAAACAACAGCAATATAAAATATCAACGCAGCAATTATTAACTCAATAAAATCTTTGAGCGATAATTCATGTAACCATTATTGAGTAGTGCCTTCTTACGTAAGAATCAATAATTGGTGCAATAATACCGTAATACTTCTTGCTCAACAACGCCGTATTAGTGTGTTTTAACCACCGGGGGGTATTCCAACAAGATATTAACGAATAACTCACGCCGTTATTTAAAACAACTTATATTTGTCGTTTTCTTCATCCAATCGCTTTCCAGTTATGGGGCCCACACATGGTCATACTCGTCACGAATATTCCCTACGATCACGAATATTCCACGACCAAACGAATATTCCAAATAATAATGAATATTTTATAACCACTTACTTATTTTGAAATATTTGCGTATTTAACCCTTAACTATCCACATTAATCAAATCAACCCTTACTATTTCAAAATAATAAATAAAGGAAATTCCTTTTATTTAAAAATTTTCGGGTCTTACATATACTCAGATACTTATGTTAATAATCTGAAGTACTATTCACGACAAATTGGTTTCTTCTTTGACCAAATTATCGTTGATTTATGAATCTTACTCTTGAAATTAAAACCATGTTTTGATTATATTATTTTTATATAACATTCTTATAACCCTAATGATAATATTTCTCTTTGACTTGAGTGTAAAGATGGGTAGATTATTGGTATGATCGTTACTATAGGTTCTCTTTGGCCAGTAGTGCAAAAGTTGAATTGTTGAGTGGTATGATTATGACCATTGAATATTTTTAGCTTAAGTGCAAAAGTGAATTGATCAACATGGTTATAATTATTGTTATATAACTTCGAAATGATTATGTATTTCTTTGATATATGAATATCTTTGGCTCGTAGTCAAAAGATGACTTGTTGATGAATATCTTAGCTTTGTAGTGCGAATGATGAATTATTGATGAATATCTTTTGCTCGTAATGCAAAGATGACTGTTGTTGAATATCTTTACTTTGTAGTGCAAAGATGAATTATTGATGAATATCTTTGGCTCGTAATGCAAAAGATGACTGTTGTTGAATATCTTTAGCATGTAGTGTAAAGATGAACTGTTGATGAATATCTTTGGCCGCGTAGTGCAAAGATGAATTTATTAGTATGATTATGAGCAGAACGTGATTTGGTATAACCATGATATTTGATGTTTCGTAAAGAGCGGTGATGAAAATTATCTTCGTCATGGATGAGAAGAGGAATTTAGAATCACAATCATGATTATGAGTTATTCATATGATTGTGGAAAGGAACTGTTGATTGATGTTACGAGGATAAAATATTGTTGGTGGACTTTTAACGTGGAGAAGACAATAGACTTTATAGTCTATTTGACTCTTTTAATGGATTGCTTTCGTTCAAATTTAACTATGGTTGAAAAGTTTTATCATCTACCATATGTTCTAAATCTCCGATTTATTATTGATGAAGACTATTGATAATTTATGTATCTTTAGTTATAATATTCTTTCTTCGAAGCTAGTTGTGCTTCACCCTTTTGTTTCACAATTCCTTTCGAATTAATAAAAGTGTAAATTTGGGTTGGCCGGGGATAACAAGGGAATAGAATCTGATGGTCTATAGTTGTTGAGGTTCTCCCTAAAGAGTATGAAAATAATTTTATTGAGGACTTTAGTGTGTTGTATTTTATACATCATTTAATAGTTATTTTGGTGAATTAAATAGGGTGAAAGCGAACCCAACTTTGGAAATGTGTTTTGTCACTATCATACAAGATGTCTAATGACATACAAACTTCGTGTTATCATAAGACATGGTTGTGCTCATCCACTTCTTTGAGTATATTTACAAGCACTACCTATATAATCTTGGTGTTTGTTTGGAGTATAATACCCAATTAGAGACAGTGAAGATAATGATATGTCAAGAGAAGACTCACCATTGAGAAGAATATGATAGTAATCTTCTCGTTTTTCTTTAAGTCTCTATTAGGTCAACCAAGGATAATTCTGTGGCCATATGATATCTACCATAACCTAAAAGCACGGCCTCCCATGCACGAAGGTTTCTTGAGCACTTCCCAAAGATTTTAATTTCTAAAACAGGTTTTTGACTATACCTTTATGTAAGGTGTCATTGTGGCGTGCTTCAGGTTGGTATATATTTGTATCCAAACTCACAAAGATATGTGTTGTTGTATTTTGCACAACAATTGTTGTAATAAAGTTGTAGTTGTTTTTCGTACCATATATTTGGCGACTTCGAGAATGGGTTGGATGGAATGGACCTATTTTGGGGGCGTTATAATAGACCCCAAAGAAAAAAACAAGAAGATTACTATCATATTCTTCCCAATGGTAAGTCTTCTCTTGACATATCATTATCTCCACTCGTCTCTAATTGAGAATTATACTTCAAACAAACACCAAGATTATATAGGTAGTGCTCAGATATATACTCGTAAGTGGATGAGCACATCCCCGTCTTATGATGATACGAGGTTGTATGTCATTAGACATCTTGTATGATAGTGACAAAACACCCTTCCAACGTTGGATTCGCCTCACCCTCAACATCTATAGACCACCGTTCTATTCCTCTGTTATCCCCCACTCGACCCAACTACACTTTTATTACCTGAAAGAAATTGTGAAGCAAAAGGGTGAGCACAACTAGCTCAGTAAATAATATCATGACTAAATATAATTAAATTATTAATAGCCTTCATCAGTAATAAATTAGAGATTTAGAATATATGGTAGATGATAAAACTTTTCAACCATAGTTGCAGCGGAACGAGCAATCCATTAGAAGAGTCAAATAGACCATAAAATCTATTATCTTCTCCATGTTAAAAGTCCACCAACAATGTTTTATCCCTGTAACATCAATCAATAATTCATGTCCACAATCACATGTATAACTCATAATCGTAATTATAGTTCTAAATTCCTTTTCTCATCCAGGACAAAGATAATTTTCATCACCAAAACATCAAAGATCATGGTTATACCAAATCACGCTTCATGTTCATAATCATACTAATAAATTTATCTTTTACACTACGGCCAAAGATGTAAGACCTCAAATTTTTTTAAATAAAAGGAATTTCCTTTATTTATTATTTTGAAATAAGTAAGGGTTGATTTGATTAATGTGGATAGTTAGGGGTTAAATACGCAAAATATTTCAAAATAAGCAAGTGGTTATAAAATATTCATTTTTGTCGAGGGAATATTCGTTTGGTCGTGGAATATTCAGATCTTTGTCGGGGAATATTCGTATGACGACCAGCAGCGACCATGTGTGGGCCCCATAACTGAAAAGCGATTGGATGAGGAAAACGACAAATATAAGTTGTTTAAAAATAACGGCGTAATTGTTATTCAAGTTATTATCATTTGGAATACCCGGTGGTTAAAACACACTAATCTGGCGTTGTTGAGCAAGATGACACACGGTATTGCATCAATTATTGATCCTTACGTAAAGAAGGCACTACTCAATAATTGTTACAATAATTCTTATTCAAGATTTTATTTTATTGATTCAATAATTGTTGCGTTGGTATTTTATATTATTCTTTGTTTCAATAATTGTCAACGCATGATTATTTCCCATTATCGGATCAATAATTCATATTATTTGAATAATATTATTAGATAACATTATTGGCAATGTCTAGAAAGTTCTGTCTAAGGAGAGGTTTGGTCACCTAATTGCGCGCCAGTAAGGAGAGATCCTTATTGGAAAGCCCCCTCTTTCCTGAGAACCGCTGGTTGTCATAATTGTGATTCTGTAATATTATTTGGGAATAATTAATTATTGATTTATATGATAAGAAAATATTTATTTGATATGGATATAAATGATGGATTTATTTATTATATGTGGTTATAATTGAAGGATTTAATGTTGAGGTGTTTTATCGAGATTTTTTTCG
Source organism: Panax quinquefolius (assembly GCA_020205615.1). Taxonomy (NCBI): domain Eukaryota; kingdom Viridiplantae; phylum Streptophyta; class Magnoliopsida; order Apiales; family Araliaceae; genus Panax; species Panax quinquefolius. The sequence continues at coordinate 3,646,855 of CM035171.1, forward strand.
AATGGAGGTATTAAAAATCAAATCAAGATTTTTACGATATATTAAGTGAGTTATAATTTTTAATCGACCGCTGGATCGTTATGATTTTTGGATATGTTATACATATATAAGTTGAGTATATGTCTACAAATTTTGAACCGTTAAAAATGAACGAATGATTTGTTATAAATTTTAAGAGGTGTTTGATTCGGAAAGTAGGGTTATAATTGATTTTGGTGGAAAATTCTAGAATTGAGTGGGCCCCACTTGTGGTTGGTGAAAAATGTGCTGAATTTTATTTCAAATGTGGTGGGTGGCAATAGTAGCGGTAAAGCCATCGGTGTAAGTCAAGTCTGCTTGGTACGGCTAACATTTTCCTATAAATAGAGGCTAAGTTAGAATTGAAAATCACACCGAAACAAAGTTTTCTCTCTTTCTCTCTATATTATTGAGCGTATTTTTGAGTATTTAGATACTTTGAGAGTTCTTTGTTCAAACATAAGTTTCATTCAAAGATCACTTCCGATCTTTCCTTCCAAAGTCTTGATTCTTTGAAGTAAGGGATATTATTTTTTCAGTAATGATATTATTTCTTCAATATCATTATCTTTGAAATGTTGATCTGAAGTTTTATCAAATTTGGAACTTTTTCATGCTCGGGGTTACTATTCATGAGTTACTATTCACGAGTTACTATTCATGAGTTACTATTCACGAAGTTACTTATTCACGAGTTCTATTCTTTAAGTAGTACTATTCATGAAAGCGTGAAAATGTTTTTTGTGGAATTTCTATCTTTTGGTGTCTGAGTTACTTATTCACGATATCTGCAGACTATTCACGATACTCTGACTATTCACGATACCGGCACTATTCATCGAAAAATAAAATTTCTTCTTTTCGTTCAAAATATCTATTCGGATACTAGCTTTGATTGTATCCATGTTTTGATCATTCTTGAATTTTACACCACTATGATTATTTTTGAGGTATTGTTGGACATGGATAAAACAAAGTACTTAATCCTTAATCCTTAATCCTTGTCATTTTGTTTCACTTTGGATTCGTTCTTTAAAATATTTTTCATCATCCTCGCCTTAAATGATGATATTATTGAATATCTTTGGCGTACGTAGTGTGCAGATGAATGATTTCAAGAATATCTTTGGCTCAGTAGTGCAAAGATGAACAGTGTTTTAAATGAACACGATCGATCGATGAATATCTTTGGCCTTTAGTGCAAAGATGAACAAGTGTTGAGATGAACATGACCGATTGATGAATATCTTTGGCTCAGAAGTGCAAAGATGAATATTTGATTCCGATGTTTATGGATTGATGTTACAGGATAAATGATAGACGATGAACTTTTAAATTCATACATAAGATAGTAGTTTGCATTCTCTACTTAACTCTTCTAATGAATTATTATTTCAGCTGCGAACATTGATTTAAAATTTGTTGTCTATCAGTATTCTATTAGATTTTTCCTGTTGAAGACTAACGATAATTTGTTGTATATTATCTTAGTCATAATATTCTTTAATCGAGCTAGTTGAGCTCACCCTTTTCCTTGTTGTTCCATTTTTCTTCTCGTGAGGCGAGAATGTAAATGCAGTACTAGTCGGGGGTATGGAATGAAGGTTCTAGAGAGAGTTGTTTAGTAGTCCTCACCATTTTTATAAAATAATGTATCAATAATTATGATGGGGATTTATTTATGTGTGGATATTGTCTGAAGACAATATTATATTTAAACTCACAAGATATATTGTCGTATTTCACACGACATTTGTATTATTGAAGTTGTAGTTTGCTTCTTATACCATGTATTTGGCGACTCGAATGGGTGTTGTGTATACCTATTTTGGGGGCGCCACGATTGGTATCGAGCTTTGGGATATGATCTCTGGCGAGATCGGGAATAGAACTAGGAGGGAGAGAGACGAGTAAATCATTCGCTTAGTGTGTCCTACCTAAGCTTATTTGTTAGTTAATCAAGATATATAGGGATATTATGTGATATATTGATTTCCTTAATTAACCCTTATTTTATGACGATTTTGAGAATGTCGACCGAGAATATTAACAATTGGAGTAAATGAGACCGTGGAGATGCTCAGACTCACCAACGAGGAGAACGTGCAACAGTCAGTGGCAATGTTCCTCCCGTGAACAACACCACCGAGAAGATGAGGAACGAGGGATGTTTAGAAGCTTTTTGCGCTTCATGAAAAATCGCATTTAGGGAGACTCGTGTTCAAAATACGAGGAAATGATAGCAATTCACGGGTTGTCACAACCAAGCCAAGCTTCAAAGAGTTGGGACCACCGAATTTTAAGGAAATCCAGATCCGATCACGGCGGAAACATGGGTCAAACAAATTACCAAGATATTCGATGTCTTGGGATGCACGGAGAACAGAAGGTTCCATTCGCCACCTTTATGTTCCGTGGCGAAGGCGATCATCAGTGGAGTCTCAGGCGTACCCATCCAAATTCGCACTCAAAGCATGTCATGGGAGACGTTTGAAAATAGCAGTTCAATGACAAGTACTTCCTGAAAGTATTCGTCGTATGAAGGAAGTGAAGTTTATTATACTAGAAAGCAGTAATAACATGACGGTGTCCCAAAGACGAGGCGAAGTTCGCGGAGTTATCCAGTTTTCAGACCTCATTTGGTGGAGAATGAGGAACGATGACGCGGATGTTTCTTATAGGTTTGAAACCCAGATACGCCGAGATCTCATTTCTCATAAATTTTCTCTCTATTCGAGATGTTGTCAGCGTGGCTCGGTTGTTAAAGCGAGATAACGAGTAATGCGTTCAACCGAGGGACCATAACCAAGATCATATCAAGATATAGCGGTCATCGTAATAACGATAACCAAATGGAGAAAGAAGAATACGGACAAAGGCGGTAACCACTCGGTGGTAATCGTGGCCATGAAAATAGAAGAAGCGAGTCGGAGGAGATTTTAAAAAGAGGAGATTCAACAATGACCATTTGAAGACGCCGCCGAAGAACTAGTTTTAAGGAGGAGAACGACCACCTACCGATATGTTACAAATGCGGAAAGAGGACATATCATTAAACCGCCCACAACAGTTTAAGGTATGCTATAATTGTGGAAAAGAAGGACATATCGCCGAGATTGTGCGATGTCGAAACCCAAATCCAGCGGAATGGTGACTCAAAAGATGTCCCGAAAAAGTCACAATCAATCTGTTCTTGGAAGAGCGTTTGTCGTGACCGGTAAAAATCGAGAACCCGAACGGTTAAGACGGTTAGTTAATTATAAATTCTTGCGAAGTTTATACCTTACTAGATATCGGTTCTACCCATTCTTTTATCTCTCTTACTTGCGTTCAACGTTTGAACTTGACTACGGAGAAATTAAACTTTGACCTATCTGTGGAGACTCCATTAGAAGAAACTTTCATTACATCCGTTGTTTAAAAATCTTGCTTGATTCAGGTTGGCACTATCACATTACCCGTTAACCTTATTTCTATAGAGATATTTGCTTTTGATGTGATTTTAAGGTTAACTACTCATCATGCCGAAATTGATTACTTTCGTAAGGTTGTTAGTTTTCATATTCCTAACTAACCTGTTATTCGAATTCAAGCAACCAAACCATTGAAGTCAAACTCTTTCATATTAAGCCATAAAGCCATTCGCTTATTGAAAACGGATGTCAAGCTTTCTTAGCCATGTCATGGACTTGAACAAAAATAAGTCAGATTTGAATGATATTTCAGTTGTTAGTAAATTTCCTGACGTGTTTTCTGAAGAATTTCTTGGCTTACTCCCAAAGCCTGATATTAAATTTTGTATTGAATTTGAACCCAGACAAAACTCATTTCTAAAATCTCATATCGAATGGCTCCTATTGAACTTCGTGAGTTAAAATTCAACTATAGAATTTGGTACCGAGCCTTTATCTTGTGACTTCCTTTGTGGAATTCACCTAAGCGAACTCTCTGTAGGGACGCCATATTCGTGCGATAGTAAACCGATAGGTGTCATTGTGCCGCGTCTTATCCAAGATTGGGATATGAGTCACGATTGAGAGCAACCTAAGTCAAGAATCGAAATACGTAGCTTTCTAGGCTTAGTTGGTTATTATCGGAGATTCGTTGAAGGATATTCTCGAATCGCTATTCCATTAACGTAATGACTTCGTAGAGATACAAAATTCGAATGGAGCAAGGAATGTGGGAAGAGCTTGAAGAACTCAAGAGGAGACTCATTTCAAAGACATGTTCGACCATGCCATCCCGGAAAAGCTGAACGTGGTAGCCGACGCGTTGAGTAGAAGATCATATCTTGAACGAAAAGCGATGATGTCAAGTATACGACAGAGCCAACTTTAATAGAAAAGTTAAGGTTTCTCGAAGCCACCGAATCCGGTGATGCGTATGAAGAAGAAAGTACAAGAAGGAGCTATTCCTAAGCGAGAATTGATGAAGAAGGAATACTTGAGTCCACTCTAGACTTTGTGGTTCCTAACGACTCGATTTGAAGTACAAGATTATGATGGAGGCACACAATACACCATTTGCAATCCATCCTCGAAGTACTAAAATGTATCGTGATCTTCGACATACATTTTGGTGGAACAATATGAAGAGAGAGATCGCAAAGTTTATCTCAATGTGTTTAACTTGTCAACGTGTAAAGGCGGAGCATCTAGTACCTAAGGGTCCGCTGCAACCACTTGAGATTCCTAGAATGGAAGTGGGAACACATTACCATGGATTTCGTTCTGGGTCTTCCTACGGTTTCTCAAGGCATCAATGCTATTTGGGTTATTGTTGATAGATTAACCAAATCCGCTCATTTCTTGCCAATCTGGAGACTTATTCCTCGAACGCCTTGCTTAGTACGTATGTTTAAAAATGAGATTGTGAGGTTGCATGGCATGCCCAGATCCATAGTTTGGATCGTGACCCAAGATTCACTTCAAGATTTTGGGTTAGCTTGCAAAAAAGCTATGGGCACGGATTTGCGATTTAGTTCTAAGATACCATCCCCAAACGGACGACAATCGAAGGACTATTCAAACTCTTGAAGATTTATTAAGACTCTATGTCCTGAGACTTCAAGGCAATTGGGATAAGTATTTACCATTGGTGGAATTCTCCTACAACAACAGCTTATCGAGCAAGTATAGTGTGGCTCCATTTGAAGCATTATATGGACGAAAATGTCGCTCTCCAATATGTTGGGATGAGGTGGGTGAAGCAACATTGTTGGGACCCGAAAGTTAATACGTATATGACTCACCGAAAAGATCCAAATGATTCGACAACGTATACAAAAACCAACACAAGATCGACAAAAGAGTTATGCGGATCTTCATCGAAAGGACGTGGAATTTAGTGTGGGGGATCATGATATTATTGCGAGTTGCTTCCATGGAAGGGAGTTACAAGATTTGGGAAGAGGGAAAGCTCAATCCATGATTTATTGGTCCATTTCAAATTCTTGACCGAGTAGGAAATGTAGCCTATAGACTTGCAAGTTACCTCCAAGTATGTCTCGTGTTCATAATGTGTTTCATATATCTGCATTAGTAAATATGTGAAAGACCCGAACCACGTTATAAAGTTAGAACCCACGAGATAGTCAAGACTTAACGATGAGGAGAGGTACCGTCCAAGATTTTGGATAGGAAGGAGCATGTCCTACGCTAAGAAAGGTCATACCACAAGTTAAAGTTTTGTGGAGGAATCATGCTATAGAGAAATGACCAGGAATTGGAAACGGAAATGAAAGCGAGGTATCCTCACCTTTTGAAACACACAGTACGCACGTCGTCAATTTCGAGGACGAAATTTCATAAGGAGGGAGGTTGTAAGACCAAATTTTTTTAAATAAAAAGGAATTTCCTTTATTTATTATTTTGAAATAGTAATGGTTGATTTGATTAATGTGGATAGTTAGGGTTAAATACGCAAATATTTCAAAATAAGCAAGTGGTTATAAAATATTCATTTTGTTCTGGAGAATATTCGTTTGGTCGTGGAATATTAAATCTTTGTCTGGGAAATATTCGCATTTGCGACGAGTACAACCATGTATGGGCCCCATAACGAAAGCGATTGGATGAGGAAAACGACAAATATAAGTTGTTTAAAATAACGGTACAGTAATTGTTACCAAGTTATTCTTTGTTGGAATACCCGTTGGTTAAAACACACTAATACGCGTTGTTGAAGAAGAAGACTGCAGTATTGCATCAATTATTGATCCTTACGTAAGAAGGCACTACTCAATAATTGTTACAATAATTATTGCTCAAGATTTTATTTTATTGATTCAATAATTGTCTTTGCGTTGGTATTTTATATTATTCTTTGTTTGAATAATTGTCACCGCACGCGTATTTCCATTATCGGATCAATAATTCATATTATTTGAATAATATTATTAGATAACATTATTGGCAATGTCTAGAAAGTTCGTCTAAGGAGAGGTTTGGTCACCTAATTGCGCCCAAGAAGAGAGAGATCCTTATTGAAAGCCCCTTTCCTGAACCGCCTCGTCATTATAATTGTGATTCTCGTAATATTATTTGGGAATAATTAATTATTGATTTATATGATAAGAAAATATTTATTTGATATGGATATAAATGATGGATTTATTTATTATATGTGGTTATAATTGAAGGATTTAATGTTGAGGTGTTTTATCGAGATTTTTGCTCTGAATGGAGGTATTAAAAATCAAATCAAGATTTTTACGATATATTATGTGAGTTATAATTTTTAATCGTGACTGTTGGATCGTTATGATTTTTGGATATGTTATACATATATAAGTTGAGTATATGTCTACAAATTTTGAACCGTTAAAATGAAATCGAATGATTTGTTATAAATTTTAAGAGGTGTTTGATTCGGAAAGTAGGGTTATAATTGATTTTGGTGGAAAATTCTAGAATTGAGTGGGCCCCACTTGTGGTTGGTGAAAAATGTGCTGAATTTTATTTCAAATGTGGTGGGTGGCAATAGTAGCGAGTAAAGCCATCGTGTAGCAGTCAAGTCCGCTTCTACGGGCTAACATTTTCCTATAAATAGAGGGCTAAGTTAGAATTGAAAATCACACCGTAAACAAAGTTTTCTCTTCTCTCTATATTATTGAGCGTATTTTGTGAGTATTTAGATACTTTGAGAGTTCATTGTTCAAAGATAAGTTTCATTCAAAGATCACTTCCGATCTTTCCTTCCAAGTCTCTCGATTCTTTGAGGTAAGGGATATTATTTTTTCAGTAATGATATTATTTCTTCAATATCATTATCTTTGAAATGTTGATCTGAAGTTTTTATCAAATTTGGAACTTTTTCATGTCTGGGGTTACTATTCATGAGTTACTATTCACGAGTTACTATTCATGAGTTACTATTCACGAGTTACTTATTCATGAGTTACTATTCACGAAAGTACTATTCATGAAGCGTGAAAATGTTTTTTTGTGGAATTTCTATCTTTTGGTGTGAGTTACTATTTCACGATACTACGACTATTCACGATATCTGACACTATTCATCAAAAAATAAAATTTCTTCTTTTCGTTCAAAATATCTATTCTCGATACTAGCTTTGATTGTATCCATGTTTTGATCATTCTTGAATTTTACACCACTATGATTATTTTTGAGGTATTGTTGGACATGGATAAAACAAAGTACTAATCCTTAATCCTTAATCCTTGTCATTTTGTTTCACCGGATTCGTTCTTTAAAAATATTTTCATCATCCTCGCCTTAAATGATGATATTATTGAATATCTTTGGCATGTAGTGCAAAGATGAATGATTTCAAGAATATCTTTGGCTCAGAGTGCAAAGATGAACAGTGTTTTAAATGAACACGACCGATCGATGAATATCTTTGGCCTTTAGTGCAAAGATGAACAGTGTTGAGATGAACATGACCGATTGATGAATATCTTTGGCCCATAGTGCAAAGATGAATATTTGATTCCGTATGTTTATGGATTGATGTTACAGGGGATAAATGATGAGACGATGAACTTTTAAATTCATACATGAAGATAGTAGTTTGCATTCTCTACTTAACTCTTCTAATGAATTATTATTTCATTACGTAAACATTGATTTAAAATTTGTTGTCTATTGTATTCTATTAGATTTTTCCTGTTGAAGACTAACGATAATTTGTTGTATATTATCTTAGTCATAATATTCTTTTTTATCGAGCTAGTTGAGATCACCCTTTTCCTTGTTGTTCCATTTTTCTTCTCAGGAGGCGAGAATGTAGCGAGTACTAGTCGGGGTATGGAATGAAGGTTCTAGAGAGAGTTGTTTAGTAGTCCTCACCATTTTTATAAAATAATGTATCAATAATTATGATGGGGATTTATTTGCGTGTGGATATTGTCTAGAAGACAATATTATATTTAAACTCACAGTATATATTGTCGTATTTCACACGACATTTGTATTATTGAAGTTGTAGTTTGCTTCTTGTACTATGTATTTGGCGACTCAGAATGGGTGTTGTGTATACCTATTTTGGGGGCGTCACAAAAGATATTCATCAACAAGTCATCTTTGCACTACAGGCCAAAGATATTCAACAACAGGTCATCTTTGCACTATGGGCCAAAGATATTCATCAACAATTCATCTTTGCACTACAGGCCAAAGATATTCAACAACAGGTCATCTTTGTATTACGAGCCAAAGATATTCATCAACAAATCATCTTTGCACTACAGACCAAAGATATTCAACAACAAGTCATCTTTGCACTACGGGCCAAAGATATTCATCAACAAACCATCTTTGCACTACAGGCCAAAGATATTCCTCAACAGTTCATATTTGCACTACAGGCCAAATATATTCATCAACAGTTCATATTTGCACTACAGGCCAAATATATTCATCAATAGTTCATATTTGCACTACAGGCCAAATATATTAATATCTCAAAGAAATATATAATCATTTCAGAATATAAACAATAATTATAACCATGTTGATTATTTCACCTTTGCACTTAAGCTAAAGATATTCAATTATAAATTCAATGGTCATGATCATAACAGTCACAATTCAACTTTTCACTACTGGCCAAAGAGAACCCTAGTCACGATCATACCAATAATCTACCCATCTTTATACTTAAGTGAAAGAGAATTTCAACATCAGGGTTATAAAAATATTATATATGATAATAAAAATAATATGATCAACAACTGCACTTAATCTCAAGAGCAATATTCATAAATCAACGATAATTTGGTCAGAAAAAGAAACCAACTTTGTCGTGAATAGTACCCGTGAATAGTAACTCGTGAATAAGAACTCACTTAATAAGACTCAGATTCGCATACGTAGTACCGTAGATATCGTAAAAATGTCATATACATGAATAATGTCGTATATGTGAATAGTGCAGATATCGTGAATAAAGGTCGTATACATGAATAAGTAACCCAACACAAAAAGGTAGAACTTCCACAATAAAATCCATACCAATATTTCGGTATAATGATATTGAAAGAATAACATCATTACGAAAAAATATCCCTTATAATCCCTTAAAATCCCTTTACCTCAAAAGAACAAAGACTTACGATTTGGATATCTGGATATGATGAACAAGGAAACTTGCAGACCGATGAATAAAGAACTCACCAAGTATTTAAATACTCACAAAATACACTCGATAATCTAGAGAGAAAAAAGAAAAACTTATGAATTACGGGTGTGATTTTCAATTCTAACTTAGCCCTCTATTTATAGAAAAATGTTAAGACGCAAGAAAGCAGACTTGACCAAGCTTTTCACGATGGCTTTACCTGCTACTATTACCCCCACCAAAAATTAGCCATCTTCCCCAACAACCAAAAGTGGGGCCCATCTATTTCTAGAATTTTCTACCAAAATCATTTATAAACCTAATTTCCTGAATCAGTCACCTCTTAAAATTCATAACAAATCATTCCTTCATTTTTAACGGTTCAAAATTTGTGGACATATACTCAACTTATATATGTATAAGATATCCAAAAATCACAACGATCCAACGGTCGGATTAAAAATTATAACTCACACAATAAAGCTGTAAGAACACTGATTTGATCTTTTAATACCGCCAATCCGACAAAATACTGATAAAACACCTAAACATTAATTCCTTCATTTATAACCACATAAATAAATCTATCATTTATATCCACATCAAATAAATATTTCATTATCATATAAATCAATAATTAATTATTCACAAATAATATTACGTAATCACAATAATGACAACCAGTGCGCCCTGGAAAGAGGGGCTTTCCGATAAGGATTTCTCCTTACCTGGCGCCAAGCAATTAGGTGACCAAACCTCTCCTCGATGTAACTTTCTAGACATTGCCAATAATGCTATCTAATAATATTATTCAAATAATATGAATTATTGATCCGATAATGGAGATATCATGTGTTGATGACAATTATTGAAACAACAATAATATAAAATATCAACGCAACAATTATTGATTCAATAAAATAAAATATTGAATAAGAATTATTGTAACAATTATTGAGTAGTGCCTTTTCACGTAAGAATCAATAATTGAAAAATATCGTGCGCAATACTGCAAGTATCTTATTAATTCACGCCAGACATTCGTATTTTTAACCACCGTGTATTCCAACAAAGTGTTAATCAGTAATAACTACGTATTATTTATAAAAATTCAAATTTGTCATTTTTCTTCATCCGCGCTTATTCTCATATGGGCCCCACAATGGTCATTGCACGTCAATATTTAATATTCCTCGACGTAAAGAATATTCCACGACCAAACGAATATTTCCGAAGCGATAATAAGTATTTTATAGCCATTTGCTTATTTTAAAAATTTTATATATATCACCCTTAACTTTAAACTTTTATCAATTTAACCATTTACTAAATAAAAAAATTGAATACTTTTATTTCATAAAATTCGGGGTCTTACAGATAAAACATTGTTGGTGGATTTTTAACATGGAGAAGATAATAGACTTTATAGTCTATTTGACTCTTCTAATGGATTGCTCGTTCCGCTGCAACTATGGTTGAAATTTTTATCATCTATCATATGTTCTAAATCTCTGATTTATTATCGATGAAGGCTATTGATAATTTAATTATCTTTAGTTATGATATTTTTTTACTGAGCTAGTTATGCTCACCCTTTTGCTTCACAATTCCTTTCAGGTAATAAGAGTGTAGCTGGGTCTAGCGGGGGTAACAGGGGAATAGAACGGTGGTCATCATTTAGTAGTTATATTTGGTGAATCAACTAGGGTGAGGCGAACCCAACGTTGGAAGGGTGTTTTGCCACTATCATACAAGATGTCTAATGACATACAACCTCGTGTCATCATAAGACAGGGTTGTGCACATCCACTTACTGAGTATATCTACGAGCACTACCTATATGATTTTGGAGTTTATTTGAAGTATAATTCTCAATTAGAGACAGTAGAGATATTTATATGTCAAGAGAAGACTTACCATTGAGAAGAATATGATAGTAATCTTCTCATTTTTCTTTGGGGTCTATTGGGTCAACCAAGGATAATTCTGTGGCCATGTGATATCTATCATAACCTAAACGCATGGCTCCTTGAGTACTTCCCAAAGATTCTAATTTCTAAAACAGTTTTTGACTATACCTTTATGTAAGGTGTCATTGTGACGTGCTATCCAATGTTGGGATGAGAGTCACAGTTGGTGTGAGACCCCAAATTTTATCAATAAAGATTTAAATTTTGTCGAAATAATTTTTAATATTATGGTGTGAATTTGAGATAATATTATAGTTGTGGGTAGTATTTATAAATTTTGCAAAATATGCAAGTGGTTATATTATATTCGATTGGTCTGGGAATATTCTTGTTTAGCGGGGAATATTCGTATAATGGCTCAATCATTGGTGGACCCCATAATGTAATTATTGTCGAATTGAGAAAACGACAAAAATATTTTATTGAAATAACGGCGGAAGTTTTACCGTTGATCTTGTTGAACTACTCTCAGTAAAAGTACGATGTCGTGTGGTTGCATAGAGCATTACCAGTATTGATTATTGATGCTTATGTGAGAAGTCACTCATTTGATTCCATTATTGTCGATTAATAATATGAATTATTATAGAGATAATGACGTTTTGTTTTATTCGTATTATTAACGTAATAAAATGTAAACATCTTTTATATAAAACAAAATACTTTATTAAAGTTATTCTATAAATAGAATATATTATATTTTATTATGCATAGTGTTGCATAGTGTTTTTGCGTAGTGTTGCATAAAGTTTGCATAGTAAAATGTTTTTATATAAATAGAATATATTATATTTTATTTAAAAGATTTTGCTTTAAATATGGACCGTCGATTAAAGTAAATCAATCTGACCGCTCATGGATTAATTACTATGCATTCTATTTTCCTATAAATAAGCTTCATTCCTTCATTATTTTCTTACGAATTCACCTCAAACTCTAGAGAGAAATTATAGAGAGAAGCTATAGAGAAAAATCTATAGAGAGAAGAAGAAGATTATTCTGGTACTTCACTACTTTGATATCCAAAGGTCTTTTACTTGAGGGATATTATTTGTTGTACTTCGTAAGGGGTGTTATTCTTTCTTATTCATGAAGAGAACTTCATTATTCCATTCATTATTATTCTTTGGAATAACTCAGAAAAGTGGCATACCCTATACATAACTCAGATAACGCTGGCATACCCTATACTTGGTGAAATCCTTATATTATTCCATTCTTATTTATTCTCATTGAATAACTCGTGATCTGCTTAATCCCCATACTTGGTGATCTTCTTCTTCCATTCCATTCTTTATTATTCTCATTAGAATATCCTGCCTACGTGTTTTTACACCTAACCGGTTCCATTGTTTATTATTCGCATTTATTATTCTATCGGAATATCCATGCTCGTGTGTTTTACACCTACACAGTTCCATTGTTTATTATTATTCAAAGATTTATTATTCTCATTGGATCATCCATGCTTTGTGAATTTCACCGACTTCGTTCCGTTATTATTATTCATTTGAATAACTTTTGTAAAAGTGGTATACCCTATACATAACTTTGTATATGCGATACCCTATACTTGGTGAAATCCTTATGTTATTCCATTCTTATTTATTCTGTTGGAATAACTCAGTATACGCTTAATCCCCTATACTTGGTGATCTTCTTCATTATTCCATTCTTTATTATTCATTGGAATATCTTGTTCGTGTGTTTTACACACCGACCGGTTCCATTGTTTATTATTCCGCATTTATTATTCTCATTGGAATATCCCGTGCGTGTGTTTTACACCTAACTGGTTCCATTGTTTATTATTCAAAGATTTATTATTCATTGGATCATCCTGCTTGGTGTGAATTTCACCCGACTTCGTTTCCGTTATTATTATTCTGTTGGAATAACTCGCCTACATCTAAGCAATCTGCATGCATGGTGATTTCTTTTGTTATTCCATTCTTTATTATACTCATTGGTTAAATCTTTGACTTATATACTCCATGAAATTAGTAGAATATCTTTGATATTTGCGCTTCATCCAAAGATTCTTTCATGGAAATATTCTTCCGATCATTCTTGAATTTTACTCTACAAAACAATCATTTTTTGACAATTTGGACGTTAATAATTCCCGGATAAAATAATTCTTGAACTTGTTTTATTGAATTATTATGTCATTGTCATCATCCTCATGTTATATTATGTTATCTTACTACTTTACGTGTATAGATGAACTTAGTATGATTATGACAGTGGATCATTCGGTATAATCATGGCTTGATATAAATGATGTGACAAAAGTCCTCGATGGCACTCAGAATGCGTTGATGGATAGTTTTTGGTATGATTATGACCGGGGTGATTCTAAGATAATCACGACCATTGATAATTTGATGAAAATCCTTGGACCGTGGTGCAGGGGATGATTAGATATTGTGGTTTATTCATTAAACCGAGTCTTAGTGATAAAATTGATGAAAACCTTTTAAAACCTAAAAGATAGTAAACTTTATTTTCTACTTGACTTTTTAATGGATTGCGTATTCCATGCAGCTTAAACCGGTTGTCTATTGTATTTTATCGCTTTAACATCGCTAAGGCTAATGATAATTTATTCTCGCATTATCTTAGTCATAATATTTCTTCTTGGGCTAGTTGAGTTCACCTTTTCTTTCACCGTTTCTCTTGAAATGAGAACATAAATTTGGACGAGTCGGAGAATCGAGTAATAGTCCGAGGAGGATAAGATTAGTAGTCCTCACTATTCGTGAAATAATTGTGATAATAATAGTAGTAATGAGGACTCCTTTTGAGTTTGTATAATATCTAGTAGACAATATTTGTATTCAAACTCACAGCTTATGTCGTATTGCATACCTACGCTTATATTAGTAAGTTGTATTTGAATTTATGTACCATGTAAGTGGCGACCCAAGATGGGTGATGTATACCTAATTTTGGGGGCGTCACAGTTGGTATATATTTGTATCCAAACTCACAGCATATGTGTTGTTGTATTTTGCACGATAATTATTGTAATAAAGTTGTAGTAGTTTTCTGTACCATGTATTTGGCGACTCAGAATGGGTAGGATGGAATGGACCTATTTTGGGGTTGTCACAGAAAATATTACAATTACATAATAATTAATATAAGAGACATTTAATTAATTAAAGTAAAAAATAAATATGACTTATATATTGTGATTAAACTTTAGTTAATTTTTAAAACTAAAAATTATAATGGTAACTTCTATAACAATTTTATTCCTAACTAACTATATATTAAAAATATTATGAGAAAATAATAATTAATATTAAAAAGTGTAATATATATTACAAATATATTAATGATTAACCTTTAATAATTTTTACTTAATCAATGTTAGAAACAAATCTCACTTATATAATTATTAAAATTTATGTTAGTAACTTATTAATTTACAACAATTTTAACAAATTTATGTCATAGAACTCTTTAAACACCAAGTATATGCACTTAGGTTTCACTCATTTAATTTTTAAACCCTAAATAACTATGAATAAATTTGAAAGATTAAAAATAAAAGCTAAATATTAAAATTTAAATTTATATAAGCTGAATATTAAATTAAAAAAACATATTACTAACATTCAATTTAAGTCGTTGAAAATTGTTTGTTCGAACAAAGTTTGTAGTTATTCAACAATAAATTAAATAAAAATTAAAAAAAACATTTTGTAATCGTTAAAAATAAACTCGTACTTCGCATGTAGACAAATAAATAGTTAGTCTTTAATAAATAGACAAATATTTTTTTTCCCCATCATTTGAAATAAATGGTAAAAGGAAATATCCCATACATGTAGACATGTAGTATATTAGTACATGCCCATGAAAAAGTTTATATAATTTTTATGTTATTAAATGTTTTGTTTCCGATAACATATTTCCCTTGTGATTAATTAGACAAAAGTTATAATTAAAACAATTTTTCGTATAATATAATTTATAAATGTAACAAATACGAGTTAATGGATTACAAGTGAAAAATAAAAATTATTTATCTATTTTTAATTATAATTATAAGATTATTATTAACATTTTGTAGATAATTAACTAATTTTTTTTAATTTTAGTCAATAAAATATTAAAAAAATAATATTTATAATAAATTTATTATTTTAATGAATCATTTTAACTTTAAACTTTTAAAATGAATAATACTAATTTATAATTTAGGAAGAAGTATTTGTTTTGCTAACAAAAATGGAAATTTAATGATAGGGGACATCCGTCTCTTTTAGTCATTCTGGTTTCAAGTCCATTGGCAATGGAAATATTTAAATAAAGTAATTAACTGAACATGCTGTTGAAAAACATTACCAGGGCAAACATTTTCTTCTTCTCCTCATTCTCATCTTCCTCTTCTCGGGATCATTAATTGATAAATCGATCCCCGACAAACCCTAGAACTGAAAATTAAGTAAATGGGTCGACTTAAATTATGTTTTAAACTTCTGGGTCGAGATTAAAATGTCACTGACTCATCACAACCTTCGGTCCTCCCTGATCGGAGGATAGAGAAAACGAAGAGCTGTCTCAGTTCTGAACCAGTAGTTCTAACTTCTGATCATTCTGTGACAATGATTCATTTTTTGATTTTGGGTTTAGTTAGAAATAGTTATTTTTAACTCTTGATTGACCCGTTTTGAATCATGCCTAGGCGTCATGGATGGGAACTGCCTGCTAACACGTTTCAAGTACATTATCTCATGCCTCATTTGCTGTCTGATGAATTGATATAAGGGTTCTTGGGTTTAGGTTGCTATTGTGTTCACTTTAAGGCTGCTTCTTTGTTTTACTTTTCCAAAGATGTATAATGTTTTTTTTTATTTTAGATCCTTAGATTATTGGTGTCTATATATTGAATTATGATGGTTCTGTTTAAACTCTACATTAGCAGGTTAGCGTGAAATTCTGATTATTACTTGTTAATTACCTGAATACCAGTGTTAGGATATAGGATCACACACGCACACAAACGATTGAGAATTAAGAATAACACACAGAGATTTACGTGGTTTCCTAATTTGGGTACTTCACAGGCGGCTTGTTGTTTATTGATGATGGTTACATAGGGCTTTATAATAGATAGTATTTATACCTACTAATCCTATTCCAACCCTACTTCACATCAATTACCCATAATGACCTTTCTAAAAACATACCGCCGATCGGCACGGCCCGCGCCGCGTTCTGTGGTGCGCCCCGCCCTACCTGGGCAGTAACTCCTCCAGCACCGGCGCGCCCTGCGCCACTCCAAGCTGATACCCAGTGCGCCCCGCGCCACCTTAGCCCCTTGCTACGCTCCACACTAGCCTTTTCCAGTAGCTTCTATGTTATGAGTCACAAGTTCCAACAGAGATCAATTCTTTTTTGTAGTGTATCATTAAATTCTAAGACCTGTCTCTGATATTGAACTATTTGGATTATATTTCCCGAAGCGATTGTAATCTTTATACTATGAATGTAGATGCAAAGGCTTCCGATTGCCTTTTACGTTCCCTATTAGTCGAGTTTTGTATTTTTGTTCAATGGACTCTTTTTCCCTTCAATAAAGTCATTTGCTAGGAAGAGGCATCATAAGCTTTATTTTTTGTCAAAAATACTTTCAATTTAAAAGTTGACCTGAAGTTCATTGACTTACTTGAATATTCTTCATTTACTGAGTTTCTAGTAGAAGCCTAGCCTATGATGCCTATATAATATATTGTGTTGATTGGAAGCATAATTACTGCAAATCATAATAAGATAATTTGTAAAAGAATTCATGCAACTGTGCAAGACTATCAATTGAAACTGCATCTTTCTTCAGATATCACTTAATGTCATTGTTGCCTAGGCAAGCTTAACTCTGTGTCACAACTGATATTGGCGAGTTTTCAACAATCTTCTTTGTGAATATATGATGATTATTTAAGTTTTAATCTTGTTTTAAGAGGCCTGACCTAAAACTGTAGGTTGGTGGATCCATGTTTAACTAACTCTTCAGATGACTTTCTTGATACAGTGATGATCTGTACCTGCATGCTCTTACTCATGTCTCTGTGATGCACTGGTGGTTGCAATAACAGTATTTTTGGTGCTATCTGTTGCCTTTTATGCATTTTTCGCTCCTTTTCTTGGAAAGGACTTGTGGCTATTGGTGTATATTCCTTCTTGGTGAGGAAATTTAAAGCCTCTTTATTCAACTCTCTCTCTTTTAATTTTCTTAATAGTATTCCAGTGCTATATATTGCTCTTTTCTACTGCTTTCTAATTTCCGTGTCACTACTTGCAGGCTTGATGTGTATTTATACTTTATGCTAGATGCACAGCTATTGATCCTGCAGATCCCGGAATTCTGATTGAGACTGAGAAGGCATCAACCTATAGATCTCACAATGACAGAGACATTCCGGGTTAGTGATCTGAATACAGTATAACGAATTATGGGATAATATGTGTTCTTAGACATCAAATCACTATCTAGTGAACCTCAGTCTAAATCAGAAATTGGACCATTAAGCAATAACATCATCTAATATTATGATCACTGACTATTTGAACAGAAAAACAATAAAATAACATTTCTGGGAGTTTCCAATGATAAGTAACAATTTAGATTCTGTGTTTTGTTGTGAAGAAGGCAGCATAAGGTGATGATTTGGTTATAATGAATTTATGCAACGATATTTGAATTTTCCTTATAAGAGCTTTGTGATTAATGGAATGCATCTTCTGCAGGAGTGCCTAGCCATGTGAGATTGAGAAATGGAGGAAAATCAAATAAGAATACTTCAATTTGTTGTTCAAAAGTTCGAGGACTCTTTTGTGGTTGTTTTGTGAAGGAAGATTGCCGAAAAGATGAAGATCTTTTACAGCAGCAAATTATGCAATGCTGAGGTACTTTAACCTTTTCAATGATGAAATTTATTGCAATTCTTTGTAATGCAATTCTTTTCAACACATGGTTGATATTAATGATCTCAGTGGACTTGCATCCATATGGAATATTTGCTTGTGCTTAAGATATACAAGGTGGTCCACATGTCTGGATGCTAGAAATTTCAGATGGGGAGGATATCAACAATTAATATAGTAACTGTCAAATTTTGAAATGGTGGCTTGCAAAATGCTTCTATATTTTTTCTTCTTCTAAATTTCAGTCTCTTTTTCTTAAATCTGATCTAATCCTTTATTTGTTTATCAGAATCTATAATTTACGGGTCTCGTCTTGGGAATTAATAAGAGTTAATTGATGTTTATACTTGTTTGGTTATTGTGCAGGTGCGCAAGTTCAGCAAACATTGCAGCAGTTGTGACAAATGTGTTGATGGATTTGATCATCATTGCCGGGTAAGTTCACATTACAATTCGTCAAAAGACTCAAAACTCAAAAGGTTCATATAGTCGAGGTTATGACCGTCTCGTTGTTGGTTGTTTTTCTATAAAAAAGAACTGTCAAGTTTTTACTTAATATTAATATGCTTATCTGGAGCTTCGTTCTGTCATCTTTCGAAAAATCTAATGGATGTTCATTTAATGAATTAGTAATTTCTTTTGCTTGTATTTGGTTCAGTCTTGAAGTTTTTTTTGCAATATTAATATGCTTAGCTGGAATTAAGTTTTATTAGAAAGATCTAATGGTTGGTCATAGAATGAATTTAGTAACTTCTTTTGTTTGTTGTTGTTTGGGAGTGTGATTAAGTTGTTAGTAGGTTACATTTTTCTATACATAATGAAATACTCAAATTATAGTTGGCAGTTCGTCTCTGCAAAATTTTCAACTTTTTAAATTTCGATTTTTATGTCTAATATTACTTTGTGCCTTGTATTTGTGATGCAGTGGTTGAATAATTGTGTAGGAAGGAAAAATTATATCACATTTGTTTGCCTTATGGCAGTGAGTCTCGTTTGGGTAAAATTTAATTATCCAGATACTTGTTTGAATATTCTTCTCCACTTTTCTTTGATTAGGCTCCATTTTACTTATTCCTATTTTGTTTTGCTAACTCAAGTTGTTTTATGATGTTTACTTGCACATGCATTTGTATGTCTGTGTTCAGCTCATTTTGAGTGTGGAGTTGGCATTACTGTCCTTGTTTGATGCTTTGTTGAGAGAAAAGCTACAGAACACCTAATTTCTGAGAAGCTTGGAGATGGATTTACTCGTCCCCCATTTGCTACTGTAGTGGTACATTGTCTTCCTTCTTTCTTTATGGCACTTTTTTCCCCCTTTCCTTTCATGTACCAGGAAATTTGTCTGTGTACTCTCTCTCTCTCTCTCTCTCTCTCTCTCTCTCTCTCTCTCTCTCTCTTTGTAGATTGTATCAGCAGGTCTTCTGCATTTTGCCTGGAGCTGTGATAGCCATAGTTTGTTTCACCTCTGTATTATATTCACTATGAAGTATAGGTCTTCAATTAGTTCTAGTACATTTCCAAGTTTTTGGTAGTTGGTCTGTTGTTTCTTCTTCAGCAGTCTCTTATCTTTCAAAGTGAATGATCATATTTCTTGAGGCTGCATTGATGCTCTCAAGTGATTCTCGTTTCCACTGAATCATACAATTTTAATTGGTTGTTCCTTTGTTTTAGGCTCTTTGTACAGTTGTTTCCTTTCTGGCCACCGTGCCACTCGGAGAACTGTTCTTCTTCCACATAATTCTGATTCGTAAGGTGTGTTTCTCTGATTTCCCTCTCTCTTTATCTGCAATAGCTTAAATAAATATAAGCAACGCCATCTGAACTTTTTCTGCAGGGTATCACAACATATGAATACGTTGTTTCCATGAGGACCCAAAGTGAACCTCCTGGACCCTCTATAGATGGTGGAGATCAGCAAAGTTTTCTTTCTTCACCAACAATCTCTGCTGTGACTGCCATTAGTGGAAGAAGCTCTCTTGGAATGGGCTTGCAATATAAGGGCGCTTGGTGTACCCCTCCAAGAATCTTTATGGACCACCAGGTATTCCCACCCCATTGTTTCCATTCCTTTTAAATTGTTGGAAAGGAAAAACCTTCAAAGGCACCCTTTCTTGTGCCTTTCTAGTCCATTACCATGTGCTACAATGATTTGCCAGCTACCGTCTCTTATTTTTGTTTCACTACCTCTTATAATTTTTGTTTCACTACCTTTCTAGGCTGAAATACTTCTTCTACCTCTTATTTTTGTTTCACTACTAAGGATGGGGCACCTTGACAGTTCTGCAGCTATTTGATTACTTAATTTATGGGTCTTTCATTGTTGTTATAGATTGTTTTTATGGAACACACATATAGCTCTTCCGCAATAAATATTATAATATAAATTAAGATACTGAATACTCAAACTTGAATACCTCTGGGACTTGACTTATGCTTCAAATTCAATTAAGATGAGTATATACATAATTTACCAATATTTTTTTATCTCTATGAAGTTTCTGTACGTTTTTGTTTTCCCCATTAGCAACATTACAGTTGCATTTCTCATGTAAACTCAAATGCGGAGAGGTTTTAGTAGGCTATACTATATTCAGTGAACAGGTGTTCTGCTGACCTAATGAGAAAGCACAGGTTTTAAGTTAACCGTAAAACAAATGAATGTAAGGACTACTCAGCCCTGGAAATCTCAGAATCTCCTTTGAATGTAAGCACAGGTATTTTGAAGCTTAAATTGTCACTCACTCTAATAGCAGTCACTTCTTTTGTTTTCAAGATAAATAAATGCTACTACGTTATGTTACTTATCTCAAAAAGATTGTAAGATTTGCTATCCGTTCCAAAATTTGAGGTATATTTTTCTTTTTATTTTGTTCCAAAAACAGTGGCACATTTATACTTTAGGACTATGAAGTGGCATGATATTCCTAATTTTGAAATTACTTTCGTTATCATTTCTAGCATCAGACCACCACCACTAAATTCTTTGCTAATGGAGTACTAAGTGTGCATTTTGGTACCTACAATTATCATTAGAAGTTGTCATTTTAGAAATGTATATATAGTTTTGGAATGTAGGGAATACTATTTTATGTAATTTGTTATATTGTCAGTACCGAGAATAATATTGTTATTAATACATTGCTAATATCAATAAAGCAGGATGAGATTATTCCTCATCTGGAGCCAGGTCGCCTACCATCCACTGTTGATCTAGATACAGTTCATCCATTTGACAAGGGTAAAAAGATACCACAACGTCCTGTTCGAATCAGCGCTTGGAAGCTTGCAAAATTGGATTCCAATGAGGCAGTGAAAGCAGGTGCCAAGGCTAGAGCTTCGTCATCCGTTCTTCGTCCACTCGGTACCAAACATCAAAACTATGACGTTGATTATTTGTCTAGTAGCAATGTGAGTGGCAGAAACAGTCCTACCAGTACCAATCAAGGATTTCGTGGAAGAAATGCTAGATCTGCTTCCGAAAGCTCATATCCACCCAGTCGCACTAGTAGGGAAGATATTAAAACGTGTGATCACAGCATTAGTAACTTGAGCAGTCCTCTCCCTCCCAACCTTGCACTTTCTCCCTTAGAGCAGCGGACTTCAAATGCAGATCACTTCAACCCAATGTATCAATCATCAGAAAATCAATCTCCTTGGTCAGCAAAAGTCAATGATGGGAATGAAACTGTACTTTCCGATAATGTAGCACAAGTACCAATGAGGAGAAAAAACTTGGGTGTTGCAGAAAACACGAGGCCTTCAGTATATTGGGATCAAACTGCTCTGCCACCAGAAACGTTAATTCCTCCTCCTCCCAGGTTCCTGGAACTGAGCTTACATACACAGGTCAATCTATATTCTTTGGTGGTTCGCTTGTAAACAAACAGTTCAGCGGAGGCACGAGAAGTGCTAGTTCACTAGCTGCGGGTTCTGAGAGAAGTTCAGCGGCAAGTTATTATCAGCAGGGTGGATCACAGGAGGGATGGCCAGCTTCCCGTTTTTTGTCCCAAGTGATTCTCAGCAACACCAGTTCTCTTCTAGATTGCCTTGACATTTTAGAGTAGTATCAAATTGTTTCTTTAGATAGAGATTTAAGATTTCGCTACTTGTATCTGTTTCAGTTTTGTTTTGTTTCCTCTTCTTGTGCAGCTCATAAAGATGGATTTTAACCAATTTATGCCACGATTCAAATTCAATCTGAACATTCTAGGGCAGGGCAGGGCACCGTTTTAATCATTATGTGCAACTTTAAATTGGATGAAAGACATGGCAATAATTTTTAAAAACTCGAGTGAAAAAGAATTAATAAGGAAAGGAAAATAACAAAAAAAAAACAACCTAATATCATAACTCATTTGAATGGTTGAGCATGCAGATGAAGTTTATACCAGGTTTTTTAAAAAACGGTCTCGTTGTAGTATATTGGTATTATGTAATCACTATATGTTAAAATGATGATTTTCACACGAGGTGAGACCCAGTCACTAATCACTAGGGATCATATAAAATATTAATTTTTTACCGTTTCCTTAAAATAATATATATATATATATATATATATATATATATATATATATATATATATTCTCCATTGTTATAATTAGACAAATTAAGCTAAAATCTTTGGAAAGAAAGGTGTACAATCATTTTGGGAGTTGTTTCCCCTCTTTTATCATTTTGCTACCATTATTGGACTGCATTTTTCTTTGTTTTTCGGCGGCTGACAATTAACTTCCCTTCCTTTTTGTCGCGGTCATTTTTCAATTCATATAACTAAACTCCTAATAATACTCTCGATAACAGGTTGTTTTAGGGGCAACTTGGCAATTAGTTGCCACACCCACGGCCATGAGGAATTTCACAATATATTAATCCAGACTACCAACTGCCATATTTTTCTTCTGCCCGGGTTCAGTTGTTATAATAAACCATAAATTAAGCCGGTATTGGCAATTAACAAAACACAATCATCTCCTAATTAGCTTTTCTTTTCCTCTATATTTTGTGGTTCCAATGATACATGTGCATTTTCCTTAGAGGCCGGTTGAATTGAGTTAAACAAGAAATGGCGGGAGGATCGAATCCTTCTGCGAGGGAGCTTGATCAGACACCCACATGGGCAGTTGGTTTAGTTTGTTCAGTTATTGTTATAATCTCTATATTATTGGAAAAAGTTCTGCATCACATTGGAGAGGTACTCATTATCAATTCTATTCTTAATTTGCTATATATAATAAACATTCACATGCCTTTTATATATATATTTCTTCATTTTTATCTTCCCGATAAGCCTATTTGTGGCATTGGATATTAATCAAGAAACGAGATTTTATTAATTTGGATGAAAATTTTCTTTATTTGTTTCGATCCTATATATTAGATTATATATATATATATATATATATATATATATATATATATATATATATATTTGTTTTTTTAAGAGAGTAGTGCAAAATCCTTCCTTTCTTTTTTTTCTTGGGATTCCATTAAAACTAACTGTTTTAGCTAGCTGCCGTGTATTATAATATATAGGTCTTAACCAAAATTAGGACAGACACAAAACTGGATATCTAATTAGCTTCTGCATATATATATATATATATATAAACGTTCTTTTCTTTTTCTCTTGCTAATAAGTTTTGTTTTTAAGCCATTGATCAAGCACTTTGATCATGGCTAGATTTAGTGATATAGGGTTTATCTTTCTCTTGTTTTCCACGCACGTTGATTCAAAAAACTCAACTCAATTGGAAAATAAAATAAAATCTCAATCAACCTTGCTGGTTTAGCTCTCTGACATTAATTAGTAATAATGTTTTCCTTTTCAGTATTTTGAAAAAAGGCACAAGGAAGCTTTATTTGAAGCTCTTCAGAAGATTAAAGGAGGTAATTAATTAGGCCACCGACTTTTCTTTAATTCCAGCTGCTATCTATCCTCGTGAAGTTTTCTCAACTGCATGTCTTTCAAGTTATTATTAGTATTATTCTGTGCTTCTTAATTAGTGACCCAGCTTCCGATCCTTCTCCTGATTAACTCTTGCAGAGCTCATGGTTCTAGGATTCATATCCCTACTTCTGACATTTGGTCAGAACTACATTTCCGAATTCTGTATTCCTGAAGAATATGCATACACAATGTTGCCGTGCAAGAAGCGTGAATCTAAATATAAAGGTATGGGTGAACATAAAGGTGGGGGTAAACCTAAAGGTGGGGGTGAACAGCTGAAAGGTGGGGCTGAGCATAATCGGAGGCTTCTATGGAATGACCATAGAATTTTAGCAGGAGGTAGTAGTATGTCTAAGTGCCATGAGGTAAGTACGTACGTCCTGAACTGCTTCCATTGATGTAAAAATAAACTTTTTACTGTTGGGAAATTAATGCTGTTAATTCTCCTTTCAAGTAGAGCAGCTTACCACCTGCTAAAATGTCAAATTTAACAGAACATAAGAATTCGATATATATAGAATGCATAAGATGAAACCTGTAGGTCAAAGGGAAGGAGAAGTCATGAATATCGGTGTGTGGTCAGATACGATGTTATTTGCTTTTACTTTCTTAGTAGTTCACCATTGCACCTATCCAGTATCCGGATTTCTCACTAGGTCAGACTCGAATGTAAGGTTGATGTAGACTGTTAAATTTATTCATCAACAACACTAGCATGCAAGTGGGCATCCAAATTTTCTTATGACTGATATTATTGGATGCATGAAAATAAAAATATCAAGACACATCAAACCATTGTACCACTTCTTATGCTCCCCATCATGTCCGGTAGTTCTGAAATTGCCATATAATCATATATTACTACATCTCAAAAGAGAATGGTGGTGTCTGCAGGCATGGCCAACATAAGTTGGTCACTCAAAATTTTCCAAAAAAAGAAAAAGAAAACGAAAACAGACCTGCATCATGACTAAAATAAATGAAAAACACTTAAATCTTTTATTTTCTAAAGTTCACTTTGAACTTTCATGTAAATATCATGATTTGGTATAGCTTCTACAAAATTTGTAAAGTTTTACGAGCAGTGACTTATAAAATTCTGTTCTACCAGATTTTAACTGATGCATTCTTCTGAATAGGGTTACATGCCGCTTATATCTGTCAGTGGGTTACATCAACTACATATCTTCATATTCTTTTTGGCAGTGTTTCATGTTATTTATAGTGCCATAACAATGTTGCTCGGGAGGGCAAAGGTAGGTGCTTCAAGTGCTTTTGTCAATTTTTTGATTAATAGTTACTAAAGAAAATCAAAGGGGGCAAGGTGTATTAGAGTTACATGGTCATGATCCTCTAATCAAAGCAACTTTCTCAGATGATCATGATTTTTCTTCTAGTCATGAAGAGAGCCAACCTTCACTCCTAAATTCACTTCCTTCTTTCTTTCATGATGAGCTTAATCTTTCTACATTGAGCAACTCTCAGATAATCATGGTTGCTCTAGTCATGAAGATGATCTTACCCCCTTTAACAGCCTTCTTTTCTGATGTTCAGTTCTTTTTTTGTCATCTATGCTTTCTCCTCTTTGTACAGATTCGTAAGTGGAAGAATTGGGAACGTGAAACTGCTAATGATCAGGACTTGAGCAATGGTGTTCTCTTGGATGATGGCTTAACTTAAATCTATTTTTTTACTTCTGCCATAAAGTTGGTTCATTTCTGGGTTTTCAATACTCTTCATTGCTAAGTTATATGTGTTTACCATGCAGATCCTTCGAGATTTAGGCTTACACATGAGACGTCTTTTGTGAAAGGCCACACAAGTTTTTGGACAAAAACACCAATCCTCTTTTATTTTGTAAGTAAACTGAAAAACTTTATTAAAAACTCAGTTCTTTATTTTACACAACAAATGTATGTGATGGCATATCAGTGTGTTGGCTTGTGTTTATGCCTTTCCATCCCTCAGAAACAATCAGTTTAAGATTTGGTGTCAACCTGATCTTTTTATTTCCAAGAAGGTGAAATCATCAGGAAAGGATTTGGTAACCCATAAATTCAATGTAACTTGTTCTGCTGGTTAATCTACACGTTGAAATTGTAGGTATTCATTACACTCATTCACAGATAGAAGTACTAGCGACAATAATGGTAATCATAGAACTAGTAATAATAATAGTATGAACAATAACAACAATAATTCAGCAACTCAAAATTAAATAGCTGAAAAACTTTAAGGTTTGTTCGGTAACTGTTTCTACTTTCATGTTTCTACTTTCTAATTATGTTCTCATATGTTTCTACTTTCACTTGTTTATGGGTGAAAATATAAATCATGAAACACTGTTCTGTAACTATGCTAAAATATTAGATTTTATCTTATTTAATATAGAAATGAAGTTCTAAATTTTATTTTTAACAAGATTCGATGTATGGATTTAATTAAAGTTAGATGGCTCCATGTGTTGTCAAAATTGAAGAAGCAAGATTTTGGTGTTTTCACTTTTTTGTTGCCAAAAGAGGTTTTGCTTCCTCTTTTTCAGAACCAAAAACAATTAGTTAGCAAACAAGGTTTTCAGCTTCAGATTCCAAAAAATATAGAAGCAGAAACAATTACCAAACGAACACTTGGTCTATTCCACAAAATCCTCCATAGCTAACATATCTTAGCAACCATTGAAGTTGAAAGTTTTTAATGCCTATCAGAAAATATTTAGAAGGTCAACACAATGAATTCCCACGTATTATTCTTTATTTGTTTCCATTTCGTTTGTTGTCTAACAAAAGCTAGCTCCACCTTTGAATATTAAACTTGTGAGATGATATAATACTGAATGAACTTGTTTGCACCAATTTTAAAAATAAATAATAATCTTATAATTTAAAACAAATAAGTATAATTTATGCTATCAAAACTTACTAGTCTTGGTCTTTAGAAAATATTTTAAATTTTAAGTTAGTTATAGTTTTTCTACTTCGACCTTTAACTTTCCCTGGTGCATTCAGGTATGCTTCTTTCGGCAGTTTATTAGGTCTGTTCGTAAAGCTGACTACTTGACAATGCGGCACGGATTTATCTCCGTAAGTTGTGTAGTACCTATAGTTTCTGTAAACAATTTTGCGTTTGTAATTGGGTTAATGAATTGTTCTTATATAATTATAGGTTCATTTAGCACCTGGAAGTAAGTTTGATTTTCAAAAATACATCAAAAGATCATTAGAAGATGATTTCAAGATAATTGTGGGAATCAGGTATTCTTTAATCACATTGTAAAGTTGTAAAACTTTTGGTTTCTTTTAACAAATTTATCTTGTGTTGCTTATCATGTGGTACCCATATGACTTGTAATATTGGTGATACTTTAGTCCAGTGTTATGGACTTCGGCGGTCCTGTTTCTGACTCTTAACGTTGATGGTACATCATCTCTTCCATTTATTCTTGTCTTTTTTTCCCTTATGTATGTATGTATTTTAAGTTCATTCAATTTCTTGCAGGATGGCAGGCTATGTTTTGGCTGTCCGTGATGCCTCTATTTGTACGTACCATATTTTTATTCTGCATATATAAATTGCAATATGTTTATATATAACATTGGATTGGTTAAAGGTAATCTTATCAGTTGGGACAAAGCTTCAAGCAATTATAACGCAGATGGCCGTTGAAATTCAAGAAAGACATGCTGTAGTCCAAGGCATACCTCTTGTCCAAGTTTCTGATAGATATTTTTGGTTTAGCTGGCCTAAGCTAGTTCTTCATCTCATTCATCTCACACTCTTTCAGGTATTGCTTTTGCCTCCTCTCTGCGGATGCACGTCTATCATTATATTATGACTTGTAATATGACAGAATTAGTTGGGAGACGAGACGTACATTCTATTTAATTGGTCTCGTATATACATGGAATATTAATTATTGTCTTTCTTTTGAACCGAAAAGTGCATAGTTAGTTAAATATTACTACCAGTAAATTTGTAAGGTCCTCTATATATATGTAAGTACTAACCAGCTCCTTGTATTCTTTTCTAACCTATATATGTTCAGAATGCATTCGAGATAACATATTTCTTTTGGATATGGGTAATGAACTGATCTCCTCCTACGTCCTTGGCTATATATGTTTACCTCCTCACTGTAAGAATTGAAGTGATATTTCTTGATGCAGTATGAGTTCGGGTTGTATTCTTGCTTTCATGAACACATTCTTCTTCAATATGTGAGAGTAGTCATCGGGTAAGTCTGATTATCCGCCCTTGCTTTTCCAAAAGACTAGGCTGAAATACTTCTTCTACGTACCATTAATCCATACCTTCTGCCTTGAACTTGCACAAACCCTTAAAAATTAAGTCAATTAGCTCCAGCTTGACAAATTAACTGCTGATCATTAATTAATTTCAAGAATGTGCTTTTTTTGATCAGAATTAAGTGCTTCCGTAATGTTATAGTAGCATGCAATAGAAATGGTACATTTTGCATTAAACATGCATTCTTATCTGATTTATTTGGCAGGGTTGGAATTTTAGTTTTGTGCAGCTACATCACCCTTCCCCTGTATGCCCTCGTTACGCAGGTACATCTTTCTGGCCTTCTTCATGATATATCCTTCTGCTTTAATATTTTTTTAGGGAAGAATAAATTGCTAGTATCCGCGGGAATAATGGAGATCGAGGAAATAGGGATAAAATGAAATTAACTAGTATTTTTTACCATATATATTCCTTCACCAACGGACGGTCTTAAGTCTTGAATTTTCAGATGGGATCAACCATGAAGAAGTCCATTTTCGATCAGCAAACTAGCAAAGCACTGATGTCATGGCATAAGAATGCATTGAATAAGAAGAAGGGTGATGGGAATCCCGCAGCAACTGCTACTCGGACTTTAGGTGGGGACCCATCTGATTCGCCTGAAAATTCCCCAATGCATCCACATATCCGTGACATGAATAATGGTGGTGGTGGTCAGACGGCTAATATTGTTGCCACTGTTGACATTGTCGGAGAACATTCATCCTCACCCTCCTCTGATGGTAATAACATCCAATCCGGCGGCAACCATAGTCTACTATAAATAAGCCCATCAATTAAGGAAGTGATATATCTATGAACGAACTGTCACGGTTGTACGTGCTGGGAACTGCATGCATGAAGATCTGACCACTCTTGGTGGTGGTATCATTAGTTTTTCTTTATGGCTTTAATTTCAATCTTCTTACATGCAGTATAAAGTAGACAAGTATAGGATCTTAAGTATCACAAAACAATTAAATGATCTTTCAGGAGGGATGCAATTAATATAGAGATCGAGGAACTCAAATTTATAAATTAGTTAGATGGTCCAAATGGTACTATATACAGTACCAGTACATTACATTACATGAGTACAGTTGTGTATTATATAGAGTACATAGTAATTATCAGGTAAAAGGCTCTATCCGTATCATTTTATTATGCAAGACGGACTAATTTCCAGTACCATATCTTACTTGACTTGAAAAACACTCCCTTCATTCCAAAATACATTATTATTATTATTATTATTATTGAGTCTTATGTTTTGTAACAAATTAAATAAGTTTAAGAATTTACAAATCTGGAGATATCTCTGAATTGATCACCGGATCAGAATACCACCTTTATTCCTATCATAGGCGAATTTGTTAAAAGTATCATATCAAATATATTTTTTAGAAAAGTAGTACTTTTCTTTAAATTGTCAACACAATATAAATCTAGATTAATACTATATTCATATTTCATTTATCTCACATGACCTTGTGAAAATATCAAGCTCCTAATTAATTATACTCCCAAAATATATATACATAGATACTGCACTTAATTTCTATCTTAAATAATTTAAAGAAAATTCAAACACACAGCAGGACAGGTTAAATTATCTTTAAATAATTTAAAGATTTTTTATCCTCCTTTTTTTATACTTTTTTTCTTCGTAATTTATATACATGTATTGTGAATATATATCTTTTAAAACAAAAAATGTATTATTAAAATAACATAATATTTTAAGTTTTATCGTACAAAACTTATGACTTATTTATTATTTTAAAAATATATAAAATAAAAATGCATTCATAAAGTTTTCAAAATAAAATTTTTTCTTAAAAAATGTTGTCTATTTGTTTTCCATAAAGTCTTGAATGCGCGAAAACGTTGTAGATAGTATTATTCCATAATATTTTTTACTAAAAAACGTTGTAATTGATTCATATATACAACGCTTTTGGATCTCTACTTTAACAAGCGACAACGTTAATTTTGTAAAAAATGTTGTCTATTGACACATTACACAACGTTTATTAGGTGCAGAAAGAAGCCCAACTCCAGCTAGCACATTTAGTCCTGTCCAACTACAGCATAAGACTTGAATTTATATCGGACCAATTTGAAAATAAATATATTCTACTTTCTTTCTATTACACTAGGTAAAACAATTCCTTGAGAAAGTATAGCGCTACAATACAGATTTGAATTTGAGTTATTTCCACATGTTTGCTACTTTCGAATTTCGAGGTTTCTAAAAGTGAAGCACCAAGAAGATACTTCCAGGCAGCTTGGAAATTTGCCATGTTGCTCACAGATTTGGATCCAGAATTCTGCAAAAATGATGATATACCAAGACTTTAGACAAAAATAAACAAAACCAGCATACATCAGAAAACAATAACAAAATACAATGTCAAGGTCAAGGTCAAGGTCAAGGTCAAGGACAATGCAATTAATAATTTTTAAAATAAAAAGTTGAAAGTAATTAAGTTTCAACGTAAGTGACTAGGGTCTAATTGAGGCTGAGGATCAATTCTGCCTTGGCAGACCTAGAAGAATTTTTAAAATATTGCTTGTAATATAAATAGGGCAGTTACCCTATTTAATCTTGAAAGGCAATTTTTTTTTTATATATATATATATATATATAAAACACACACTGGGTGCTATAGAACCTCACCCCTTTTCATCCCAAATTGCAATGAGAAAGAAAGAGTAAAAAAATGACACCTTATCACAAAAATTATCTTGAACTTTCATTAGGCATCCATATTCAAATAATCACTTCTTATTATGAAAATACAAGAAAGAATGATGAGCATACCTTATAATTGTGTAGGGAACCCCAGAGTCAGATAAATATTGCTCAGCCTTTCTCTTCCATACCTGTAGCATGACCAATTGAACTTCTTTGAAGCGATTCTTGTAATTTAAGCATCAAAATTGCCCAAAAACACCAGTCATAAAAATGATGCAAGTCATCCACATTAGTTTTGAAGTGACCTATAGGCAATATACTCTGCTTCAAAACAACTGCAATTAACTTTTCAGCACCCTACTAAAGTTTTAAACGAATATAATTTCATTTAGGATAGTTAACTGACTTTGTTGAGTCAACCATGTGTGGACAGCAAAGTCATGTGTTAACAAGACCTTGGCACAGCTACTTCTAAAATAAAAGGTTGGAGAAAAACACAAAAAGTATTCATAGAGGCACTCGTATTATGGCTTGTAATGAATAAGAGAGATGAGGTACAGGCGCACAATCAGAAAAACAACTCTCTTCATCACAAAACAACAATAGAAGAACTTCATGCATGGAACCATTTGCCTTCACTGTGGCTTCCTTGGCTGAAATAAGTTCACAGAGAACCACCCCAAAAGCATAGACATCAATTTTAGGAGGGACGTCACCGTACTGAGCATATCTGCACCCAAGCATTGTTAAATATGAACCATTATGTTCTATACCATCAAACATATAAGGTGAACACCAGTTGTTCTTTAACTTGTTCTACCACTTTTCTGGCTGGTGGCAATATTATAACACTTTGTCTCCAAGATTTGAAAACGACTGACCCAAACTCCTGTTACCATCAATTATCTTATTACTGGCATAAAAATTGATGTTTGTGTGTCATGACCATGAAGTCAGAATTGGAAAAGAGAGAATCATTAATTTAATGAGTAACAATAGATAAAACTGAATACTGTCGTACTTCATTACAATGATAATTTTTAAGTTATACAAGAGTAAACAGGGCAGGCAACAAATGACACTTAAAAGTCAAAAGTATGTGCTTATGTTTCTTAATAATCAAGATTACCTGTATTACCTATGAAACGAGTACGTCACGCACAACTTTGCAAAACGGAGAAGGCAGAAAGATAAGAAAAAGATAATTATCTACTGATAAAAGAATAGCTGCAGTAGTCTACTGCAGAAGGATCATGATGACCAATCATATAACCTCATGTTTAAATTTAATTCCTCGACCTACAACCATACGTGTTGGAATACGAAATCAAACAAGAATAAGAAAACCACAATCTAACCTCAAATGCCCATAGTTCAAGAGGTTTTTCAGGCAGTTTTGATGGTGTATACGAAGTACGAACTTCCCTGAAGAAATCACAATAGACTGTTCAATGCTACTAAACAAACGTGTAACGTCCACATTAATACAAATACAAATAATTTTGTAAGATGTAATTTGATTACCGATACTGAATAATTCAACAATTTAACTTTTAAGAGTCGTACCTATACTTCATAGTTTGGAATACTTTTGGGAGGAAGATAAAAAATTTATATACACAAGTACACCCATCTAAAGGCATCAACATATACATGTTGGGAAAACTTGCATAATTAAAGTTTTAAAAAGTTGAATACCATTATACCTTTCCCATTCGACCAATCATAGCAAAACATTCAGCAGAGTCTCAGAAAGAAATTTAGGATACAACTATCCTCCCTTATGATATAGTTAGAGAATAAAATATGAAGTACAGAAAGTGTGAACAAAGAAGGGAAAGAAAAGGGGAAAGCAACAGTACTAGTTTTAGAAACAAGAGGGAGCAATATTGAAATACTTGTCCCCAACATGGCACTGACTTCAGAAGAATGCAGAACAGTATAAAAGATCTCGAAGCACACTTTTCCAGACTTCTAAGAGTGCATGTTCCTTCAGATCTTCAGTTTAAAATGTGAAAATGCAAAAAGTGGATATGGAATTAACCAGATATATCAACAATAAATATAATATGTGACATTCTGAATAGGAAATTAAGCATTAATACAATGATTAGAAAAAGATAACTAAAATTTCAACAATGCGGATGACATTCCATTTACGCCCACACAAAATGCTATATTAAAAGCCATCAAAGACAAGAACAAACAAAAATCAGTGAACGAAAGAAAACGGGAAAAGTTAAATAATAGTAGAAATTCATACCCAGAAACAGCAACACCAGTGTCCAAGCGAGAAATCAAAGCCAGAGAATTCGGCTGGGGAGGTTTGAAATTTGGCGGGGCAGAAAAGGTCGGAGACGAAGTTGAAACCCCTAATTTAATGAACTATTATCTTATTACTGGCCAGTGGCGATCCATATCGGCGCAGAGTGACTAGATCTGAGCGATATCTCTTTGGACGGCGTACGATAACTCCGGCGAGTCGACAGTTGTTGTAGAAGAGGAAAATTCTAGACGCTCGAGGCGCTCCAAGCCGTCCCTACTCTTCAACAACAACCTCTTGGAGCTCTGATACAGTTCCGATAGATTTCCACCTTCTACAGCCATGGGACCAACGAATTCTGAATTTCAGACCTAGATTATTTTCTAATTTGCAATTGGGCAATTAGAAAATAATCTTCATACCCAACTCATTTTTAATCTCTTCAGCTTTCCTCCAGAACCATCTCATACACGCATGTATTCCAATTGTTGCTCGATTAATGATCCTTTCTGGGTTTATCAAGGGTTAGGTGTTTTGGGTAGCGTAGGAGCATTTATTTGATGAAATGCCTAAGATGGTGTTTATGGAATTCGAGGATCTCTGGCTATTTCCAAAATAGGTTTTCGCTTTCATGATTTTAAATGAAAATAGTGTTCCTGAGCCGTTCTTCTTTCTTTTTTTTCTTGCGATGAAGGCTTGTGCTCGTCTCGGGTTATGTAAAAGTTTACTTTGACCACTGTTCTTGGAGTATGTTCTAGTTTAAAGGATATTTCGTTTGGGCAACAGCTCTATGAATATGCAATCAAGATCGGGAAGGGAATGATTTCTCTGTGCCCTTAGGAAATGCTCTTGTTACAATGTATGCAAAGTGTGAAGACGCTCAGAGTGCTAACCACATATATACAACATAGATTTTGGAAAGAGGGTCTCAAACTTTATATCCATGTGCGGAAAGGGGTTAAACAAGATTGAATAATTTTTGAAGAAAATTATTAAGAAGAAAGAAGACAAGTAGATGTGTTAATGAATTTGATCCTCTTGGGCCAGGGGTGTACCACAGTGAGGATAGTGCAGTCAATTTTGGATTTGGATGCCTATCCGATACAATGAAGACTATTCAAATTTTCCGTGATCATCACTTGGTGATACAGTTGGTTTATCTTTTAAAATGAAAGGGTTATGGGGGATACAAACTGCTTCCACCATTTCAAGGATGGATCTTGCTCTAGCAGAGATTACTGGTAATATATTATACATAGCTGTATTCACTAATCTCATAGCCTCGCTAGTTATTTTAATACATGTCATTGCAATTGCGTCAAATATTTTGTTTACTATAAGAGGCACTAGCCAAATTAATATACGAAAGAAACTTAAATATATCTATTTAAAGAAATTGGAAAACTTGTGAGTAATGAAAGATGCAGAAACTATTTAAATAAGGCTACTTACAGCTGCCAGTTTCTCACTTCTTAGGAATTTTAGTAACAAGTTGCTTCTAATATGAAAAGGAGATGGAGAATGGTGCCTTCATTGTCAATTTGGTCTTTCCGGCCACCCTTTTCAGCCTAGTATATATGAATGTAATACAAGCAAAAACTAATATACATCAAAATTTAAAGAAAAAGCTATTTTCTTTACTTGGTGAATCTGACATCTGGGTTCCTCATTGGTTTGAGCCACATGTCGGCCATTACACGCGAGGAAATGCTCCAAAATAAATCTTGCCCCTTTGAAACCACCCGCTTTCCTTTTTTCCTTGCCTTACCGAGTCCATATGCCACCAACCATTGCATTGAAGTCAATCTCTGCTTCTCACTATCCCATGCATTCTTCTTTCCCCCATTTCTTACTTTCAAACATCCAATGTGTAGACTTACTACTTTGAACTTCTTTTCCTCCCCGTAGTTGTCAGGATGAGCTTGTTTTGCATAAATTAAGGCTAATAGAGGAGCCCCCACCGCCTCATATTGCCTCAAGGGATCTCGCATTTGTACAACTGTAGATATTATGATAGTTTCTGAGTCCCCAGCTTCATAGTTGGAAGTGGCCACACTGCTATCTTTTATCCAGTCCTCGAGTGGAACAGCAGATGCTAGAGGGTGATTTTTGTCTTTCTCACTACCGTCTATTATATTCTCATTGAGAGGGGAAACATCAAATGGGGCATCTTCTTCGGCCATTTCAGCCTGAATTTTTAGTGCTTCAACTGCCATGCTCTCTATCTTCTGCATTGACAAAGCCAAAATCTCATCCACTGTCACTGGGTTTTCACCCACGTTCCAAATTCCTGTTGAAATCCTCTCTTTCCTTCCAGTACTCATTCCAATTGCCATGGATTTAACTGCAGCAATGGTACGAGCAGCAGTAGAGCTAGCGCCTTCTTTGTTCCTCCCACTGATAATTGCTGAAGCAATTCCTTCAAAAGCTACCTGCTCTGCCGTTTTAGCTGTAAGTTCGTCCACGGGCATCAGAGATAATATTTCAGAGCTAAAGTTTTCGAAGCCGATGGCTGCCATGCTTTGAAATAGCTCAAATCCATTCATTGATTGATTTGAATGAAGAACCAATTGTTTTGAAATCTGCATTGCAAGTTTTGGAGTGTCCTTTTTTGCCACCAAAGTATCTAGAGGATTCACAGATGCTAAATAGCCTCCATTTCTGGTTTGCACCACGCAGCCCAAGCCCTTTCCAAGATCTGGGAGAAAAACCTTTGACTCGGCATCTTCAGAATCTTCAGCTCCTTCCTGCTTCATAGGATGGAATTCATGACGATTAACATCAATTTCATTAGCCTCTTCATCCTCGAGTAATTGCAAAAATTCCTTTGTCACGGTCTCTTCATCAGCATCTAATTTTTGTGATTCAGTTTCTTCGTCAGTCCTGATTGGTTTCTCTTGTCCCATTATAGATTCAAGAGCTTTTATCTGTTGAGCAATCAAATCAAGCTCTGTCAATCTAGCTTGGTGGACTTGGTCATGCACAATTTCCTTGACGACCTCACTTGAGACTGACCTTTTGTCAGAGTTTTCTTCTGATTGTCCATCATCCGTCAAATCCTTGTCTTGGACTTCTACACCTTTATCAACAACATCAAATTCTGGGAGATCTAGATCTTCCATCTTCGATTCTGGTTCTTCGAACTTCTGAGCAGAAGTAGATGGTGAAGGTATTGGGGCAGGTTCATCGAGATTTAGATCATCAATTTCTTCAAAATCTGCACTTGCTCTTGCCTGTGAAGGAGTCCAAGCTTCTGCTCGACTTGACATTCTTGGACTAGGGACGCTGAAGGATGATTTTGACTGTCTGCGGCCAAAAGAAGGTGAGAAATTCCGAGCTTTACTAGACTTCTGCCCCTCAGCCTGACTGTAAATTCCAGGTCCTCCATCTTTCTCCATAATCTGAAATCCCAGTTTTAGAACAAGTTCTCCTCCTTTGGCCTTTCCTGAGAGATTGAAACTTGTATCCCATTGTCGTATCCGTGTACCTTCTATGTTCTTCTTAATGGATTCCTGAATAAGGTTGCTCAAATCCACTGAAGTTCTTCCAAAATCAAGTTCTTCAGCATCAACTGCTAACACGTAGATCAAAAATGGACGGGGCTCGAATTTTGTCTGTGTTCCACCCACAGTTGAGCAGTAAACGTGGCACCTAACGAATAGGGTTTCTTCAAAATCAGCTGCCCCTTGAGAAACTCTAGATGGCATTGTCTGAACTGTCCCGTCCTTGGTTTCTTTCTTTCTAACACAAACAGCGAGACGAAGACCGTTCATTGAAGCTGGAAGGCCTTGAACGGTGACAACTTCAATAGAGAACAAACAACTCAATTTCTGCATGCCAATATGAGAGAGAGCTCGAATTGGCTTCCAGTTCCAAAGTCCTTTCTTTTCTGAAGAAGTTGCTTTATCAGGCAACTTCTGGAGCTCTTTTTGATTATGAGCCTTTTGCCGTTCCTTCTGCTCATTTTCGTCCTCAAGCTTTGGCCGAGAGCGCCAAGGGGACAAGGACATGCGCCTTGACCGGGGTTTGGGATTGAGCTTGTTCTCGTTTGGGGCTGCGTCAACCTCATCAATAGACGGGATTGGCGGAACTGCATCTCGAGGGAGTGCGAGGGAGGCAGTTCTTCGATTAGTTGAAGTGTGGGACTGGTAGAGAGAGTGGGTAAGCTCTTCTAGTTCATCCAAGAGTTGGGTATTTGAATTTCTTCTGCCTGCCATAGCAAAGAAGATAAATTAAGAATGGTAAGAATATAGAGTTCTGCCAGAGTCAGTGATGCTGCTGCTGCTGCTGCTCGGAGAGGCAGGGATATGGTGGAAATGGAAGAGAAGATAATAGAACGAGTTAAGTTTGATGTAGGCTTTTGAGGTCTAGAAAATGCCATAAATTCTGGATGATGGAGGCAATAGCTGCTAGCTGGTGCTTCCTGAACCAGTAAATTTGTATGGGCTTAATATGTGAAGGATAAGGGAATTTCGTGACTCTTTTTGTCTCTTATTTGTGAAAGAGACGAGGATAGAACTTAGAAGTCAAGTGGGTCATAGAGAACTTATTGCAGGTTTGGTAGGTAGTGTGGTTAGTTTGTTTCCAGCAGGCTGGCATCACCATATGTTTGGCTGAAAACAGAGATTGGTACAACTTTCTGGTTTTCTTTTCTTTACTCTGTAGACCTGGATGCTGGAAACTTCACATTAAAGTTTCACACTCTTGGTTCCATTTCAATTTGTAAGAGTTGTGGACTGTTCTGATAATACAACTCGCCTCCCCTGGACTAGTTAGTTGGTGAGGAAACAAGAGAAATGATTGAAGTGGCTCACCCCAAAACCGCACAAACTGCCCATGTGTCTTTAGTTTCCAACCACTGTTTATGGACTTTCCTAACAGTTAGGTATGAATATATATGCTTATTGCTCTCTCTCTCTCTCTCTATATATATCATTTTAAGCACTGTATCTTCTTCTTCATCTCTGTGTATGGCTGGCTAATTAATGGTGAGCTTGTAAATGACCCATGAATGTGCCATTACTAGCCATGATCTTAAGCCTATTGTTTGTTCAATTAATTAAAAAAAAAAAAAGAGTAGAAACATTACTTATATATACGCTCACGTACACACATATTGTTGCATGCTGAAGTTACAAAATGAGCACAAAAATAATGTAGCGTTGTTATTTATCATATGTAAGTAACATATGATGATAATAAAAAAAAAAACTGACAAAACCTAAGTCTATGAAATGTCTTGAATGTATTTAACCATTAAAACGAAAAGATCAAAAAATACGACTAACGTATTACTTTGAGGTACACTACACATCCCGATACCAAACAGTTTATCACTATGTTAGATTTCAATATAATTTTTTAAATTAATAAAAATAAAATTTAGAAATATTTAAAATGCTATATACTTGGTGTCACTTAAAATTGTCAGAATGGGACGGACGCAATAGTTACGGCAGGCAGGGTGGCTACTCTGAAAACACAATAGCTAAGCCCAAGCCCATTAAACAAGCAACCTGGATCATGCTCACGTCATCATTTGACGTAAAAAAAGTGATACTTGTTCCAATCTAATCCGCCATTAAATACGGATTCTAGTTTTCCAAAAGCAGAAAAATTGGCTTTGTAATCAAATCGAAGAAGAAGAAAGATAATTACTGATAGAAAATGTTGACGATTATGAGGGGAGAGCCGTTGGTGGCGAAGCTGGCAGTTGTGGCCAGGTATGAGGTGCTTCCGGGAGCCATGATCGCCGCCCTTATCTATTCTCCTCCTGATTACTCTTTATCTTCTTCCTAGGAGAACCAGCTGCAGCCTTCTTCATTACCCACCAATTAGATTCGTCCTCATTTCCCGATCCTCCTATGGTTCCTTTCTCTCAACTTTATTTAGCCCTAGTTAGATATAGGGTTTTATTTCTTGCCTTGATTTAAAGATTAATCCTGCTTTCGTTGAATTGCATTTTCTTTTTTAAAAAAAATTTGACTTACGATTGAAGTGAATGGACTTAATTCAGTATTATACTAATAATATACCCGCTTGCCTGGAATCTGAGATTGCTGTTGAAGCTTATGTTAATTTGCATCTTTTCTTTATGAGTTGATCAGTTTTGGGTTTAATTTAAACTCATTAATTGATTGAATTTAAATAAAATTAAAAGTGTATTTGATAGTCTATTGTATATTGCATTTTAATTATATCCAAAGTGGAGTATGTGTAAAGATGCATTGTTCTTTACAAAAATTATTTTCCTTTCAATCCCACATCGATAGGCTTGGATCTGGTCATAATGACGTGGCGCAAAGCACCACCTGCCTGGGTCTCGGCACCCAGGGCCGGGTTCGCGTCGCAAAGTCGCATTGGCGCTTTAGGCACTTTGCACATACGTATCGTCGCTCAGCGTCTGACGCCATGAGCCTATCTTTTTAAATAAAGCTCGAACCAGACAACCAGATTAAACTGCCTTTTCTCTCTACATCTTCTTATTCTCTGATATATATTTCAACCTTTACAAAGTAGCAGAAATAGAGTTTTTCATCAGTGAATTGCTATCACTGTGAATATATATAGGCTTGACATATATGTTAGAGGTATATTGCCAACAACTTTTAGCAAACATTAGTGGTAAGGGGCAATAAACACTTTAAGAACATGAACTACCTGTGCCAAATTCTTTCTGTTCCATTCGTTCTGTGTGTTACAAATTTGTTTTAATCTTAAGGTGTTTATTCATATGGATACAGAATCGTTCAAAATCATGCGCCAAGACTTTGTCGAGCTCAATCGCTTTGACAAAAATAATTTTAATCGTTAGCAAGACAAACTGAAATTTCTACTGATAATTCTCAAAATTGCGTATGTGCTGGACCCCAACTTTCAACCTATTCTAGAAGATCCAAAACCAGCAGAAGGTCAAGGTCAGGAGTCGAACACTGTTGCAATTAAAACACTGAAGGAGCAGAGAAAGAAGAGAACTGAAGATGAAGAGCTTGCTCAAGGACATATCCTCAACACGTCAGATCATCTCTACGTTTTTTTACAGCAATATTCAGTCACCAAGGGAGTTATGGAGGCCTTGAATTTAAATACAAAGTTGAGGAAGAAGGTACTAACAAATATTTGTTCAAAATATTTTAATTTTAAAATGGTTCAAAATAAACCTATTTTGGAGCAAGTGCATGAGCTCCAGGTTATTGTTAACAAATTGAGGGTTCTTAAAATTATCTTGTGTGAAAATTTTCAAGTTGGAGCAATATGTGACGTCCCCAAAATAGGTTCACACAATCCATTCTGAGTTGTCAAATACATGGTACATAATTCAAATACAACTTCATTTATACAACTGTCGTGCAAAATACGGCAACACATAAGTTGTGAGTTTTAATACAAATATTGTCTCGTGGACAATATCTAAATTCAAATAAAGTCTTCATTACAATTATTGTCACACTATTTTACACAATAGTGAGGATTACTATAAGAACCATATTGGACCATTACTCCACTCCCCGACTAGTCCCAGCTACATTCTCGCCTCCTTAGTAGGAGATTGGATAACTGCAATAGTAAAGTAGCAGAATACTCTTCTTCTTTCTCTTTATAGTTTCTCTTTATAGATTCAGTGAATTCGTAATAAATAATGAAGGAATGAGCTTCTATTTATAAGAGAATGAACTAAATAATAACTAATTCACAAACGGTCCAGATTGATTTACTATTAAAACGGACGGTCCAAATTGATTTACTATTAAAACTTCAGCTGACGGTCCATATTGATTTATTATTATAACTTCAACCAGCGGTCCATATTAATTTACTATTATAACTTCAATCAACGGTCCATATTGATTTACTATTATAACTTCAACTAACG
Organism: Panax quinquefolius; assembly: GCA_020205615.1. NCBI lineage: Eukaryota > Viridiplantae > Streptophyta > Magnoliopsida > Apiales > Araliaceae > Panax > Panax quinquefolius. The sequence continues at coordinate 3,688,436 of CM035171.1, forward strand.
GTCCGAAAAATTAACACATCTCCCCATGGAATAATAAGTCAAACTTACAACAAACGCCTCATGACAAATCTCTCTGTTTATATCAAAAATTGAATAAATATTTACCACAAATTATTTATATTCAATCAACACATTTTTAATATTTCAACAATTATTCATCATTTAATACTATAACTCACAATATTGACCACCAGATCGTTCCCAGAAAAGAGGGGGCTTTCCGATAAAGATTTCTCCTCACTGGCGCGCAATTAAATAACCAAATCTCTTTCCTCGACAGAACTTTCTAGACATTGTCAATACTGTAAATAATAATATAAATAATTGTGTCGCCTCAATTATATATTTAATAATATAAAATATTGTGCAGATGATACTGTGACTATAATTGAATCAATAATTCAATAATATAAGATACTATGCAACAACTACTATGACAATTATTGAATGAGATTGAGTGACTTCTTACGTAAGCATCAATAATCAGAGATACTGTGCAATATCGTGTGCTACTGTACAACAACACGTATTACTATACTTTTATCACCGGGTATTTCAAAAGTTTAACGGTAAAAGTCTTGCCGTTATTTTTTATAAAAGGTTATTTCTGTCGCTTTCTATATCCGACAGTATTCCGTTATGTGGTCCACCAATGATTGCGCCTTCGTATGAATATTCCCGGATAAAAAGAATATTCTTTGACCAAACGAATATTTTATGACTACTTACCTACTTTGTAAAATTTGCACATATCACCCATAACTATAACATTATATCAAATCATCACCTTATTATTCAAAATAATATTTAGAAGAATTTAAATCTTTATTCATAAAAGTTGGGATCTTACAACCTTCCCTCCTTATGAAATTTCGTCCTTGAAAGTAATGTACGTACCTGGTATGTCGAAGAGATGAGGATACCTTGTTTTTATTTCATATTTTAACTCCCAAGTCATTTTCTCAATATCATGGTTTCTCCATAAAATTTTTACTTGAGGTATAACATTTGAGCGTAGAATATGCCCCTTCTTATCCAAGATTTTGACAGGTACCTCCTCATACGTTAAATCTTCGGTTATCTCGTCTGGTTCTAATTCAATAATGTGCTTTGGGTCTTCCACATATTTACGTAACATAGATATGTGAAAAATGTTATGAACACGAGACATACTTGGTGGTAAAGCGAGTCTATAGGCTATAGTTTCTACTCGGTCGAGGATTTCAAATGAACCAATGAATCGAGGGTTGAGCTTTCCTCTCTTTCTAAATCTCGTAACTCCTTTCCATGGAGCAACACGTAACAATACATGATTTTCTACATCGAACTTTACGTCCCTTCGATGAAGATCGACATAACTCTTTTGTCGATCTTGTGAGGTTTGTATACGTTGCCGGATCATTTGAATCTTTTCCGTAGTCATGCGTACCAATTCTAGTCCCAACAATGTTGCTTCACCCACCTCGTCCCAGCATACTGAAGAACGACACTTTCGTCCATACAACGTCTCGAATGGAGCTATGCCTATACTTGCTTGATAACTGTTGTAGGAGAATTCCACTAATGACAAGTACTTATCCCAACTTCCTTTGAAGTCTAGTACACAAAGTCTTAATAGTTCTTTAAGAGTTTGAATAGTCCTTTCGATCGCTTGCATCCGTCTGGGATAATATGCAGAATCAATCAGAATCGGTGCCCATAGCTTTCTACAAGCTGACCCAAAATCGTGAAGTGAATCTTGGGTCTCGATCAAAAACTATGGATACTGGCATATCATGCAATCTTACAGTCTCATTTATATACATACGAGCAAGACGTTCAAGTAAATAAATTTCTCGTATAGGCAAGAAATGAGCAGATTTGGTTAATTTATCGACAATGACCTAAATTGTATCTATGCCTTGAGAAAACTTGGGAATACCAGTAACGAAATCCATGCTAATGTGCTCCCACTTCTATTCTGGAATTTCAAGTGGTTGCAATGGACCTATTGGCACTTAATGCTCTGCCTTGACATGTTGACAAGTTAAACACTTTGAGATAAACTCCGCGACCTCTCTCTTCATATTACTCCACCAAAATGTATGTCGAAGATCACGATACATTTTGGTACTTTCAGGATGGATTGCAAACGGTGTATTGTGTGCCTTTATCATGATTTTATACTTCAAATCAGAGTCGTTAGGAACACAAAATCTAGAGTTGACTCGAAGTATTCCTTCTTCGTCGATCCTTGCTTCTAAAATAACACCTTCTTGTACTTTCTTTTTCATACTCATCAGCTCCTGGTCTGTAGCTTGAGCAACTTTAACTTTATCAATTAAAGCTGGTTCTACGCGTATATTTGTCATCTTCACTTGATTTTTTGAAGTCTTTAACTCTATCTTCATCCTTTGTAAATCATACAAAATGGGTCTTTGTGTTGACAGCATCGCACTCGTACCCGCATACGATGTTCTACTCAACGCGTCAGCTACCACGTTCGCTTTTCCAGGATGATATTGAATGGTATGATCGTAATCTTTCAACAGCTCAAGCCAACATCGTTGTCGCATGTTGAGTTCTTTTTGGGTGAAGAAATATTTGACTCTTATGATCTGTGTAGATCTCCACTTTCTCCCCATACATGTAGTGTCTCCAGATCTTTAGCGTGAAAACGACTGTTGCCAACTCTAGATCGAGTAGGATAATTCATCTCATTCTTTGAGTTGTCGAGAGGCATAGGCTATGACTTTCACATGTTGCATGAGAACACATCCTAAACCTCTGCCTGAAGCATCGCTGTAGATGATAAATTCCTCCGAACCTGATAGTATTGTCAGAACAAGTGCTGAAATGTGTCTCCTCTTGAGTTCTTAGAAACTCTTCTCACATTCCTTGCTCTAACCGAATTTTGTATCTTTTCGAGTCAGATGAGTTAATGGAATAGTGATTCGAGAAAATTCTTCCATGAATCTCCAATAATAATCAGCTAAGTCTAGAAAGCTACTTATTTTAGTTACTGACTTAGGTTGCTCCCTACTATCTCATATCCCAACCTTAGATAGCACCTCACAATGACACCTATCAGGAGCCGAATTTGGTGGTTACGAAAGAGAAATTGGGAGTATATAAATATATACAAGAGAAAAAAATAGAAATTTCTAGGGTTTTGGTCTTTGTTTTTATGCTGCCATTGTTTTGATGGCCTTTGGTCAGGCTCAGGTTGTGACCCCTGCTCCTTCCCCTACCAGTTATGGTACTTTTTATCTATTATCTATTATCTATTATATCTATGTTGAATTTTAGATCTGATAAGCTCTTCAAACTTGTGTGCATCAGTGCATTTATTTTTTCCAACAATGTAGTTGAAGTCTGAGGAAACAAGCGCAAAAATTTTGTTCAAAGAGGATTTATTTTGTTTATTTATTTTTTATTTTTTTGGGTTGAAATTAGTTTTTGTGAGGAAGTGAAGTCTTACCTTCTCTTAACAAGTCTTCTTCGAGATCTAGTATATGTATGTATATGAGAGCACTTTGATATGTACTCGGTTCTGTATAACATCATTGTGCTTCTCACCTACCTCTTAACAAGTCTTCTTCGAGATCTAGTATATGTATGTATATGAGAGCACTTTGATATGTACTCGCTTCTGTATAACATCATTGTGCTTCTCACCTGTAAAATTGTTTGTACTTATTTGTGACAGATACCTGCATATATGTAATCAATACACTGACACCACATTGGTTGGTTCAGGCGTAAGAGAGTTTGTTATAAAATATTTTTATCAACTCTTTCATCACTACTCTTCCTCATTGACCAGTTGTTTTGTTTTCTTCATAGTTGTTGAGTTTGCATATATTTACTGTATGTATGATTACTGTAGTTGAACATGATAATTAATTAATATTGTGTTTGGTGGAGCAATTATTTTATCGTGATATAGTTCTGTTGTTTTATACATTGATAGTGCTTTATTGTGTCTTTTGCAGCAACCTCTATTGATCAGGGTGTATTGCATACGTGCTGATGCTTTTGGCACTGCTATGCTACTTGCGTATCTCATCCATCCCTTGGATGCTATTGTTATTTTTTTAAGCATTTCAATTGTATATCAGTATGGCATTGATCTCTAGTTCATTTTCCTTCAGTTAATTCTTTTGGATTTTTTTTCTCTATAAACTTGGGTGATGCAAAATTCATGTTTTTATTATCAATTTTATTTTTTTTATTAGTTAACTTTTTTATTATCATGGCTGCTCCAGGAGTTCTCATTGTTTAATTATTTCTTCCCATGGTAGGGTCGTCCCCTGATACATTCTATGTGATCATGTCAATGAAAGGAAACATATTAACATGCCAAATTGGAAAAAGAAGAAAGGAAAAAAATAAATTCTTTTGTTGATAAAAACCCGTAGTTTTTGTCGGGGGTTTGACTATGGTACATGCAAATATTAAACACAACAGCGACAGTCCATACTGTATCTGTAAATACCTGCTACAGGCCCAAAATGTCCACTTCTGGCCCTAATAAATCAATTTTTGGGCCTCAATCGCCAGTGAAGCCCATTATTAAGCATATGTTTAGATGCCCTTCTATTGGCCTGCTAAATACCATCAACAGGCCCAAAATGACAACCATTAGGCCCAATAAATCATTTTTGGGCCTTAACATGTCAACAAAGCCCGATACAAGCCCATTATTAAGCATATGTTTAAATGGCCCTTCTATGGGGCTGCTAAATACACCCTACAGGCCCAAAATGACCACCATTCGGCCCAATAAAACAATTTTTGGGCCATAACATGCCAACAAAGCCCGATACAAGCCCACTATTAAGCATATGTTTAAATGCCCTTCTATGGGCCTGCTAAATACCCCTACAGGCCCAAAATGACTATCATTAGGCCCAATAAATCAATTTTTGGGCCTCAACATGCCAATAAAGCTCAATACAAGCCCATTATTAAGCATATTTTTAATGCCATTCTTTGGGCTGCCAAATACCCCTACAGACCCGAAATGGCCACTATCAGGCCCAATAAAACAATTTTTGGACCTCAACATTCTAACAAAGCCCAATACAAGCCCATTATTAAGTATATATTTAAATGTCCTTCTGTGGGCCTGCTAAACAAGCCCAAAAAGATCACCATTAGGCCCAATAAATCAATTTTTGGGCCTCTACATACCAACAAAGCCCAATACAAGCCCATTATTAAGCATATGTTTAAATGCCCCTCTTTGGGCCTGCTAAATATCCCTAAAGGGCCAAAATGACCACCATTAGGCCCAATAAATTAATTTTTGGGTCTCAACATGCCAACAAAGCCCAATACAAGCCCATTATTAAGCATATGTTTAAATGTCCTTTGGGCTTGCTAAATACCTCTACAGGCCCAAAATGACCATCATTAGGCCCAATAAATTAATTTTTGGGCCTCAACATGCCAACAAAGCCCAATACAAACCCATTATTAAGCATATGTTTAAATGCCTTTCTTTGGGCCTGCTAAATACTCCTACAGGCCAAAAATGACCACCATTAGGCCCAACAAATCAATTTTTGAGCCTCAGCATGCACAAAGCCCAATACAAGCCCATTATTAAGCATATTTTTAAATAAATGCCCTTCTATGGGCCTGTTAAATACCCCCTACAGGCCCAAAATGACCACCATTAAGCCCAATATATCAATTTTGGGCCTCAGCATGCCAACAAAGCTCAATACAAGCCCATTATTAAGCATATGTTTAAGTGCCCTTCTATGGGCCTGCTAAATGCCCCCTACATGCCCAAAATGGCCACCATTAGGCCCAATACAAGCCTATTATTAAGCCTATTTTTAAATCCCCTTCTATGGGCTTGCTAAATACCCCCTACAGGCCTAAAATGACCAACATTAGGCCCAATAAATCATTTTTTAGGCCTCAACATGCCAACAAAGCCCAAAACAAGCCCACTATTAAGCAGAATAGACCCTAGCAAAGGCATAGAACATCCTGCTACAGCATGCCTGTCGTGACCCATTACACACCAATATAAGCCCATTATGCTATACAGTACTGCAATGCAAGAAAACCTTTTATAGGACTAGATGGGCCCAATATAAGATTGGGTTGTATCTGGTCAAAAGGGGTCATGGATGGGGGAATTGTGATCGTGTCAAAACGTGTTTTCATTCTAGCTAGGCTAGCATCCCATTTTCACAGGATGGCAAACCAATACTCTAGCCAGAAGCACTAGATTGAAAATCTTGCATTAATAATCGAAGAACCTTATTTATTTGAGCTTTCGAGCCGTGGTACCTACTGTTGTTGGCTCTATACATTAATTATCAGCCATCTTAAGGAGTAAAATTGTCACATGCCAAAATGCAGTGTTCAAGGAGAATTATAATTTTGAAGTGATCTCTAAGAATGTGTCATTTTAGTGAAATGATCCGATATCCAGGACTCAGACTAACCACTTCACAGCTGGAATGCAAACTTTGATTTGACACACCATGGCCTCAGTCTCAGATCAACACTACCTGAGGTTATTCCTCTAAGAATGAGGATAACAATCTTTGATGGTATAATCTGTCCTCAATCACTTACTCTGGTATGATGCAAATCTTCCTGGTCTCTGGGTGGACTTCTGTGACCTAACACATATTTGACTGCTTCGTAAAAACATACTACAATTCCAACAGAGGGACCAACACGACTAACACGAGGACCAACACCAGTAAAGAGTTCCTTAATTCCTCCATCCTTGTTCAATGGGTATAAGAATTAGGATGGCAAAAAGAAAGTACACAAATCCAAATATTTAAGCTAAAATTGTTCAATTACAGCTTTCAATTACAAAATAACAGTTGTAAGCCTGCATATCTTAGTGAATCTAATAAAGCTTTCAATTCCGAAATAACAGTTGTAAGCCCTGCATATCTTAGCAAGTCAAATAAAGCGACAAAAAATTTACTGGTTGGGCCACTAGTTTACCAAATATTGTACTTGGATTTATTAGTTCTATCAATTTTATGTATTCATTTGCACACTAACTCAGTTATTTGACTCTCAATCTATAGTTCTGCTTCTAGGAGCTCAGTTCCAGTTCGTATGGTTAGTATATAAGATGTCTCACATTGAATACATTGAGAGAAAGTATGTCTAGTATATAACAACTATCGCAACTCTTCTCATTGCCAATTAATATTGAGTTAGATAGCTTGATGTCTTTATACCCTAAATTTGGGTTTATTTTATAAATCTAACATGGTATCAAAGCGGCCTGTACTTGGGCTAACTAAACACTTTTCACTTTCATTCTTACCCACATATAGTCCATTTCTTAAGGTAGTCAATAGTTGCCTATAGTTTATTTTTTTCTAGGCTTGTCTCGTGACTAATTTCTTGTAGGCTTGCTTATCTGTGTGGGTCTCATTCATCAACTCCATGTGCAAAACCCTTAACCCATGGGGTTAGAAGGGGAGTGTTAAAGTATGTAAAAGTTTAGTATATAACGACTAGGACCAATTCTCATTGCCAATTGAGTTAGAGAACTTGATATCTTTATATGCTAAGATTTAGGCCCATTTTATGAAATCTAACATGTACTGAAATCATTATTTATAAAAAATGAATCTAAATGACTTCAAGATCTATATAACCCTTCCTTGTTAATTAGACAATCACGAAAAGCTAAGGACCTTCCTTCGAATGAAGGAAAACAAGTAGTATTCCTTGGTACTCATTCCTCTCCTTTTCGGGCGACCTACCTTACAAATTTCACATTTCAAGGGAACTTCATTCGCCTATTCCACCTTCACAAGGAAACCATTGATAAAGACTGTAAGGGAAGTTATATGGTCTGACTGGATCCTAAAATATAAAGGCACTAAAACACAGAACAATGGCTAACTACCTATCAACGACAAACAAGACTCAACGTTATGTTAGATAAGAAAGTGTCTTATTAACAACAGGCAGTTTTAGGAAATTTAAAGTTTTCAGCAATAGTAAACCATGCAACATTCTATAACAATATCTCCTTGTCACTGCTGAAATATCTATAGTACGATAATAGTGCATCTCGTGCTACATGCTAGGTTTGCTGCAGGCTGGCCAACGAATACAACTCTCTTCATTTCTATTTTGCATTTGGAGATATAAGCATAAATTGGTTTGGTAGATATGGTTCAACCTATAGGTTTGTAAAGAAGGCGCTAATCTAAAGATATAGATCTCTAACCCCCTCGACTACAATAACACATGATGCTCCATAAGATGCCAGCACACCAGGTAGCTCCTCCTATGATAAGGTATAGTTAGCTTCAATCACTTAATTAATTCCTACAAATTATAATCAATTGGATAGAGGCTTTATAGGCAATAAGATGACTAAATAAAGCAGACAGACAAAGAAAGGAAAAATGTTCACATGCATAAAATATGCAACACAATGAAAGAGATGCTATTAACTCGTTTTCCATTTTAGATTACTAGCTTCATCTACTTAGACTTGTTATATTTGCTCCTAGAAGAATAGAACTGACAGAGAGATGAACCTCCCAATTGAACATTATAACACCTGCACTAGTAGTTCAATTGAGCAAATAAAATTTTAAAGGATCAATAACAAGTTCAAATTCTTGAACTTATGCATCTAAAGACTTTTTCGTCAAGTCCAGACTGAGTAGCTTATTAATCAGTTAATCCCTAAGAAAATATATGATATATTTACCCCTTAGAAAAGTTTTTTTTGATATACTAAACAATTGAAATTATGTGCACGAGGGCCGCATATAGATAGATAGCCACAAATAGAACTTAAGTAATCAGGAACCCGGTTCCTAAGACATTCACAACAGTTTCCTAATACTTTTTTTCCCCAACTTTGAAGAATATATCATCAAATCATTATCCAACAGTTTTTTTATCCTTATTTAACTCTCTATTTTAATCTCTATATAGATTTTTACTCTCCACAGTGAGGGAGTCAAAAGACAGTTCTCTATATATGCAAAATGATATTTCACACCCTCATTTAAGTGGACAACTCATCAATCATACACATCTTGACATTATCGTCACATGACTTTTTTACTACATTTTTAAATTATAAAATTAATATTGACTTATTTTTTTAAAATTATTTTCAAAAATATTAAAATTTAAAATTGATATAAATTTATTTAATTTATGTCCATATAATTATAAATATTATAAAAGTATTATTAATTATAAAATTTATTATTTTCAAAATTTAAATTAAATGAATCATATTAATTTTAAATTTTAAAATATCATAAATTAACTTTTAAAAGTTAATATTGATCTTATGTACATTTGCGCCTACAATTCATTCAATATTCACTCCATAAATTACATAAAATTTAAAAAAAAAAAGTTATTTTACAAGTGGAGTACAATTTATAAATTATACTCTCTTTTATGAATTATAAGATTATTATTAATTTTATAAGTCAATTTGATGCATTCTCAAACTTAATAATTTTGCTAAGAATTGAAAAATAATAAATTTATAAGTAATAATATTTTTTTTCTAAATAAGTTACAATATGTATTGATTAAATTTATATTTAAAAATACAACAATACTTTCAAAAAAAAGATTAATAAATTAATAGCGATTTTATAATTAAAAACAAGAAGTTGTAGTATATTACATCTATCATAAGCTTTAACGCATAAAACTAATACAAATGTCAAATAATTACAACGGTCAAAACATGCTTTGACTGTTGGAACTTTAAAATTTAAAATTTTATTATTTAAGGAATCAATATAAGGAATCTGTTGGGTACATAGTAAAAAAATTGGCATAATGACTCAATAACACTGCAGAGTAAGGATAGAAATAAGGAAATTATTGTGAATCAATACTCTAATATCACAAGTCTGGGTGTGGATATCATATTAACAATTCCATCCCTCTCTTATACTCTCATTTATTGATTATGTACCCTTCTTATCATCGTTGATTAAATCATTCAATGCCAGATTGTGGATGCAACTCATAAAATCCCTAATTTCTTCATTTTTAATGTGCCTCTATCAACTTTTCATTAATTCCCTGGGTGGATTGAGTGTTCTGGGAGACTGCAGAGGGGAGGGTAACTAGAGAGCAAGCAATTTTGGCAAATAGAATTAATGGATATCAGTATAAAGAACGTAAATACTCTAATGAGATTAAACACATTATTTATGTTATATTTTGTAGAATTTGTGCATGCACCTCATCAGTATAAATTTTACATTAATATATCATATTCCAATATTCGAAGTCCTAATCATATTCGTAATTTGTTATAGAACTTTGGGAATAAAATTATCATCATAGCGTGCCACCAAAAAAAGAAAGAAAGATACAGAACCAATGGGAAGTTGTTCACAATTTTTTGAGATTCAGGAAAGAGAATGAGATGCAAACCACTACTCAGAAATCCAAGTTTCATGGAGCTATATTACAAATCACAAGAATATTGAGGAAACAGGATGATATACAAACCACTACGAAAAAATCCAAGTTTCATGGCGTTTTATTAAAATCACAAGTTAGGTATATATCTAAGAACGTAAAATCCAGGTATAAACTTACAGGTTTGGATGTTGTTAGTGATTCTGACAGGGGAGATCACCCCAGCCAATGTCTTCAACACTCCGGGAGGCTTCACACCAATTTGGGCCTCTTTAAATGCCTGTTATAAAGAGAATGAAGGCAAACTGAGAAATGTAGTAGAAATAAAAAAAAAACATGAAAAAAATAGAATCATATCAAATCCTCAAAAGGAGTTCATTAGATTAGCACTCTCAAAACACTTAATATATCCTTGGAAATTGTGAATGAAATAAAAACGCAAAAAATCCACAAAACAAGTAGAAATCTGATTTGAGTAGAAACAATTCTTCCATTTTTCACCATATCAATTCAAAATTTGCCCATTTGTTTCCTTCATTCTGTTTGGAAACTAAATTCTTTAAACTTAATAACAGGTACTCCTCCAACCATTTTAAAAGAAGGAAAAAAAACAAAGAAAGTACATAAACACCAATATGAAACATGTAATACCTGCTACGAGTTCTTGCAAGTTCAACAGGATAACAAGTAATACAAGCTAGCGAGCGCGCAACTGAACTTGCAACTAATGGGACATATGGTGTCATGGTTGGAGCATTTCTCGATGTAAATTCTTCCAGAAAATTGCGGAAAATATCATAACAAGGCAAATAGATGCCCACCTGGTTAGAGTTTTAGAAACAATAAGAAAGTAAATTGCACAGAAGTGAGTGTTCAGAAGAAAAAATTTCCCATTCAACTCGTGTTGTCTCAAAGTAAAGAACAGTAAAAATGAAAGACTGAAATTGACCGAGAAAATCACTTACAGTGGGCACAACCAAAGCTAAACTTGCATATGTGCCTTTCCAGAGTCTTGCAAACCATTCCTACACAGTGACACCAAATAAATACCAGATATTAATGGATTTGTGTCCAATGGAACAATTTTAAAATGAAAATACCATAGTTGTCGCGACGCCACGGCGAGCCGCGACGGTAGTTGACCGCCAGAACGCCGAGGCGATAAGGCGCCCGCCATAGCGTCCATATGGCGACAATCAGTTAACAATGTATAATTTATATATTATTTGTTTTACTTCAAAAGCATATTCGACAAATAAAATTATATACATTAAAACTCAAAACATAATAATTAACAATATGTAATACAATTAAAAACACAATTATATGAATACTTCACAATTAAAATTCAAAAATAAAACACTTGACATTGAAAACTAGTAGATCAAGTTAACAAACACTACGTAGAGAATAAAGGATCAACCAAGTCAACAAGCACAACATATTACAAGTTTAATAAATAATAAAAATTACACAATATAGCTAGTCCATAAATTATGATGAGTCATGGGTACAAAATAACTTAATCACTTAACTTGGGCCAGCTACCAAGGCGTAAGTCTTGGCGGCTCGGCGTCCAAGGCGTTGCTTTGTTTTTCTCTAGCGTTAGGACGCCTAGTCGTCGCCATGGTGATGCCATGACAACTATGGAAAATACACACAAACAAAGATGACAGGCATGTCTGCAGGTTATCAATGGAACCAAGTTCTCATTAGAATATACATCGGCTCCATTGTTATTTCTTCTAAATCATGCATTTATGGTTATGGCTGTAAATTAGCTAATATTGACAATTTTATGTACACATAATGCAAATAATATGCATTAAAGTATCCGTATAGTGACTTTGGTCAACCATGCTACTGCTGTTAAAATATCTACCGAGTGACTCCGTTTGGCAAATAGTACCCCTTTCAGAATTTATATAATAGTTAGTAATATATCAAATCGGATGTATGATTTCCTAGAATTTCGTTTATGATTGTCAAAACCTTTGCCTGCTTTGACAAGTTAAGGAAGTGCAACCAAGAATAAAGAACATTCAATGGATTGAAAATCACACACAAAGCGCACAAGCACAATTAAAGAGATTTTTCCCCAATATAAAGGGCAAGTCGTGGGTATTTTAATAAAAAAATCCTAGCAAATTTTCTTTGTGAGAATCAAATTTTAAACTCATAATATCAATTTCACAAACTTGATGCGTAATTTTGTAGAAGACGTCAAATGTTCCTTTATACCGCGAGTAATCTGGTGCACATGTTGATTCAAAACCAATAACTGCACGAGTACATGATGGATAACATCTCATATCTGGAAGCATCTAAAAAATCAACAGCCAAGATAAGATCCACATGGAATTTAGAAAAGAACAATGTAAAGTAGATCCATGTTTCAACACGATTCCTCAATAATCAAAATAAATAAATAAATTCAAAATAAAAATAAAAATGAGCCTGCAAGTTCAAATTCAAAATAAATGGATTAGCGAAAACATGGACAACATTGTCAAACTCCGCATTTATACATGTTAGTTGTTAAGCGAGAAAAGAAACAATTTAACAACTACAAACTAAAAGGGAAAAAAAATTGTGAAAAGGAAACATGTTAATACACTACTTCAATTTTGAAACAATATTCAGAGAGCTTAGAAAGAATGTATGGGCTAGGGGCGGATCCATTCCCTTATAGTTCAGTGGGGTCAATTTTTTTAAAACAAAAATTTAAAAAGAAATAAAATACAATAAAATAAAGGCAAAAAAGAATGTGAGAGAGATTGCAAATAATTGTGTGAGCTATCATATAAAGCAGAGGTCGTTTTATGTAATTGAATACACTTCCTCCCATGTTATGTACAAAATGGTATTTTATAATTTTTTAAAACATTGTTATTATTGAAAGTAGTATGCATACAAGCCAATCATGTATGATGATAAAGCATATACTTTGTAATCAATCTTATTTATTTATTAATAAACGAATTATTTAATAAAGGCATTTATTATCTACATGGTGTTGTTTTAATAATATATGATAAACCCATAGTTTTAAGCAATGCTTTTAGAATCATGATAGATCATGTTAATGAGATCTAAATTCTTAGATAACTTAAAACTAAAATGTTCTCAATCAATGGATTACTAAAAAGGGATTAGTGAATTCGGATAGATTGGTACATACGTTGTTTGCTCATTAGATGGGGATTATTGATCTCATGATCATTTGTGTGGAGACACTAAAGCAAATATGTAGATGCTTATTGGATAATAAACTCACTGAACGTGACTCGTTAAGAAATACTTAATGAAGTTTTACTTGCATGACAATAGGAATTCTTGTAGTGATAGTAGTACATATGATCCTTATGACTTGAGATCATCATAATATCCTATATATAATGAATTACATTTTGACTTATTCCTTAAGACCCTAAGGGTATATCAAAGGGTAGTATGCTTGGGTGTAATGAGTTATATATGGAGATAATGCATGATCAATAAAGAATTTACCACTTCTAGTAAAAGAAGTGAAATGTCATATGTGATTCAATAAATGACAACTCATGAATCTTGGCCAAGGTGAAATGAAATTAGAAAGTAGTTTCTAATTTGCATTTATTCATTGTGCATTTGGAATCGAAATACATATAATTAAATAAAATAAGACTTGTCGGTAATTCCATGTCTTATATTTAATTGGGACATTGTATGGCGGATTTATTCAAGTTGATGCATTTTGGAAATCGAAATACATATAATTAAATAAATAAAGACTTGACAATTTCATTATCACAAGTCTTATATTTAATCAGGACATTGTATGGTGGAAGGATTGAATTATGCAGTAACTATTTACTCAAAGGTTCTTTTATGATTAATGTTGAAATCTATATTATCCGAAAAGTCGAATGATCGCTAAGGAGGCTTATCCTATTGTAGAATAAATATTATTTATTTAAATAAATTAATAGTTTAATTTATTTATTTAAATAAGATTAAATTGTTCTAATTGTGATTTATTCACAACCTATTTAAATATAAAGAACCTAAAGGGTCACACCATAAAAGGAAGAATAATTATTTAAGAAGTTAATGGCATAATCGTAATAATATATTAAACATATTTAATTTAATCTATGGTGATAGAATAAATTAAATAGCAAAACATTTATTATTTAATATTTTGGAAATATTAAATATAAGTAATAATAAGTCTTATTAATATTATTACAATTATTATTATTTACTCTCATTTATTCCTAATAGGATTAGGAGGCAAAATTAGTTAAAAGAGTTTAATTAATTATCCCTAATAAGATTAGGGAGCCCAATTAATTAAAGAAGTTTAATTAAATAAATAATACCTTATTTTAATTAAATAGGATTACCTGATAAGAGGAATCTTATATCAGATATCAAATATACGTAATTCCAAAAATTGGAGAGTACTCCCCCTTTTCTATAGAGATAGGAAAAACTAGGGTTTAAGCCAATACACCCTTCTTCTTGAAAATTATTCTTCCTTGGTGGATCACCTGTAGAGGCCATACACTTAGGTGGCTAACATTGATCAAAGGAAAGAATCTACTCGGTGATTCAAGGAGATCGCGGAGAAGTAGGAGTTGAACTTGTACCTGTGGAAGCTAGTATCTACAAGGGTATGATTCCATAACTTCTTGTTCTTCGTTTTAATTAATAATATGCATAAAGGATGATCCGGGTAATTGGTTTGTGAAAAATTTTAAAATCTAATTTTACTTTGCTTCCGCTATTTTTTGCAATTTGATTGTCTATGATTTTCACAAAACCTTACAACTATAAGAGACCTCATGAAGAACGCAGGTGTCTGTCTCCTCTTCCTGTGTCCTCTAAAATAAATTATAAAACTAAATAATATTGTTAAATATTATTTATAATATAATAATAACATTTTTCAAGACTTCATTACTTGAAACTATTGCAATGATAACCTCATTTCAATAGCTGCAAAAATATCATGTTCAATGTAAATTACTAAACAATATAAAAGAGTTGAGTGTTAGTGTTAATAGAAATTTGAAACAATTAATAGTCTTTAGTCTGAATTTTTTTTATTTTCACTAAACACTTTATAAAATTAAAAATAAATAAAAAACTAACTCTTCA
Source organism: Panax quinquefolius (assembly GCA_020205615.1). NCBI lineage: Eukaryota > Viridiplantae > Streptophyta > Magnoliopsida > Apiales > Araliaceae > Panax > Panax quinquefolius. The sequence goes on from CM035171.1 coordinate 3,703,988, forward strand.
AAATTCAGTGGGGTCAATTGACCCCATTGCCCCAAGGGTAGATCCACCAGTGGTATGGGCTATCATGGAGCTTCAATTAGCTTTAATCCAATTTAAATGGAAAAGATGAAGAAGTTGTTGTTTGCTATTTTCATGTACTGTGTTTAGCAAGAGAAAAAATAATAATTGTGCTTATAGGTACCAAATAATAATATTAAGTTCTGCTACTTATTTCTCCTACTTAGTTTGCAACAACTGTGGTACTATTTACCTTTCTATTTGGTTGCATTTGCAGCCCGTTAAAAGATATGTTCAACTAGTTTCAATCTTGTGCAGGTAAGTCAAAAATATTTGTTGGGTCCTTCCTCACAACTTATATTGATTCATTCTTCACAATCCCAATTTGTTCTCCTATATTGTGCTTGAATTCATTAACAGCTCTGACAATCCATGATTCTTAGTCACCTAGTTGACCCTTGTACATTATTTACTAAAGATAACCATTATGTTTTGTTATACAAGAATACAGTATCACAAGTGGTGAATTGGCGGGAATTTGTAATGTGTTCAAATCATCTCAACTCAACGCCGCCTTTTACTCCACCTATTATATCCCAAACTAGTTGGGTAGGCTAAAAATGAATCCTTTATGAAAGCGTAAAAGTGAAAAACAATAAGAAAAATTAAACCTTTGTCCCTCATCGCCTCCTCAATCGGTGCTACCCAACCTTCTTTTGAATAACCTCATCCTATCCAACCTTTCACGACATCCAAACATCCACCAAAGCATTCTTGTTTCCACTAATCCCATCTTGTTGTTTCTAAGCCACCAAATATTTAGCTCCAAATGTTTTTATTTCTTTGTCGTGTCATATATTGTGTAAACGATAGACTCCACGACACGCTTGCGTGAGATGATCGTTGCCCCGATCGTTTCTAACAAAGTTGTAGGACGGTTTGCTTGCAACACCTTAACCCTCATCTATATGTAGACGAATCTTAGTACAATTGCGCGTTCGAAAATATGCGTTGAATGGACATCAAAGACATCTTGACCCCTCGCTTATATTGAAGCGGTAATCTCGGTACAATCGACGATTGATGCGGTAGAAGACGTCACACACAACTATGAATTGTTGTATGATAAGTCAAAGTTGAATCTGAAAAACTAAGAAAATAACTTAGGAATTCTTCAAAAAACCTAAAGTAGAGAATAGCCTCACAAATATATTGAATAATGTTCCAATTACATAGTTTTGTCCCCTATTTATACTTTTTCACGATTTTTTTTTGCAATATATTCAAACAGAAAATTTAAGGATAGATAACTCGCTAGAACTTAGCTTTGATACTGAATGATAGACTCCACGGCACGCTTGTGTGAGCTGGTCTTCGCCCCGATCGTTTCTAGCAAAGTTGTAGGATAGATTGCTTGCAACACCTTAACCCCTCGCCTATATAAAGACGGTAATCTTAGTACAATTGCTCGCGTTCGGAAATATGCGTTGAATGGACACTAACGACACCTTGACCCCTTGTTTATATTGAAGCGGTAATCTCGATACAATCGGCGATTGATGCCGTAGAAAATGTCACACACAACTATGTATTGTTGTATGATAAGTCAAAGTAGAATCTCAAAGAAAAACTAAGAAAATAACTTATGAATTCTTCAAAGAACCAAAAGTAGAGAATAACCTCACAAGTATATTGAATAATGAATAATATGTTTGATTACATCTACTTGGACCTCTATTTATACTACTCAAAAATAATCCAAATCCTAATAGTAATAGTAACAAATTATTCTAATCCTAATAGGAATTCCAAACCAATGTTGAATAAAAATCCCTTGTTTCCATAAACCAATAGAAACTTATTTAGAATGCAAATCTATCTAAAAGAATCCTAGTAATAATAGAATTATGATAAGATCTGAAAAATCCCTAATATTTTAGGAAACAAAATTTTGTTTAATATTTTAGGAAACAAAATTTTGTTTAATATTTTAGGAAACAAAATCTTGTTTTCTAATTTCTGAATTTAGGCTTGTATCAAATTGACACAAACTTGTGTCTCGTGCTCATTAGCCTCTCTTTGGGTTTTCTTGCATTAGCTTCAGCCCAAACTTCTTACATTGAGGCCTTGTTTGAACCTCTTAGTTCTAGCCTTGCTTAACCCCACGTCCCTTTAGTCTTTTTTGAATCTGCTCATGTCATGTCCTCATCACGTGGTTTAGCAAAAAATTTATTGTGATGAAAGCAAATGTTTTCTTCTTTATTGTGCCTAAGATTATCCAAACTGGTGCATGATGAACTTAGTTTATGAAACATGTAACGCATACCAGTAGACCGGAATTCCTAAGCAGTACACATATCTAACAATTGATCTCTTATATTGATGAAAGATCTTCTGCAGGTGCATGTAACATGTATTATGTACTCTCATATTCTCTCCCCTTGTTTACCCCCTCCCTCTAACACGTGTAGACTGTAGAGACCAGAGAGAAAGTGCCAAGGCAATAGACAAGTGAAAACTTCAAGAACTTCTTCCAAAAATAGTAAATTATGACCAATAAGTAGTAAATTTATATGTTGCCTCACAGCAATATGATCAAGTAAACGAGCAAGAGTCGCATTTTGGAAAAATACTGTGTTTGTTTCGAAACATGTTGTATGACATAGACCATGATAAGGGACACCCGCTGCCTGAGCTTGCAACCTAGTCTAATAAATCAGGCAATACAAACAATAACCAAAAAATTACATTAGAATCTCTAAAGCTTGAGCAGCTTAAAGATATCAGTGATGGCCAAGAAAGCTCTAAATTTTAAAAATAATGACACAAAAGAACCTGTAATATCATAAACTAACCAAAGAGGCAAAAAATTAAATTCAATTAAGATTAATGAGTTATTTCAAAGGAACTTTCAAATTAACTTTTAAAGGGGATGGGAAGAATTGGTATGATGATATCCCGCAAGCAACTAGATTCTAACGACCGCACATAAATCAAAACTGATGGTTCTTATAACAAATAGCTGAGCTTGAATATTACAATAATACACACACACACATTAGAATTTCTCTCTTATATCCTAATTATTGAAGACAAAATGTTTAAATCACACACATAATCAAAAGATATTACTCTTACTATATTTATAAGATAAAAGCCATGCCTTCGAAAGCATTAAAAACGCCTCATAAACCCTTTCAATTCATTCATCAATAGGGCTCTGGTCGGTCAGTAAATGACCTTTGTCTTTATTGAAGTTTGATTAGGTAAAACACCAAAAAACTATTTTCTTAAAGTTTAATGTAATATTCTCTAAAACTTTGTCATCAAAACCAATTTAGTTAAAATTTAATACCACCAAGCCATATCTCAAACTTTATAGACCAGTAATATTTTCACTATGCAAAGCTCCTGAACATCTCAACTAAATCTCAATAGCAGACTCAATTAGGCTCTAACTCTAAAAGAACCAAAAAAATAAATTTTAGCTCAGTTAGCTTAGTTTAGGATATTCCAACCTTAAAATTTTTAGCTCGTTTATCTTAGCATTTGGGGACATTTGTCAAATAAAATGAAAACAAGCAAAAAAACTGACACCCTTCAAACAATTGAAGCTAGAATTCAACAGCAGCAGAGGAATAACAAAAATGATCAACTCAGAACTGCCAAATGCATAAAAATATACAAAAACCAATTCAAGTTGGATATAACAGTACAGAAATGAAAAACAACTAATCAAATCAGTATAAACACTAAATTAAATCCAATTGCATATAACAAATGACAGATAATATAGTACATAGAGACCTTGGCGACGTCGAGGGGGTTAACGATGACGGCGGAGAGAACAGTGGCACCGGCGGCAGAAAATGCTCTCTCTCCAAAACCTAAATTAACATCTTTGCTGCTGAACTTATCCTTTCTTTAGATTGAAATGAAGATCTTAACTCATTTTCACTCTCCTCTTTCATCAAAATGTTCTTCCCCCTCGAATTCAATATTTTCTGATTCATAAAAGGCAAATTATGCCATTAATCCAGAAAGATTTGGTCGAATTATCACTAGAATTGGCAAATATATATATAAACCTATATAGTTTGATTGGAAATTGAATTTAATTTGAAGGAAGGAGTGATTTTAGGGGAGAGAGAAAAAAAGAGAGGGCGCGTTCGCATGAAGAAGGAAGGAGAGGGTGTGATTCGTGGCGTGGAATTAAGGGCGCCTCATTGCTGACCAGGTGCGGTGTTTGTTTGTGTTTGAGTGTGTTAATTTATTTTAATTTATTTGTGTTTGATTCGGTCAATAGACAAATTTTATTTAGTAAATTTTTTATGCCTTAAGACAGAAATTTAAATTTTAATAGTTTATTTAAAATTTATAAATAAAAATAGCTTCAATAAAATATTAAAGATAAACAAAATAAACTAATAATTTATGCAATAGAGTATTTTTTTTTTCTTTTTTTCAATATCTGAAAATACTATTTTAATAATAAACAAAATAAATTTTAAATTTGAAACACCGACCATTTATACACGAATAATTTTAAAATTATAACACATTTATACATAAGAAACTAATATTTTTACATAAAAACTGTCACTATAAATGAAATTTTAGGCTCCAAGCGTCCATCAAATTATGTCACTGCCCCTACTGGTTTGTTTTAAGAAAAGAATTTTATTTTATTTTCATTTTGATTCTTTGGTTTATGAAACCTGCATGCATTAGGGTCTATATATTGTTCAAAAAACCCCACATGAGGAAGAATTTGCCCATTTTATGTAGGCATGATTTTCCCACCTTATTTAGTGATTTACAATATTTTTGTAGTTTTATGTCACATGTTTGACATAAAATATTTATTTATATAATTATCATTACATTATTTTAAAATTTCAAAATTTTTGAATCTGTCACAGGTTCTATTAGTACCTGACTACTCATACCCACAATTTATACTAAAAAAGATTGTAGGAAAATCGCAACCGATATATGGAATTTATTCCTTGGAGGTACATCAGAAAACCCCCCACGTCCATTTGGAGATGCAAAATTAGATGGAGTAGATGTTCATATCAATCAAGGCACTAACAAAAACTGGGAAATCCTAGCAACTCGGTTGAAGTCATTAGCCTGGAACAGCTAGCTACCCCATTATACTTGAGCGCCACGCCGCAATGCATAATTCCTGAGCCATTTTTACAAACTGCAGTCGCGTTCGATTCAGTTTTGATCCAATTTTGCAACAATCCCAGCTGTGAATTTTCTGAAAATGCTGACAATCTGAAAAGAGCCACACAGAATTCAGGCCAAAAATGTATTTTTGGGAATCCCAGCTGAGGAAGGATATATTCTTCCGAATGATCTAATTCCAGTCTTGAGGTCGGTCCGTCCGTCCGTCAAGAGTAATGTAAAATATGCTACAGTAAGAGAGATCGGTTTCCAGTCTGGGGCTATGATGGGTTTCTCAAAGCACATTGCTCTCTTCAAAATGTCTGGAAAAGATTGGTCTTCAAGAAAGGATCCATATATAACAAGATCAACCATGCTTAGAACACTGTCTGAATCTTCACCAATAGCAATATGTTTCACAATTCCAACTGGGTATTCCAATTTCATAGCAATGGCCTATGAAAAAGAATGTTACATTATAGTTAACCATTTAAGAAAGTGAAAAGATCTATTTAAAGAACTGACAGCAAGATCTACAATTATTAAACTGAGATTTACCTCCACAGCCACACTGTAATTACCAGTAGAATCCCCACTGAAGACAATTATTTTTAGACCAAAGTTGGAACTGTTATCAAGTGCGAAGTCCGCCAAAAGTGGCAACAGCGCTTGAAGAACAATGGCATGCTCTAGCCACAAACCTCCATATAAAAGTTGACTTCCTGTAATGGCAATAACAAAGTCATCAGGCACAAAATTCATCTTGACACGCAGATTATCTTCATGTAAACCTATGAAATTATCAACTTCCCATGCTTCAGCAGGAGTCCCCCGGAATTACAAAGTAGTTTCTAGCATCACATGGTGAGTAAAGCATCTGATGAAGTATAAACTGAAAGTTAGAATTTAGGAACTTTTACATCTTTGAGCACGTATATTTATGAACCATAGTTGTTAAGGCGTGAGGTCGAGGCGAGCCGGTGGCACCTAGGCGCTCGAATCGTCCATAAAGCGATAAAGTATTTACAATATGCATTTTATACATAATATATATATATATATATATATATATATATTTTATTTCAATTAACAGTTACACTAAACGTAAAAATATTAGGCTTAAATATAAATTATTATTCTAAACTATAGACCATTTTCCACTTCCATCGATTTTTCAATTTTTTTAATCACATGATCTTAAATTTTTAATCACATGATCTTAGTTGATGTGTTTTCAAAAAAATTTATTTAATTTATTCTTATCCTTTTAATGTTTTAAAAGGGCAAAAACGTAATAAAGCATAATAATAATAATTAATAAAATCAAACCGAATCAGTTTCTCACCCATTTTGTCCGGACTAAACAAAATTATCTGAATCAAGCTAATCAATTTAACTTGAATCAAATCAAGCATTCCTTTTTTTACAACAAAAAATATTAATAAGTAAACATAAAAATAAAACCAAAATCAAAACAAATCAAAATAAAAGCTAAAAGTGAAATAAGATCAAAGCAAACTTTTTCATATTCCTCTTGCTCTGTTTTTGAAGTTAAAAATTCCCAGATCAAAAACCTCAAACTTAAAACTCTTATCATCACAAGTCCATCAAATACATTCATCATCTAACATGATTTGAGATGCTAAATTGAATCATGCTACCCAGACATGAAGTTCTTAAAAAGCACATGATCATGAGTTTGTCATTTATCTAATTTTGTTGAGCTTAAATTTTTCTTAAATCCAGCCTAAACCAAGATCTGTTCAAGTAGATGCTTACTACACAACAGCCAGACTTTTGGTCAACAGGACATCCTACTATCAGCTTTCAGCTTGCTTACAACTAGTTCATCGTGATTATTTTTTTTACCTTACGTGTCTCATTGTTCAAATATAACCGAACCTTGCTTAAATTGAGATAAAAATAATGAAATTCAAATGTTTCTGTACTTGAGTTGTTAAATTTATATATGGTTGTTGCAGCTGGCTATGGATCTGTTGGATGGATATGGAATAATCCTCATGGCCGCTATTTTGGTGTATTCCAGTTGAAGGATAGGGGAGTTTGAATGTTTTTCATTCTCCTTTGAAGCAACTGTGAGGTTCCTATTTTCTGTTACAAATGTAGTTTACTAACAGTTATGCTACAATTTGACATTTTGTGGCCTTATTTTGATGGCAAAGTGTTTTATTTTTCTTTGTGGAACACTTGACCTCGTTAATTTCCTTGTTCTTGGCTCTCTTTGCATCCGTATGACATTAAAAGTCATGCAATTTCCAAGTTATTCCTCTAAATAGGCCTTTGTTTACAGCTTGATTGACATGGCCCATGGATTGCCCATATTATGTGTGTTAATTTCTGTGCAAGAGAAGACATTCTGCTAGGCAGGAACGTGTGATTTGTCCAGTTTGCATACTATCTATCTCAATGGATGGTAATCCATGTGGGAATGCGATATGCAGAAATAATCCAATGAGTAAAATACAATTTTCTCTTTGCTGTTTCTGTAGGAGTTGAGTGGCTTCGCTACAGCTAGCCCTCAGTTGAACATTAAAATAAATAAACCAACCTATCCATGGTCCCTTTCCATTTTTAATAGCTACAGCCTACAGCTAGCTAGCTTGATTGTAAATCATCATGTTCGTGGTACAACATTTATTATAAAAACACTATTACATTTTTTGTTTTCGTCCTGGAACTTGCCAATTATCCAACATTTTTTGTTTTGGATGTCCAATTGGAATTGGCCCACCACCTCACCTCTTCTCTTATAGTGGTGCACCTCGACACGGCATATATATTTTCTTCCTAACCTATTAAATCATATATCATTCATTCAACATGCTTGTTCCTAAAGCTTTGACACAAGTGAACCAACCTTAAAGCCTCGGCAAGTTAAATTGTATACATTTCAACAACTCAACTAGAAAGCAAACGCTACGTACGTGATTTCTACATATTTAAATTGTATACAAAAACCTATAAATAAAACCATGCCTTCCTATCTATCTCTCATCATCTTCTTCTTCTTCAATCCATAATTATTTCTACATATTTCAAAAAATGGCCCTATCATCTTCCAAGTCTCTGCTCCATCTCTCCTTTTTCATGGCAGTCTTTGCCTTCTCCGCGTTGGCTCGCGATTTTTCAATCGTGGGCTATTCGCCGGAAGATTTGGCAAGCATCGACAGACAAATTAATCTATTTGAATCATGGCTTGCAAAGCATGGCAGGAATAATTATGAGAGTATTGAAGAGAAGTTGCATAGGTTTGAGATTTTTAAGGAAAACTTGATGCACATTGATGAGACAAACAAGAAAACTAGCAACTACTGGCTTGGATTGAATGAGTTTGCTGATTTGAGCCATGAGGAGTTTAAAAACAAGTATTTGGGCCTCAAGGTTGACTTATCTAAAAGGCAAGAGTCCAGCACAGAAGATTTTATTTATAAAGACGTTGTGGATTTGCCAAAGTCTGTGGACTGGAGAAAGAAAGGAGCTGTCACTAATGTCAAGAACCAAGGTTCTTGTGGTAAGTATTTGCCTACCTAACAATTCTCAAACTTCCTACAGACAATGATTTGTTACAGTCCCAGACGTGCTTACTGATACAAATAATTACACTTTTACAGGCATTGCATTGTAGTTTATGAGAGCATATATATCAAACATTTTACGTACTGATCGAAATTAATGTATTTCGATCTTTCCGGTTGGAATTAAGTAATGTGTTAATGGTGATTATATATATCATATCTATCTACCTGCAGGAAGTTGTTGGGCATTTTCAACAGTGGCTGCAGTTGAGGGAATAAACCAGATTGTGACCGGAAATTTAACGTCCTTGTCTGAACAAGAGCTAGTGGATTGCGATACCAGCTTTAACAAAGGTTGCAACGGAGGTCTCATGGATTATGCATTTTCCTTCATAATGTCTAATGGTGGGCTTCATAAGGAGGAAGACTACCCGTATGTCATGCAAGAAGGCACTTGTGACCAGAAAAAGGTAATTAATAATTATAGTCAGATAAAAATTGCCCTTAAAATTGTCTGTCTAGCCCAAGCTGATATCATAATATCATTCCAAACGAAATTCGTGCAAACTAAATCAAATCAACGTTATTACTTTCTAGGCTATAATATGCCAAGTAAACTATGACAATACCATCATCCATTTTTGTTATCTCTTCCATATCTTTCAGGATGAATCTCATGTAGTAACTATTAGCGGGTACCATGACGTACCCAAGAATAGCGAGGAAAGCTTGTTAAAGGCACTTGCAAACCAGCCTCTGAGTATTGCAATCTCGGCTTCTGGCCGTGATTTCCAATTTTATAGTGGGGTAAGCTAGCTTACTGAAATTGCATAAATAATTGCTAGCTAGCTAAGCAGGATAAAGGTTCTTGAGATTAATTGCATATGATTTTATTATCTTGTAGGGTGTATTTGATGGGTATTGTGGACTTCGGCTGGATCACGGAGTTACTGCGGTTGGATATGGATCAACCGAGGGATCCGACTACATTATTGTAAAGAATTCTTGGGGATCAAAATGGGGAGAAAAAGGCTACATCAGGATGAGGAGAAATATTGGCAAGCCTGAAGGCATTTGTGGAATCTACAAGATGGCTTCTTTTCCTACTAAAAACAAGTGATGGTATATTATATGTTTTGGTACTACTGTAGAGTACGTACGTAGTATTCACTCGCGTGTTGCTCCCCCTTCTGCTATCCAAGACAATGTCACCTTTTTAATAAATTTCTTATCTTGTGGGCTCATGGCTAGGGCCTGTAAATGGTAACAGAAAAATTCATATTCGTCCACATCCGTATTCGAAAAAAAAGCGGATATTATTCGCATTCGAAAAAAAACGGATATATCCGTATACGAATACGGATATAGGCGTATTCGTATTCGATTAACATCCGTCCGTAAATATATCCGACGGATACGGATATCCGGAATCCGATATCCGGAATCCGTATCCGAATAACTTATATATATATATATATATATATATATATATATATATATACACACACACACACGCTTCATATTTACATTAATTAAGTTATTAATTAATGTAAATTATTAATTAATAATTTACCTATATAAATTGTTAATAATTTAATATATACATATATATATATATATAATATATATATATATAATATATGTATTTATTAATAACTTACATCATATATATTAATGAATATAACTTATATTCATTAATTAATAACTTACATTAATAACTTATATATATATATATGTGTGTGTGTGTGTGTATTAATAACTTACATTCATTAATTAATCACTAGCATTCATTTATATAAGTTATTAATATATATATATATACACACACACACACATATATATATATAAATTAATAACTTATATTCATTATTTAATAACTTACATATATAAATTATAAATATTCATCCATAATCCAAAGATTACTTAACAAACATAAAAGGACATCTACTTATTAATGGATATCTAAACATCAATAAGTAGAGCAATCATTCATTAATGAACTATACTTTAATTAAATTTGACAAAGCTCTAAATTAAAACTATTATTTAGAATTCTCAGATCAACGGTCGAGAGGCGGGAGCAATGGACAATATAATTTTATTGTTAAAATGTGTTAGGTCTGAATTAATAAATATCACAACAATACACACTATTTATTTTATGTTCCTTCATTTTTAAAATTAAAATTGCACATGAATTTATTTAATAAAATAATTAATTATTCATTATTTAAAAAGTCAAATTTATTGTGATATTTTTTATATAAATTATATTAATTATAAAAAATAAATTAATTTATAAAAGACATATTAATTAAAAAATCTTTTTATACAAATAAGGAGGAGACAAATTAAATGCAACGGATGTATTTTATTAATTTTAATTAGAAAGCTTCTCTCTCCAATCCTTCTCTATCATAGTCTCAGTTTAATTAATAGTTTCTAAACTATTAATTAAATGCATATGCTTTATTTCGTGGGTCTTTTTTCTTCTTCTTCTTCTGCCAAGTCCTTTAGCAGATCAATGGTGTGAATTAAGTTCATCTTCTTGTATGATAATGTTTAATGAAGGATGATCAATGGTGTATGCATCAAGTTCAGTTAGATGCAAATTAATCTTGTAATTTTTATAATGATGTGTTTGATATTTTCCTCCCCTTATGATTAGGATGTTTAATTAATATGTATGATTTAAATATTAAATTGTGTTTAATTAATATGTATGATTTAAACTTTAATTTTTTTTTTCGTAAATATTTTGAATGAATTTTATATTAGGTTACTGATAAACGAATTCGAATATTCGGATATCCGAATAATTTATCTATTCGGATAAAATAAACGGTAACGGATATTATCCGTATTCGAATATTTTTCCGAATACCGGATACGGATAATATTTTTAAAATCCGCCGGATACCGGATACCGATAGCGAATTGGTTTTCCGGATACGGATATACCTGTATCCGTATCCGTTCCGTTTAATACCGTTTACACCCCTACTCATGGCTATATTTTGAAGCAAAGTATGTTGGATCAACAATAATTTCAAACAGTAAATAATAATACTACAACAAACAAATGGTTTATATTGAAAGTTCATACAAGCAGCTTCGTCAGAATTCTTACAAGAGAATGAAGCAATGTTGCAACTTTTTGAGCATCGGAATAGAATAAAAATCCTATATGAGTGAATGTTAAAGAAAGTATGCTTGGTTCATAACATATGATAAGACTAGCGAGTATCAGCAATAACAGGCGTAGAGGTCATGAACATGGAACCCGATGGTTATCTTCAGGAAAATATGGTATTCTGTATTTCATTACAATAACTTCCAGGATACCATCCTCCTTAAGATTGAGCGAGGCTAACCTGGGGTCAACAGGTCCAGGCAGATTGAAGGAAATCGAGAAACCTCCAGGTGGGCACAATTCTTGGACTTTCACCTCGAACACGACGGATGAACCTTTCGGAACACCACTCCCTATAACCGAGCCTTCTACTTTCACCCTCCCATCATCCCGGATACCACACTTTATATCACCTGCTATAACAAAAAGTCACTACTTAATCATCTCAATCTTCTTTTACATTAATATATTTTGTTCTTCTGCTTCCTTTTCAACTTCATGTATATGCAGAATTTCCAAAAATGTTCCTGCTCACGCTACAACCCATTAATTACGTGAGCTTAAAAGGCATTTACTGTTCTACGACTACTGCAGCTTGCACATCATATATGCCAAAAGATTATGAGCCATACAAGTGTCTTCATCGGAAGGAAGTTGTTTCTCATTTAAGCTCAATGGTGAGGATAATTATTACGTCACTAATTTGTTTCAGTCCCAGAATTCATAAGTTTCAAATACTGAGATTGAATGTGTTAGATATTTTCAAATCTAGAAAGTATATAATAAATATATTATTTGCTGCAATTAAAACTAATAGATTTGTTAGTTTAATTGGTAGGAATCTATTCAGACAAGGGATGTATTGATTCGGGCTAAGAAGCAATTGAACCAACGCAATAGTTCGGGATGAAACAACTGAATTGATGCAATAGTTCAAATTGATAAGACCATTGTATGAATCATTACAATGTTTCAACATATTCTTTCAAAGGAATATATTTCTATTATCTAAAATATATTTTCAAATGGACGTATTTCTTCAAAAGGGTACTTGAAAACCTATAAATAGATTGTAAATCCACCCAAGTTTGGTGCTGAAAATCATTTCAAATCCTTCTCAAGTTCTTGCACTAGATTAAAATATAGGTCTCTCTTATCTTGGGAGACTATTTCGTAGTAACCTTGTGTAACAAAAGTAAGAGGCTAATATAGTCTTAATATTGTTAAAACTCACTTCGTATTTTGATGTAGAACAACAAAATCTAAACCAAAAGAAAACGTGGTGGTCAAAATAAAAAAACGAAAGGTACTTGTTAGAAGTGTGGTAAGCCAGGACACTTCAAGAAATAATGTATTTTGTACTTTAAACAAATGCAACAAAAGAATGACCAAGCAAATATAGTAGGCAATGAAGATATTGTTGTTATGATTATGGAGACTAACATGGTTGGACATAACGTGGAATGGTGGATCAATTCTAAAACAACCAAGCATATTGTCAAGAATAAAGCAATGTTTAAAGCCTATGAACTTATAAAGGATAGCCAAGAACTATCCATAAGAAATTCATCAACTGCAAAAGTGATGGGCAAGGTGGTTCTCAAGTTATCATCCGGGAAGACAATCACTCTTAATGATGTTCTTTATGGTCTAGAAATTAGTAAAAATCTTGTATCTATTAGTTTTTTAAACAAACATGGCATAAAAGTCATGTTTAACGCTATTTGTATTGTATTGTATTGTCCTAGGGTAACATGTATAAAAAGATATGAATCTGATGGCATATACAAACTAAATGTTATTAATGAAAATTCATCTTTTGCTTATATGGTTTCTACTTTTAATGTTTGACATGCTAGATTAAGACATGTAAATTAAAAAAGTATGCATAAGCATGAGTAATCTTAGTTTTTTTAGTTTAATTCCTAAGATTAATTTTTCTAATTTAGAAAAATGTGTTATATTTGTTAAGTCTAAAATTGCCAAAAAGTCTTTTAAAAAAGTAGAAAGAAATTCACAATTATTAGAATTAATGCATTCCGATATTTGTGAATTTGAGGGCATATTAACTAGAGGAGGTAAAAGATATTTTATAACATTTATAGATAATAGCTTTAGGTACACTCAAGTTTATTTGTTAAGGACTAAAGATGAGACTTTAGAAATATTTAAAATCTACAAAGCTGAAATTGAAAATCAATTAGATCGAATAATTAAAATTCTTAAATCGAATAGAGAATGAGAATTATGGTATAATTCATTAAACTACAACCCCTTATAGTCCTCAACAAAATGGAGTGGTAGAACGAAAAAATAGGACACTTGAAGAAATGATTAATACGTTACTTCTTACTTCTGATTTGCCTAAAAATTTATAGGGAGAGCATTAATTACTGATTATTATATACTTAATCGTATAACATAAGAAAACTCACATTACACCTTATGAATTGTGGGGGAAAAAAGAATGTGCCTAAGCTTGGAGCTAAAGCAATCGAATGTGCTTTTATAGGCTATACACAAAATAGCAAAGCCTATAAATTTTTTATCATGAAATCCACAGATTCTGTTAGCCAAAATATAATTTTGAAGTCTAGAGATGTTGAGTTCTTTGAGAATTCATTCTCTAGGAAAAGGTCAAGTGAAGACACTGATAAAAAGGATCAAGAAACAATTCATAATGAAACAAATGATGAAATCAAACTTACTATATCTACTGAATAAATAGAATCGAGAAGAAGTAAAAGATCAATGATAGAAAAATCTTATGACCCTGATTTCTGATTTCTACATGTACGGATGTACCTAGTAAAAGGAAAAGGGGTGATATTGTTTCTTCTAGTGTTTTTGTGACTGAGCATGATTCTAGTGATAGAGATCCATTGACTTTTAGAGAAGTTATGTCCTCTCAAAATTTAGATTTTTGGCAAGCCATTAATGATATAATGGATTCTATCACGGTAACAAGACTTGGGTCTTGGTGGATTTACCTCCTGGTTGTAAACACATTGGTTGTAAATCAATCTTTAAAAGGAAAAGAAAACCGGATGGATCCATATATACATATAAAGCTAGGCAGGTAGCCAAATGTTTTAAGTAAAATGAAGGAATTAATTACTTTGATACATATGCTCCAATAGCAAAATTAGTATCATTAGGTTATTAATTGCATTAACATCAATTCATAAATTTGTTATACACTAAATGAATGCTAAAACTTCTTTTCCAAATGGTGATTTAGAAGAGGAAGTTTGTATAGAACAACTATAAGGGTTGGTTTTGAAAGGCCAAGAAAGAAATGTTTGTAAACTTGTTAAATCTTTATATGGCCTAAAACAAACATCTAAGCAGTGGCATGAAAAATTTGACCAATTAATTGCTTCCAATAGATTTTAAATAAACGAAACGGATAAATGTGTTTATTTTAAATTTAGTAAATGTTTTGACGTTATAATTTGTTTATATGATGATGATATGCTTATTTTTGGTACTAGTGAAAAGGTAGTATTAGCAATGTTCTAAAAATTTCCGCCTAGGCGCTAAGCCCCCCCTTGGCGCCCCGCCTAGGCCGGCCCCCCTAAGCGCCACACCTAGGCCCAAGGCGGCAAAAAAATCCCTTCAGGAAATTAGGTGGGGCTTAGGTGGGGTCGGCGGAGAGATTTTTTTTATTTTAATAAATACCCAAACCAGATCTTAATATATTTATTTTTAAATGATTTACCATATTCATAATACATATTGTAGCATATCAAATCACAACAAGAAGTGAACAATATCAAGTCAAAATGGATAATTTTATTATAGTTGTACTTTTTTGAACTAGTACCAACTTCAAATTATATAAATGATGATACATTTGTAATATTTAGTTTAATTCAATATAATTCTTAAATTTATGTTTAGTTTCTTAAGTTTTAATATTGAATTAAATTCTTGAAATTTAAATTTTATTATTTAATTAGCAATCTTGTTTATGAATAAAACTAATACGTTAAAAATATGTTTGAATTTTGAACAATTGCATGTTTGTGTTTGAACTTTGACATTAGCAATATGGATATGTGTTTGAACTTTAAGCAAATGACTTTATTATCTTTATTATAAATTATTTTGCTTTATATTATTGTTTTGTTTGGATAAATATATGATAAAATATTAAAATTAGCTTAAAATAAAAAATCCCGCCTAGGCCTCCTAGGCGCTAGGCCCCCCTCAGCCGCCCGTCTCCCGCCTAGCGCCTTTTAGAACATTGAGTATTAGAAACTAAAACATTATTGTCTGCTACCTTTGATACGAAAGATATGGGGGAGACTAATGTAATTTTAGGTATTAAAATTATGCGATCTCAGGATACCATTTCTTTAACTCAGTCTCATTATATTGAGAAGTTGTTAAAGAAGTTTAATCACGAGAATTACAAGATAGCTTCTACCCGATATGATCATATTGTTGAGTTATTTCCAAATAAAGGGAATAACATATCTCAGTTAGAGTATGCAAGTATAATCGGTAATCTAATGTATGCAATGTTGTGTACTAGAACTGATATAGCATTTGCGATTGGAGTATTGAGTAGGTTTACCCATAATCCAGGTCAACTTCATTGGGATGCAGTATCAAGTACTTGTATATCTTAAAGGCACAATGAACCGTGTCTTATGCTATACAAGATAATGCCCAGCTGTGGTAGAAGGGTACACAGATGCAAACTGAATATTATTCAGATGAAATAAATCTACAAATGGATGAATATTCACTTTAAGAGGGGGGACAAATTCTTGAGATTATAAGAAACAAACCTTGATAACACATTCAACTATGGAATCTGAGTTTGATGCATTATCAGCTGCTATAAAAAAAGACGAATGGCTAAAGGATTTATTATTTGATATACCACTTTGGCCCAATTCAATGACAGTTATCTCAATATATTGTGATAATGCGGCAGCATTATCACAGTCTTAAAATAAGGTTTATAACGAAAAGTCTAGACATATAAGTTTAAGACATAGTTATGTAAGAGAGTAAATTAATAAAGGGATTGTTACTTTTAACTATGTCAAGTCAAAGAAAAATTTGACGGATCCTTTTACAAAAGACCTTGGCAAGGATGCGATATGTAAGACTTTCAAGAAGATGGATTTAAAGCCTTTGAATAAGAGATAACCTATAAATGGAACCCAACTAAATACTAGAGTAACATCTAGTATATAACCAGTTATACACTACACAAGTATGAAGAAGAAATTCTTCGAAACCATCTCAAAGTTAGTGTTAGTGTATGCTTGTATGGAGAACAAAGAGGGTATGGTAAACCTTTAATGAATCTATATCCGGTTTGGAGGATGTCTAAGTGAGGGAAGTGGGGCCACATGTTTATCTCTAAGTCACTTACGAAACCAAGAGGTAAACACAAGGCCATAAATTTTTTGGGTTGCCTTATAGTAATAAGGGATATAGTATATGTCTATTGAGTAAGATATCACTTTAAGATTTCTTAGTTCAAAGCTAACACTACTTATATATGTTATATCTAATAAGAGAAAGAAGAAGATCAAAGGAATAAGATTGCAAGATTGTGAAAAACAGGGAAGGATTGTTAGATATTTTCAAATGTGGAAAGTATATAATAAATATATTACATGTTGCAATTAAAATCAATAGATGTGTCTCGAGAAGGGGCTTTGAGGGACGACAGATTTACCATACTTTCCTTCGACGCAGGAAGCATCGAATTGCATTAGTGGGATAACTTACTTCATTTAGTACTCCCCCAAGCCAGGAAAGCTAGTGCTCGTGAATGCGCTCCTCAGTAACCCCGTGACTCGTAAAGGAAGCCATAGGATTCGGAGCTGGGCTTGGAAAAATCCTGATAGCCTCTGCCTGAACGCTCTGTTCTCGGTCAAGCCGCGTGAAGGGCCTCTGATAATGACGTAAATAGAACTCGTTCCGCTACTCTCGCTAATCCATGATCTAATGTTCTCGCTTGGGATGGGAAACGAGGGAATTTGGATAGCAAGGATGGGCTAGTTTCCTCCTCTTGCTATGGTCTACATCTATATGTGGCTCCTCCCGCTGTGCTCGATTCACTTGACGCTCCTTTTGCGGTGTTAGATGTCAGAATGATTCAGAAAAGGAATGTATTTATTCGGACTAAGAAGCAATTGAATTAATGCAATGGTTCGAGATGAAACAATAAAATCGATGAAATGGTTCAAATTAATAAGACCATTGGATGAATTATTACAATGGTTCAACATATCCTTTCAAATGAATGCATCTCTAATATTTAAAATAACTTTTTAATGGGATGTATCTCTTTAAAATAATATGTATCTCTTCAAAAAGGTACTTGGAGGAAACCTATAAATAGATTGTAAATTCACCCAAGTTTGGAACTGAAAATCATTCTAAATCCTTCTCCAAGTTTTTCAATAAAATATCATTCTAATATTTTTTCTCGCTATAATTTTTCTTCTCTCATTTATAATTTTGCACTAGATTTGTTTCTACACAACAAATTCTAGTACAGAGTAAAATCTGAGTTTGTCTTACCTTGGGAGATTAATTTATAATAATTTTGTGTAGCAAAAATAAAGGGCGGATATAGTCTTAAGGAAAGAGTGGTCAACCATTCGATTCAGGCGATAATATTGTTGTTCTACATCAAAATACGAAGCAGGTTTCAACATAATGTGTGCATTTGAAAAAAATGGAAGCTACTGTCTGCATAAACATGCAAGATAAATGTGTTTAAATTGAACTGCTGAAGAAGTGATGACTCTAACAAATGTTATCCCTAGAGAGATTTTTTTTTTCATTCAGTCTCACATTTGACGGTTTGTATAAAAAAACTTGAAATATCTTTAATTTCCTTAATCCCACACCCAGAATCTTTGAATTTCTAGTGTACAACTGCGACAGAATGTCTGTTTGTGTAATTAGGTATACATTAATATAGTATGCGTCTTACATGCCTAAAAGAGAAATGGGGTGAGGAAAACTGAGTGGAGGATCAGTGACTTACTTAGATTGGAATGGAGACCAGGCAAAGCGACTCGGAAAATGTAGGCTTTTTCACTTGCACCAATGTCAACCTTACCAAGCGCAGGTCCAACTTTTCCTTCGTTGGCTGTTCCAGTTCCAGTTACAACTGGTTTCAATAATGGAGATTCAGTGTCCAGTTTAGTAGTCATTCTTGCGAGTTGAACTATTAACTGTGTGTTTGTGAAGATGAAAGCTTGCTGCAAGTTAGACAACAAAACACTACAGATGACAAATATATCAGGAATCAGGTGTTTAGGAGTTCATTACAGATTTTTGCTTGTACAAACAAAAAACTCTTATAAATTGAAAGTGGTAGATTTCCAATTGCTAGTTACCTGAAGATCTGCTCAACAAACTGGGGAAAAACAAAATAACAGAACTGCCACGACAGGGAAAGACAAGAAGATTAATAAAGGAACGGCCATATCAAACAACCAAAATGCCCATACTAAGAGTTCTTTGGTAAAAGCCAGGAAGACAGAAGGGCATGGCTAGAGTATGCCTAGTGCAAATTCAGGCAAGGAAATGCGAGAGTAACATCATAGTAATGTGCAAACTATTTAGATACTTCATGTCCATGTCGTCTTGGTATCCTTGTTCATGTCATCTTGGAATCCTATGTTCATGTCCATGTCATGGTATCCCATGTCTTGTGCACGCGCGTGCTTCATAAGGACACACCTAATGTTAGCTACGTCATTAACCCAAAGTTTTAAAACCATTTAGCGGGCATGATGTTCTCCACAAGATTGGTATGTATGGAGTCAAACCCCAAAGAGGCAAAGATAAAGCCACGAATGATAATAACTCGTGATGGTTGATATATGAAATCTAGAAGAAAAAAGAAACAACTTTAATTCATGCATGACTACATATTGCCAATGTTACATTTAAGATCAATATAATAGTGTATGCTCCAGGATTTTAGAAAGGATATAAATTTTTTGTATGTTTTGGTTCGGTGAGTGAGTGGAATGGGATTACTTTTTCATGCCCCCAGAGGTTTTGATTGTATATATAGATTTCGCCCCCTTTTAGAGGTTTTAATGAATTTACTCTTTACTTTAAAAAAAAAAATTACATTCAAGAAATTATGCTCTGAAATCTGAAAGAAGAACTGAACTCAAAATTGGAAAAATAAAGCATAGTAGGATCACAAAATACATACAACTACAAACAGAAATTTATAGTCCATACAAGTGCATACCATTCATACATTTCTCCAATCTGTTCCTCCTATTTTATTTTATTTTTTCATTTGTAAACAACTGTGCAGACCTATATAATTTCAGTTGACGTTCATAAAGGGAACACAGTGCAATAAGACAAGAAAACACAATGAGATTCATTACATAACAAATATTACCCTTTCAGATTCAATGACTAACTCGTATAGAAATATTAAAAAAATCCATTTCAAAAAATCAATCCAAAGATAGATCCATGATCGATTCAACCTAACTTATTGCGCTCGGGAAATCAAATTACATAAACAAAATCTGGGAAAAAAGAATAGAAAGAATTACAAGTGAAGAAGGTGAGCTGATTTACTTACCCAAAACTTTGAGCCTCGGCGGCTCAGTCAGTTACGGAAGGCGGAGACGGGAGGAATAGTACTACTCCGCGTGGGTTTAGTTTAAAACGAGTCAAAGGGCTTCTGTTCGTACTTTGATGCTCATCAAGTTAAGTAAGGTGACCAATACAATCACCTCCCGTTTAATTATTTAATTGATCAAGTTAAATTTATGTTAACCACTCTCTAATTAAAAGACTGCCTCGCCTAATACAGTCGGTTTTTATTCAAACTTTTTATTTATTTATTTTTAAAAAAAAAGGAAAATCCAATGAGAAAATAATATCTTATAATTTAAAGATACACATTAAATATAATTCAATATTGTCATAAAATTTGTGAACTTATTTAAAACATTTTCATTTTCATTTGTCATTGTCAAAAAAATATTCAACTAGAAAAAGAGTCTTGATAATGTAAAATAATATTCTTTCTGTTTCAAATTAAAATAAGATCATTATTAATTTTTAAAAATTAATTTAAAATATTTTAAATTTTAAAATTAAAATAATTTATTAAAAATTATGAAACAATATATCTTTCTATATATAGTCGAAAATTGTCTCCTTAGCACGTTGGTATTTGAGGTCTCATGTTTTTTATTTTGGGTATGGTGTTATACGTGGACGTTCCCATGAAGCTCTTGTTTAGTATAAAAAGAAACTTAGAAATGCAAGTTTAAAAGGAGATCAGTCGTGTTTCGTTTCGTGCCTTCCTACATACTTCTACAAGACATACATTAGACAAAAAAACCAAAAACAATCCCAGCTCTAAATATGTAAGTACTACAAGAAAGAGCTGTTTACTGCAGTTCCTGATATACAAATTCAGAAATGTACTTGAACACAAGGTATTATTACTCGTATTTCACAACAACAGCTTCAAGAATGCCATCAGATCTGAAGTTTGGAAAGAACAGCCTTGGATCAACAGGTCCTGGCAGACAGAAAGAAAGAGTGAACGGCCCAGTTGGGCATTGTTGCTGTAATTTCATCTCAAAAACTCGACCATGTCTTAAAACAGTTTTTCCACCAGTGGTTGTCACACCTCGAACATGGACTTTTCCGTCACGTTCAATCTCGCAGCTGAACTGACCTGTGCTAAAGCGAAGTATTGTACGAGCAAAAACTATTATTAGTCAGAAGTGTGAAATACAGAGAAAAGGGGAATGATATGAGGAATGCAACACAATCAGTCGTACCATGATGATGCAACAAACAAGCTTGAAGTTTTCAGACATGTGCAACCATGTTGCATAGTTGCAAAACAGGAAACACACATTGTAACAGAACTACCACATCTTAGGCATTCCCAGTAAGACAAAGAAACAGGTTGAACAAATTTCCTTATACATTAGAGACCCTTCTTGGTTTCTAAAGATGAAAGGTGCAGCGAGTATGAGAACTGGGTGAAGACATAATAATGCTTAATAAAAACTCATTTTCTCTTTATTATTCTTGTAAAAATAAGAAATTTAAAATCATAAATATAAAGAATTATATCAGTGCTACACACCTCTTTTATTAATTTTCATACCAGTGCTAGGTATATATATATTCAACTGAATGTGAATTTATACTACATGGACTCGCGCTGTCTATGGGTGAATACACAGTATTGATTATGAAATATCTCCACCAACAATGTTACACAAAAATAGGTATATGCATAAAACAGCATGTCAAACAATCAACATGCATACATTAATCGCATCCAAGGAAAATTCTACAAGAAATGCGTGTATATACGATGATGGTAGTAGCCCGCTGATTTTTACTCCTTGTAAGGTCAACTCTTCTTTGCCCAGATAAGATACAATCATAGAACCTTGCTATTCCAATTTCATTCCAAACTCGTTCCCCTTATCCCATCTACCACTAAGAGTTCCCAATGTTTTGCAAGCGCCAATATCAAAGCATATCTAATATTAAAAAATGTGCAGAAACAAAGAAATTTAATTGACGGGAGAAAAGAGTACCAGGATCCTGCTTGACTCCAGGTAGTGCAACTCGGAAAAAATAGGCAGATTTGCTAACGCCAATGTCCACGGTTCCAACAGATGGTCCTGTTCCCCCTTTTTTAGCTGTTCCAGTCAAGACAGTACTTGCTCTAGACCTGTATTCTTCAGTATTGGGAATGGATAATAGTGGCATCATGTAAGGCATGCTTAAATTGAAGGTTGTTGGTAATGTAGATTTTTTCTTAGGATCAGAACTACGCCTTTTACTCAAATCATCTTGAAATTGTGTCGGAAAACTACCATTCCCATTCAGATCTTTTGCTGCCACTGGTTCCTCACAATTTTCCCATATCATTCTTTTCACCTTATGCTCGGAAGGTAGAGTATCCATGTTGACAAGGCCAACTCCTGTATTTAAACAGATTTATGCTCTAGTTAGCAAGTAATTCGGTCTACCTTCTCACATATTACAATATCCACATTGATAACGTCAGCAGTCCTCTATTTTAAACCGAAACAGTCTGTACTTAGCTAAGTAAATAGGCCTTTCCATGTCGTCACTAATCACTATCATATATTATGTATCAGGAAATTACAAAAATAATCCGTCAATTGGTCAAACATGATTCCATAATTTTGGAAAATCAATTATAAATAGAAGAAAAAAAGGAGAAACAAGTTTTAGTCGTTAGCCCGTTACAAATAATTTCAAAATCTTGAATAACTGAACACCATAACATGTAGAATTGGTGTGATATGGAAACTCCTGATTCGTGAACTCAACTAAAGTCGTTAACTGTATAGAGTTTTTATTGCATTAATAGATATACATCTTATATAATTAAATTCCAATCTGCGGTATCGTTACTTAAAAAGAATGTTTGCTTCTCCATCCACATCCTTAGTCTATGTACAATATCTTGGCCACTCACTAAAATTGAAAGCAACCCTCACAATTGCCTATACTTGACAACACTCGGCCAAGGGAAAAGTAAAATTCATTCCTAAAACTGGATATTGGAACTAGGAATCCTTATTCATTTCTATATTCTCAGTGATCACAAACTCCCTCGAAGGATATTACAAAATTAAAAAGATAAAAGTAAAATTTAACAAAATTTGGAAGGACAATTTTATCCAGCAATGAATCGCATTGGCGAAAAACTATCATTATCAATATGTGGTGGGTCCATGCAATTGTTTGTGCACTACCGCCTACGTGCTTCCCACGCGTAATATTACTTAATGCTAGTGTCAAGGGCAGCCGTCTGGTTGCCACAACTACCACATATGACTCCAAACATTACTGTAATACCTAGCACAGTATAGGCAATACCTAGCACAGCATGCCGGCAGAATGGCTTGTGACACTGCAGTCAAATGTGCCTCCAACACATACCATTAGGTAATGCAAGCATCACAAGCAGCCATCCGGGTTGCCACGGATACCTCATATAACACCACACTCTCACTATATCTACTACTGCATAATGGCACAATGGCAAGTGGATGACATACTTTTGGAAAATGCTAGTCACAGGGTAGCCATGCGGATAGCGCAGCTCCCACACTTGACTCACATGCACACCAATTATTACGTCAGCCTCACAAAGTAGCTTGTGCGGGCTGCCACCATTACCACATGTGACTACAAACATTACAATGATACCTGCCACTGCACAGCGTAGCGGCGTTAATTAACGTCGTTATGGCGTCAATTAACGTCGTTACGCTGCAGTTGCCACAAATACCACATTTGCTAGTTACAACAAACATTACTTGTCGCTACTCTGTGTAGCGGAGTTTCATAATGCTGTTATGCTGAAGTTGCCGCCAAATTTTAAAAAATAAATTCCAAATTACACATCAGTCCACGAAACTTCACCAAGGCAAAAGTAGTGCAACTCAAATCTCTTACTCTGTCCACATTTAAGGTCAACAATTTAATTATATATATATATATATATATATATATATATATATATATATATATACACACTACAAAAATCTACAGAAACAAATGGAATCCAACTATCTAATCTTAAGGCATGAGATTTCGTTCTATCCCTTTGGTCGAGCTGATACATCATGTAATTCCAACCCAGCGAACCCCAAATATCAAATTTGCGGTTACAGTATGTTCTTCTACTATCTACTCATTCATATTGAAACTATATGCATCAACTGATAATGGTTATGAAAATACAAAATTTTACGAAGCCAATAGAAATTGAAGCTTAAAATGGATGAATATTTGTTGCTTATAGAAAAAGATGAGTTATTAAGAAAGATTACTCACAGACTAAAGGATGATTCCTTAACGATCTACCTTCGTGCCCACCACCGTTGCCGCAAACGTCTTCTTCTGCTTCCCGTCTGAGTTTCTGGGTTTGTCAGTGGAGCCCTAGGCTGAGTTATAAACCTCTAATTACAAATAATTTTATTTTGACCCCATATACACCTGCAAAACGTAACGGATTACTAAAGAGAGTCTGCATTAATTACAAATTTTGCATAGCTAATGAACTTGAAAAGGTACCTTCATGAAAATGAGATAACTAATTTATATTTCGGCGATTAATGCTTTAATAGCGTTAAATTAAAGGCAATAATGGACTACTACTACTTAATTTAAAAATAAGTCATTCTTAATACTAATAGAGTACTAGTAATACGCAATGAGGACTCTA
Organism: Panax quinquefolius; assembly: GCA_020205615.1. Classification (NCBI taxonomy): domain Eukaryota; kingdom Viridiplantae; phylum Streptophyta; class Magnoliopsida; order Apiales; family Araliaceae; genus Panax; species Panax quinquefolius. Next base: position 3,729,099 of record CM035171.1, read on the forward strand.
TGTCTATCAATATTATGCTAAAAGTTCTGGTTGTTTTTTTGTCGCATGTTAAGAAAGATGATAAAATGACAAATTGTTCATACTTAATTTCTCATTTAATTGCATAGTTTTTTGCATATTACTAGTGATGCTCCATAAATATACATAGAGAATATAAATATAACAATTAATAATAAGGGTGTAATAGGCAAATTATTGTAAAAAATAGATCATTTAAGGTAAGTAGACATTTAATTTGGGACAACCTAAAATAGTAATAAGGACTTTTATCCTGGGACGAAGGGAGTATTAGTCAATTCATTAATTTATCAAAAAATAAATTTCATGTTAATCGGATCCGTAAAAAATCTATTTAGTTGGCTTAGGAATGATTAGCCAAAACATAATAGCTTGTTCGGTCGATCAGTCTAATTGGGTTTATCTATTCAGCTATTAAAATCTTTTTTATTTAAAACAAATTGATTGAATGGTTGATCGATTCAGATCACAAGTCATTTAGATGTATTAAGGAAGTATTTGATAAAAATTGAATAAATTTGAATCTGAATAAAAAAATATTTGATAATTGGTATGTTTAAACATTTGAATAATGATTTTTTATTATTTTACCCCTCTAAAAAAATTAAAATTGTTATAAATATATTTAATATTATTTAGTATAAAACTTCATTCAACCCTCATTTAGCTCATTGAGTTAAAAAAAATACACTAAACCATTCATGTTCAACTAAATATTAGAATATAAGAATTATAATCTCATAACCTTTAAATTATAATTCTTATAAACAAATATAATCTTATTTACATATTTATATATATAAACTGTGTTTACGGTTCCCGCATATGCCTAATATTGAATGTTATATTTATAATATACTCAATAATATTGAATCACACAATAAACCCTAAAGAATTAGTATGTCTAATGATCCTCGATAAATTATAAGTCTAAGAGTTTTAAATTTTACAAAAACATTTTGTGAGTAAAAAGTTTTTCATCAAATATTAAAATAAAACAGTTGACGAGAGTTCCTTCGCAATATAATACTATAAGTAGTACCTGGGAATCCCTTTGCTAAAACGAACCAACCATCATTACTACGAATTTGGGGTTGTAAGAAATTATAGAATAAGAATATGTTTGGAATTGTTTTAAAAAATTTTTAGTGAATTTTATTATTATTTTGATTATAAATAAAAAATAATTTAAAAATAGTTTGTGTTTAGAAAATAAAAAGCCCTTAAACTAGTGAAAAATGAAAAGTATTTGATATAAAAAATATATTTATTAATCACTTATTTCAAACATAAAATACTAAAAAGAAATGTTTTGATAAGTAAAGATAGGTAATGAATTAAATTATTAAAATAAATAGACATAGATTGGTGGTATACAATTATTAGATTTAGATTTCATAAAAAATGATTATAAGTTGTTTTTAAATTAAATTATCAAACATTTTTTATTTTTTAAAACTGATTATAAATAGATTTGACTGTTTATTCCCAAATATCAAATATATAATATAAGTGACAAGAAATTCTTCAACCCAAATTTAATGGACAAGATTTGTCATGTGATAAAAATAATTTTTAGTTAACAAAGTAATGCAATTTTATAAATTAACTTTACAAAATTGAAATGAAATTTTAATTTTGAAATGTAGGGATAATGATGTAAACGAGTCGAAACGAAGCGAACAAAGAGCTACTTGAATTCATACTCGAATTCGAATTGTATTTAAAATATTATACTTAGATTCAACTCGAATATTTATTACTCGAACTCGATCCGACTCGAATCGAATTATATTCAAACTACTCGCGAGCTTAAAATTCAAGTTCGAATTCGAATCTCCACATAATAACTAGTTTTATAATAAATATAATTATAAATTGAATTTATTGTTTTACTTAAAAATGAGAAAATATATTTACTATTACACTTTACAAATAATAATTATAAGAGAACATATATATAAATATAATTACTATAAATTAAATTTATTATTTTACTTAAAAATGAGAAAATATATTTACTATTACACTTTACAAATAATAATTATAAGAGAATATATATATATATATATATATATATATTAATTTGATTTAACTTTGTATATATTATAAGAGAATGTATCGAGTATCTAATCGAATTTGTATCAATCGAGTATGTATCAAACTACAATCAAAAATTTGAATAGTTTAAATTTTAAACGAATCGAGTATATTATTGCTCAGATTTCATTCTTATTTTCTTGAGTCAAGAGCAAGAGCGAACCCGAACCCGAACGGTTGAAGTCGTTTACAGCCGGAGTAACATTCAAGTGGGTAAGTTGTTTAAGTGGGCCTTTGATTGTCATATTACATTACGTATATAGTACTACCTCCATCCAATAATAAGTGCTTTTTTAGGTTTAATATTTTTTTTTAAAATAAGTGATGTGTTAGAACTCCAATATAATTTTTACAATATTTTCTCATATATGCCCTTATACATTCAATGGTATTTATTGCATCTTTCAATCACTACAATTAAATGACACTCATTAACTCTTCAACTTCAAAAAAAATATATTAAGGGTATTTTTGTTATTTTAACTTATGTATTGATACGTGTGATTTAAGCTAAAAAACACTTACTATGGGACGGAGGTAGTAGTTGTTAATTAAAATTAACAATTCAAAACGTAATCCTACATGTACGTAGTAGAAGTTGTTTTTGACCAGAATGTATTGGGAAACGCGAATCTTTGTCAAAATTCGAGATCCAAATCAGATACTTATTCCAAAGCTACTGCATTCCTTCTGATTCCGACCATCTGGGAGTATTATCTTCCCCCCTGGCCCTGGGCTCCATCAGCTCTCTTTGCTTTCTGTCGCCATTATCTATCTATATCTATTTCTATACTAGTAGTATAAAAGAGAGTCCCATCTTTAATTTCTTTTAACTTAAAAATTATAATTTCATAATTATTAGCGACTCTTATTTAACCATAGTCATAGAGTTGATCTTTTGGATAAAACTCACTTACATACAACTTTCAAGATAAACTATCCATCCATTATCTATTCACTTTCTTATTAATTTGTGCAAATTATTAATGGACACATATAGACTCGGATTTCTTCCATGTCATAATATATATATATATACAATTAACAATTAACAATACTACAACATATTTACTACAATATATTTACTTATTTACAATTAACTATTACTACTTATGCGGGTAGGTGTTACCTTCCAACAATGTAGGAGATATATATATGGATGGGATCAAGAAATCTAAATCCTGAAAAAACAGAGGGTAGGGGGGTCGGGAATATAAAGAGAAAAATACCAAACTTGCTCTATCGTCTATAGTTTATTTCTTGTCGATTATGCCAAGTTTTGATTCTCTTTTCCTTGGGGGCCAGGCCAGTTTACGAAAGCTGATTAAAACATGCCTGCCACATGTCCAACATGCAAGACAATCCTAATCAATCATTTGGTGATTAAACATAGGATATTCGATTTTTCTCTTCAAGGAAGAGGGAGAGAGAGAGAGAGAGATCGAGAGAGAGAGTTACTCCATATGAGATGAGAGGTTGGTTAATGGTTGCCCCAACAAAAAAAGAAAAGAAAAAAAAGGTAGTAGTAGTAGTAGTAATTAAGTTGGACGACCCGTCAAAGCCAATCATTCAAATGCTTGAGACTACTCACATTGCTTAGGGCAGACGGCTTCTTGAATCTTGAGCTTCTCTCATCAGTTTCACAGTACCGTTTGTTTTCTTGTTTTGTGGATTTCCTTTTAGAAAAGCAAAACAAAGCAAAGCAAAGAGCAAAGCAAAAAACAAAATGATCAGATGCATGGCTTCCCCTAGTTAGGAGTAATTTGTTTTAGCAGCTGGCACAATTCCCAACATCAATTACGTGCTGCCATACGGAGTAGTATATAGAGTATATATATAAAAATAAAACCTGTCATTTCTAATCTGTTCATTCTTCCTTTTCTCCTTCCCAATCTCTGTTTTCACTCTCTATATTCCTTGTGCTAAATATCATCAGTGTCATCATACCTACATTATATATATGGAGGTACGTACTACATTTCTAGCTACAATATTTCTTATATACTACTTTAATTTACCTTAATTCATCCATACATACCACTGATCACTCATATCATTTGTTACGTACATACAAGTTGAAGTAATTCATCTCTATATAGTACTATAGTAATAGTGGTGGCCTAATTCTCTATATGGCAGGCATTATATATGTGAATCAATCCTAACTTCATTTAATTACCTCCGTACGTACGTATTGTTTTCTTGGGGATAAAATTGCTTCAACGTGCGTACGTGCTCATGTCATCTTCAAAATACAAAGCAAAAACGTTAACCTGAAACTTTGTAAATATATATATATATATATATATATATATATATATATCCTCTCTAAATGCATGCTTGCATTACTTGTTTTGCAGACTATTGAATTGAAGGTAGAGATGGTGGGCATACATGAGAAAAGGCTGCGAAAATGCCTGTCAAAATTGAGAGGTAGCTTAATTTTGCTTTCTTTCTTTTTCTTAATTCCTTCTCTAATTAAGAATTCATATATGTACGTAGACAATTAGAATTAATAATAACATAGTTATAGAAAATGATGATAGTCTGTATTCACATTGGACAAATATGCATTATCATTTGTAAAAAAATGGCCTTAATTCCAAGGAGTACGTACTTTTTGACTTTTTGTGCACCAACAATATGCACTTACTGATTTTAGCTACCTAATATATATACTTAGACTGATCATCAGTTGGATTAATTGCTGGTTAATTTATTAATTATATATGCACAGGAATAGAAAAGGTAGAAGTGGATGCCAATAGTCAGAAGGTTGCGGTCACAGGATATGCACACCGGAACAAGATTCTCAAGGCAGTGAGGAGGGGAGGTTTGAAGGCCGACTTCTGGTCTTCACAAAATGAGCTCCTTACTGTATATACTAGTGCTAGTTATGGGAGCTTAAGATTCAACAACTTCAACTTCTTCTTCTAAAAAAAACCTTCTTGATCCTCTTCAACTAGTCCAAAATATATACAAAAAAGAAAAATATACATGATATTCTTTTCTTTTAATTATCCTACTTGAGATGATATACCAAAAGTTTGTGTATGAGAGTTTTCATATTTTACTTTTATTATAATCATGTCTCTTTCTTTTTTGATACAAAGGAAACATGTCATGTTTATTGATACATAGAGTAAAATGGAATATTGTTATGTTTATGCAACTTTACCTAAATAATTTGACTGGCCAAAACAGCATGAAATTGGCATGCACGTTCTCGTTCTTGTAATGTAATTATAATTAATAAATATTTTCACATATAAAATTCTGATAAGATACATTCACTATTATGTAAAAATATTACTATTATTTTTATGTGAAAATATGGTTTCCTTTCTTTATCCGTTGTAAAATCATATAAAATGACCGGACTCTGTAGGGAGGACTAACTCCACTAGAAGTCTAGAAAAGGCAAGCAAGATCTTTTTCGGAGCAATTATGTTGTTCCTACCCGTAGCCGGTGCTAAAGCCCCCTAGGTCTGAAAAGAAGTACTCTTCACTTTTTCTTTTTCTTTTTCTGTTACAAATATGAGATTTTACATACACGACATACCTGCACAGCACTCAGTTTGCTTCAATAACTTCTTTTTTTCCAACATTAAACTTCAAAATTAAAGAATAGACGAAAAATAAAATTTTATCTAAAAATACTCCAATAGTGCAACAAGTCAATGTAATACCCGAAAAAAAATAATAAAATAATAAAAATTTCTTTGTTTTAAAATATATTAATTGGACTTTGTCATTGATTTTGGGTCAACTAGTTATTTAGTTTGTGTGGGCTAATAAATATTAATACGAGATGGGTAAATTAATTTAGTATAATTTGGGCCTTAAAATTTATTTGGATTTAATTTAATTAAATGTAGGTAATATTAATTTTATTACAATTAGAAGAATAAATAAGATAATTAATAAATAAATAAACATTAAAACCTAATCAAGCGCTACAATCAGAAAAGAAAAGAAAAGAGGCGGCTGCGTGATAGAAAGAAAAGGGAATAGCAGCCAAAGTTAAGCCACAGTTATCATCTCTTTTAATTCGGGTATGTTCTATTTAATATTCATGTGAATGGTATATAGAGGATAATAATTGCTATATTTTTTTTGATTGATATGGAATAATTGCTGAGTTTTGTAATGGTGCAAGTACCATGATCATCATCCATCATTATTAACCCAAAGTTGCTAAAAAGTTAGAATGCATGTGGATCCGTTTGATTTTAATATATATTATACTTTAATTTGAATTATATTTATATATATATATATATATATATATAACCTGCTTAAAAAAATAAAAATTAATTAACGTGATCCTATTAAAAATTAAATAATGTGATGCTATAGCAGGCTACTGACTCTTGTAATGTATAAGAATTATTTATATATTAAGTGTGTTGCAGGATGATATATATATATATATATATATATATATATATATATATATATATTTTTAGATTTTATATTTTAATATTTATTTGATTTATGAAGCGTATAAATCGAATTAATGAATCAAATTAATAGTTTTATATATTAATTTAAACTAGTTAATCTTGTTGATAAAATTATAAAATTGGCTTGTTAATGAATTTAATAATATTACGTTGTTAATGAGTAAGTTTGTAATAAAATTTTATCTTATTATTTTGTTTAATTAGTTCGAACGGAAGGAATTTAACGAGACAAATTTAAAATTTAAATTTTGGGTATTATATTGCTTAATCCAGGTACAGATTCCGTACTTTTTCAGCGAGACTCATTTATTTTTGATTTATTCGTTTCGTTATTCGTTTCGAAATTAGTATTGCCTCTCATAATTATTTCTTGTCAAATTCATTGTGATAGCTTCGTTTGGCGTCATAGTTGGAACTCATATTTGTACTCTGTAGACTGGTACAACATGTCTAAATTTATTTTGATATTTGTAGTAATGTGCATGTAGTATTTTAGGAGACTTTGTGTTGATATTTCGTTTCAATTAACATGTACATGTTAGAACCCCTTTGTTATGTTGCATGTTTTGTGACATGATGTTTTTGTTAGAATACCGTAGGGTATACCTGAGCTATAACCACTTGTGGGGGTACCACAGGCATGTCCTCTTGGCACCGAGGCATGACACCTTCCGCCAAGCGGTGTGATCGATCCACAGGCGTCTTCGCTTTGTGCTCCGATGGGAGTTGACCATTTGGTGTGTTTTGTTGTGGGGGCGTATGGGTCGACCCTAGTTTTCTGCTCGCTCGCTCATGGATTGGTGATGTTTGTGCCAAACACGCCTTCCGATTTTGCATGCATCAGGATTGCGCAGTCCGATGTGTGATTGCCTGTGTGGCATTATTTTGATTGTCTGCGTGGCATTATTTGACTTGCCTGTGTGGCAAGGTATATTACTATTTGTTCTGAGCTCGGTATGAAATAACACCCAGCCATTTGATTCAGCCTACTATTTCGTTGTGTTAGTTTAGTTCGTTTCATTTCGTTTCAGTTCATTTCGCTTCATATCATTTAATTGAATTAGTTATTTCGGTTCATTATTTGTACTCTATATCCGTACTGGGCATTTGGCCCATGCTGTATTTTTTCTTCCGGCAGGTAATCAGGGGAATCATGGGCAAGTGTGATGAGAGCTCCATTCATTCCAATGGTTTAGAGTTATTATGTTTAGGATTGATATGTCAGTTTATTTGAAATTGTAATAATTACCTTCAGCTATGGTTTGAGCTAGTGGGATATTTACTATAGTTTATCTTGTGATATTTAATTATTATCAGACCATCCTTTTATGACATAAAGCTTTCATTTCAGTTTTGTTGTGTTTTGAGTAACCTCTCTTTCTATTTTGGAAAGGGGGTGTTACAGAGTTGGTATCAAAGCTTAGGTTCTTTCTTGTAGAAAACCTATTTAGGTTTGACCTGTGAGTTATAGGTAGACTTATAGGTTAGGTTTTTGTTACGCTTTTGATTTTACATTCGATTATCATATCGCCTATATTCGAATTTGTCTCTAATCTGCTTTGTTTATATTCGTGATCTATTTCTTAGATGGCTCGAAGATCAACTAGAGTTGCTGGGAGGCGAGGTAACAATAGGGGAAGAGGTGAAGGTCGGTCCAATGAGCAACCTAATGATAAGATTAATGCTCAATTGGCTACCTTGGTGAATCAGGTAGTGAACCAAGCTTTACCTCAGTTGGGCATGAGTTGTGTGCGAATGATGCAAATTACCACCACCGTAAATTCTGAAAGGTGAGAATCCGGAAATAATGGTCGCATGCAAACGTTGAGGAAGGGAATGCGGATAGTCATGATCAGCAGGGGGGTTGCGATGTATGTATGGTTGGAGAGGTTCCAGAAGCAGAAACCACAATCATTTAGTTCAGCTCAACTCCAATTGATGCAGAAATCGGATTGCTCACCTGAAGACCCCAACTTATTATTAATGAAATTTAATTTTCTCTATTTATTATTTTGAAATAGTAAGGGTTGATTTGATTAATGTGGATAGTTAGGGGTAAAATATAAAATATTTCAAAATAAGCAGTGGTTATAAAATATTCATTGTTGTTGTAGGGAATATTAGTTTGGTGGTGGAATATTAAATGCTGTCGGGAATATTAAATGCGGCGGTAGCGACCATGTGTGGGCCCATAACTGAAAGCGATTGGATGAAGAAAAGCAAAAATATAAGTTGTTTAAAAATAATGGTGTAGTTATTCACAGATTATCTTTGTTAAAATACTCGGTGGTTAAAACACGATGCTTTGCGGTATTGCACCAATTATTGATTCTTACGTGAAAGGCACTACTCAATAATGGTTACGATAATTCTTTATTCGATATTTTATTGATTTAATAATTGTTTGCGTTGATATTTTATATTCTTTGTTGTTTGATAATTGTCATTACACGATATTTTTCATTATCGAAGCAATAATTCATATTATCTGAATAATATTATTAGATAACATTATTGGCAATGTCTAGAAAGTTACATCTAAGGAGAGGTTTGGTGACCTAATTGCTTGCGATGAGGAGAAATTCTTATTGGAAAGCCCCTCTTTCTGAGGAGCTGCTGGTTGTCGATATTGTGATTACAGTAATATTATTTGTGAATAATTAATTATTGATTCATATGATGAGAAAAATATTGATTTTATGTGGATATAGATGGAGAAAATTTTAATGTGACAATTGTTGAAAATTGAAATTTTATCTTTTTACGATAAAATAATTCATTTAAATATATTATTATATTTTAATAATATAATAATGGTGATATTTTTACAACGAATGTGGGATATATGAGTATCTGAGGAGGAAGAGTATTTTTATTGCAATAAATGTTTAAAACATGTTAAACATGTCGGTGGACCCCATTTATTGGTGAAATTTGATTATAACTTGTAAAATCGCTTGGTTTGTGGATTTCGGTCAATTTCTATTTGGAATTTGGAAAAACTTTCTTCTGTAAAGTTGTAGAGAATTGAATTTCCTATAAAAACTCATGAGATTCAATTTTTCTGATGAAAGGGCTATTTATTATGAATTATTGAAGTTAAAGCTCAAAATAATTGATTTTTGGAAGTTTAAAATATTTAAAATTAGAAAAACGTTTTTCTTACTTTTTCTAGAATGTGGCATGTGTTTGATGGCTGAAATCAGATTCTAGGCATGTGTAGAAAATTTATATAATTATATTATTAATTTATTAAATTTTACTAACTTTGGTGTTCTAAGCGATTTCTATAAATAGGGTCTTGGGTTAGAATTGAAAATCACACGAGAAGCTGAAGTTTTCTCTCTCTATATTATCGGCGTATTCTTGTGAGTATTTTGAGTATACTTTGAGTATTGTTAGGCGGTCTGCAAGTTCCTTCAACCTTATATCCAGGTTATTCCAAATTTAAAATCTTAATCTTTCGAGGTAAGGGATGTTATTTTCTTCTCGAATGATATTATTTCTTGAATATCATTATCTTTGAAATATTGGTTGAAACTTTTTATCAAATTTGGAACTTTTTCATGTCGGGGTTACTATTCATGAGTTCTTATTCATGAGTTACTATTCACGAGTTCTTATTCAGCTGAGTTCTTATTCACAAATTACTATTCATGAGTACTATTCAAGTGAAGCGTGAAGATGTTTTTTGGGAAATTTCTATCTTTTGGTTATCTGAGTTACTTTCATTCACGTATATCAAACTATTCATTCATAAAATAAAATTTCTTCTTTTTGTCCAAAATATCTATTACGGATACTAGCTTTGATTGTATCCATGTTTTTTGATCATTCTTGAATTTTACACCACTATGATTATTTTTTTGAGGTATTTTTGAACATGGATAAAACAAAGTCACGAATCCTTAATCCTTAATCCTTAATCCTTGTCATTTTGTTTCCTTTGGATTCGTTTCTTTAAAAATATTTTTCATCATCCTCGGTCTTAAATGATGATATTATTGAATATCTTTGGCACGTAGTGCAAAGATGAATGATTTCGAAGAAGAATATCTTTGGTAGTAGTCTGCAAAGATGAGCAGTGTTTAGATGAACATGACCAATGATGAATATCTTTGGCACATAGTGCAAAGATGAATATTTGATTCGGATGTATATTGATTGATGTTACGGGGATAAAAGATGAGCGATGAACTTTTAAATTCATACATAGAAGATAGTAGTTTGCATTCTCTACTTAACTCTTCTAATGAATTATTATTTCCATTGCGAATATTGATTTAAAATTTGTTGTCTATTGTATTCTATTAGATTTTTCCTGTTGAAGACTAACGATAATTTGTTGTATATTATCTTAGTCATAATATTCTTTCTTGAAGCTAGTTGAGCTCACCCTTTTCCTTTTTGTTCCATTTTTCTTCTCGGGAGGCGAGAATATAGCGAAGTGCAGTCGGGGTATGGAATGAAGGTTTTAGAAAGAATTGTTTAGTAGTCCTCACCATTTTGTAAAATAATGTATCAATAAATGTGATGAGGATTTATTTGAGTATAGATATTATCTGAAGATAATATTTGTATTCAAACTCACGATTTCTTGTTGTAATAATAAAGTTGTAGTTGTTTACGTACCATGTATTGACAACTTTCGGAATGGGTGATGTATACCTATTTTGGGGCGTCACGGTTGGTATCGAGCTTAGGGATATGATCTCTGGCGGAGATCGGGGAATAGAACTAGGAGGGAGAGGCGAGTAAATCCTTAGCTAGTGTGTCTACTAAGCTTATTTTTTAGTTGAGTCGATTATATAAGGATATTATGTGATATATTGATTTCCTTAATTAACCCTTGTTTTATGGCGATGTTTGAGAATGTCGTTGAGAATATTAACAATGGAAATGAGGCCAGTGGAGCGCTTTGTGTACTCACCAACGAGGAGAGCGTCTGAGCAGTGGCAATGTTCCTCCTGTGAACAACACCACCAAGCGAGATGATGAGCGAGGGATGTTTAGAAGCTTTTTGCGATTCATGCAAAAATCGGAATGAGGAGACTTCGTGTTCAAAATCTGAGGAGAAATGATAGCAATTCACGGGTTGTCACATTGCGATTCGAAAGTTGGGACCACGAATTTAAGGAAAGCGGATCCGATCATGGCGGAAACATGGGTCAAACAAATTACAAGATATTCGATGTCTTGGGATGCGGAAGAAACGAAGGTTCCATTCGCCACCTTTATGTTAGTGGCGAAGCGGATTCTTGGTGGGAGTCATGAAGCGTACCCATCCAGTACTTTTCGGCGTATGTCTTGGGAGACGTTTGAAAACTATTTAATGACAAATACTTTCACGAAAGTGTTAAATCGTATGAAGGAAGTGGAGTTCATCAGATTAGAACAAAACAACGTGCGGTGTCTCGATGCGAGGCAAAGTTTGCGAGTTATCGAGTTTGCACCTCATTTGGTGGAGAATGAGGAGCGTATAGACGGATGATGTTTTTTAGAGGTTTGAAACCGGCGTACGACAATATCTCATTTCTCATAAATTTTCTCTCTATTCGGATGTTGTAAAATGGGCTCAATTATTAGAAGCGAGATAACGAAATACGGTCAACCGAGGACCATAACCGAGGATCGTACGGAGATAGCGATCAGCGAGAATAATGATAACCAAATGGAGAAAAAAGCAGACGGACAAAAATGGTAACCACTCTGGTGGTAATCATAGCCATGTGAAAATAGAAGAAGCGAGTCGGAGGAGATTTTAAAAGGAGAGATTTAACAACGACCGTGTGAAGGCAGCGGTCTTGGCGACAAGCGGTTCTAAGGGAGGAGAAACGACCACCGGTCGTATCTTTATAAATGTGGGAAAGAGGACATATCGGTCAAAGCTGTCCTGACATTCAAGGTATGCTATAATTGTGGAAAGGAAGGACATATCGCTTCGAGATTATACTGATGGCGAAACCTAGTTCAATGAGGGGCGGTGACTCAAAAACATCCCGAAAAAAGTCAAAATCAATGGTTCTGGGAGAAGCGTTTGTTGTGGTTTGGTCAAAATCGAGAGAACCCAAACGAGGTGATCACGGGTAAGCTATTTATAAATTCTTGTGAAGTTTATACCTTACTTGATCTGGGTCTTACCCATTCATTTATCTCTCCTGCTTGTGCTCAACGTTTAAACTTGACTCAGGAAAATTAGACTTTGACTATCTGTGGAAACTCCGTTAGGAGAAACTTTCATCACATCCACTTTGTTTATAAATCTTGTTTGATTCAAGTTGGCACCATTACCTTACACATTGACCTTATCTCTTTAAAGATACTTGCTTTTGATGTGATTTTAGGGATTGATTGGTTAACTACTCATCATACCAAAATTGATTGTTTTAAATAAGGTTGTTAGTTTTCATATTCCTAACCAACTTTGTTATGCAATTCAAGCAACTAAACCATTAAAATCAATCAACATCATATCTAATCATAAAGCTATTCGTTTATTGAAAAAGCGGATGTCAAGCTTTCTTAGCCCATGTTATGGATTTGAATAAAGACACGCGTCAAATTTGAATAATATTCTGTTGTTATTGACTTTCTAACGTATTTCTGAAGAACTTCCGATCTACCCCCGAGCGTGAAGTTGAATTCTTTATTGATCTTGAACACAGTACAAAGCCCATTTCTAAAACCCCATATCGAATGGCTCTATTGAACTTGAGGAGTTAAAGGTCCAACTCGAGGAATTGTTGGACATCGGTTTCATTAAATCTGAGTACATCTCCTTGGGGTGCTCTGTTTTATTAAGTAAAGAAGAAAGAGGGGAGTATGCGACTTTATATTGACTATCGGAATTGAACCATGTCACCATCGAGAATAGGTATCCTCTACCTCGTATTGATGACTTGTTTGACCGATTTCAAGGGGCACAATTCTTTTCAAAAATCGATCTTAGATTCTGGATATCATCAATTTGAAGATTAGAATGAGGATATTCAAAGCGCCTTGAACTTCGGTATGGGCATTATGAATTCTTAGTCATGTCTTTTTGGATTGACTAATGCTCCTGCTGACTTTCATGGATATGATGAATCGAGTATTCAAGGAATATTTGGATCGGTTCGTTGTTGTTTTTATTGATGACATCCTCATATATTCCAAAAATCGTGAAGATCATGAGCACCATTTGAAAATTTGGTACTCGAAAACCGTGAAAACAAACTATATGCCAAATTGAAGAAATCGAGTTACGGCTTGAGGAAGTAGCATTCCTTGGGCACGTGGTGTCGAAACATGGAGTATCTGTTGATCCGTGAAGATTGAAGCAATCTGAAGTTAGAACAACCGAAGTCGGTGGTGAAATCGTGTAGTTTTTGGGCTTAATTGGTTATTATCGGAGATTAGTGGAAGGGTTTTCTCGAATCGCTACTCCATTAACTTCATTAACTTTCGGAAGGATACAAAATTCGTTTGGAGGCGAAGAATGCGAGAAAAGTTTCCAAGAGCTTAAGAGGAGACTTATTTATTGTTCTAACAATACCATCTGGTTCGGATGGATTTGTTATCTCTGACGATGCTTGAGCAAAGGGTTAGGATGTGTTCTCATGCAACGTGGGAAAGTCATAGCCTTATGCCTCGCGACAACTTAAAGAGTATGAGAGGAATTATCCTACTCATGATCTAGAGTTAGCGGCCCGATCGTTTTTATTTAAAGATATGGAGGCACTATCTATATGGGGAGAAAGTGGAGATATATTGAGACCATAAAAGCCTTAAATATTTCTTCACTCAAAAAAGAACTCAACATGCGGCGGCGTGACGTTGGCTCGAGCTATTGAAAGACTACGACCACACTATTCATACCATCTGGAAAAGCGAGCGTGGTAGGTGATGCGTTTGTAGAAAGATCATATCGAGGAAGCGAGTGCGATGATGTCAAGTATCACGCGTAGAGCCAACTTTAATAGAAAAAGTTAAGGTTGCTCAAGCCACCGAGGCCGGGTAATGATCGTATGAAGAAGAAAGTATAAGAAGGAGCTATTAGGGCGAGAATTGATGAAGAAGGAATACTTGAGTCCACTCTAGACTTTGTGTTCCTAACGACTACGATTTGAAGTACAAGATTATGATGGAGGCACACAATACACCATTTGCAATCCATCACGGAAGTACTAAAATGTATCGTGATCTTGACATACATTTTGGTGGAACAATATGAAGAGAGAGATTGCAAAGTTTATCTCGATGTGTTTAACTTGTCAACGTGTAAAAAGCGGACATCTAGTACCTAAGGGTCCGTTGCAACCACTTGAGATTCGAAATGGAAGTGGGAACACATTACCATGGATTTAGATTCACGGGTCTTCCTACGGTTTCTCAAGGCATCAATCTTATTTGGGTTATTGTTGATAGATTAACCAAGTCTGCTCATTTCTTGCCGTCTGGGAGACTTATTCACTTGAACGTCTTGCTTTAGTATATGCGTGAATGAGATTGTGAGGTTGCATGGCATGCTGTATCCATAGTTTGGGATCGTGACCCAAGATTCACTTCAAGATTTTGGGTTAGCTTGCAAAAAGCTATAGACGCAGATTTACGATTGAGTTGACATACCATCCTCAAGCAGACGGACAATCGAAAGGACTATTCAAACTCTTGAAGATTTATTAAGACTACGTGTCCTGACTTCAAGCGGTTGGGATAAGTATTTACCATTGGTGGAATTCTCCTACAACAACGATTATCGAGCAAGTATAGGTGTGGCTCCATTTGAAGCATTATATGGGCGAAAGTGTAAGCTCTCCGATATGTTGGGATGAGGTGGGTGAAGCAACATTTGTTGGGACCCGAGTTGAAATACGTATGACTACTGAAAAGATCCAAATGATTCTACAGCGTATACAAAGCGGCACAAGATCGACAAAAGAGTTATGCGGATCTTCATCGAAAGGGCGTGGAATTTAGTGTGGGGATCATGTATTGTTGCGAGTTGCTCCATGGAAGGAGTTACAAGATTTGGGAAGAGAGAAAGCTCGATCCACGATTTATTGGTCCATTTCAAATTCTTGACCAGAGTAGGAAATGTAGCCTATAGACTTGCGTTACCTCAAGTATGTCTCGTGTTCATAATGTGTTTCACATATCTCGTACTTCGTAAATATGTGAAAGACCGAACCACGTTATAGAGTTAGAACCGGAGGACGAGATAGCCAAGAAGACTTAGCGTGTGAGGAGGTACTGTCAAGATCTTGGATAGGAAGGAGCATGTCCTACAGCATGAAAGGTCATACCACAAGTTAAAGTTTTGTGGAGGAATCATCTTTATAGAGGAAATGACACAGGAATTGGAAAGCGAAAATGAAAGCGAGGTATCCTCACCTTTTGAAACACACCAGTGCGTCGTCGAATTTAGAGGACGAAATTTCATAAGGAGGGAGGTTGTAAGACCCCAACTTATTATTAATGAAATTTAATTTTCTCTATTTATTATTTTGAAATAGTAAGGGTTGATTTGATTAATGTGGATAGTTAGGGGTAAAATATGCAAATATTTCAAAATAAGCAAGTGGTTATAAAATATTCATTGTTGTTGTCGGAATATTAGTTTGGTGGTGGAATATTAAATGCATCGGGGAATATTAAATGCGGACCAGTAGACCGTGTGTGGGCCCCATAACGGAAAGCGATTGGATGAAGAAAATGACAAATATAAGTTGTTTAAAAATAACAGGCGTAGTTATTACAGATTAATCTTGTTAAAATACTAAATTGGTTAAAACACGATAGCTTGCGTATTGCACCAATTATTGATTCTTACGTGAAGAAGCACTACTCGATAATGGTTACGATAATTCTTTTATTCGATATTTTATTGATTTAATAATTCTTTGCGTTGATATTTTATATTCTTTGTTGTTTGATAATTGTCATTACTGCGATTTTTTCATTATCGAAGCAATAATTCATATTATCTGAATAATATTATTAGATAACATTATTGGCAATGTCTAGAAAGTTACATCTAAGGAGAGGTTTGGTCACCTAATTGCGGCGCCCGATGAAGGAGAAATTCTTATTGGAAAGCCCCTGCTTCTCTAGAAGCTGCACAGGTTGTCGATATTGTGATTACATAATATTATTTGTGAATAATTAATTATTGATTCATATGATGAGGAAAATATTAATTTTATGTGGATATAGATGGAGAAAATTTTTAATGTGACAATTGTTGAAAATTGAAATTTTATCTTTTTACGATAAAATAATTCATTTAAATATATTATTATATTTTAATAATATAATAATGGTGATATTTTTACAACGAATGTGGGATATATGAGTATACGAGGAGGAAGAGTATTTTTGTTTACAATAAATGTTTAAAACATGTTAAACATGTCGGTGGACCCCATTTATTGACTGAAATTTGATTATAGCACAGAAAATCGCCCGTTTATGGATTTCGGTCAATTTCTATTTGGAATTTGGAAAAACTTTCTTACTGTAAAGTTGTAGAGAATTGAATTTTTATAAAAACTCATGAGATTCGAATTTTCTGATGAAAGGGCTATTTATTATGAATTATTGAAGTTAGAAGCTCAAAATAATTGATTTTTGGAAGTTTAAAATATTTAAAATTAGAAAAACGTTTTTCTTACTTTTTCTAGAATGTGGCATGTGTTTGATGGCTGAAATCAGATTCTAGGCATGCGTAGGAAATTTATATAATTATATTATTAATTTATTAAATTTTACGCTTTGGTGTTCTAAGCGATTTCCTATAAATAGGGTCTTGGGTTAGAATTGAAAATCACACCGAAAGCAAGTTTTCTCTCTATATTATCGAGTCGTATTCTTGTGAGTATTTTGAGTATACTTTGAGTATTGTTAGGCGGTGCAAGTTCCTTGACCTTTATATCCGTTATTCCAAATTAAGTCTTAATCTTTCGAGGTAAGGGATGTTATTTTCTTCTCAAATGATATTATTTCTTCAATATCATTATCTTTGAAATATTGGTTGAAACTTTTATCAAATTTGGAACTTTTTCATGTCGGGGTTACTATTCATGAGTTACTATTCATGAGTTCTTATTCACGAGTTCTTATTCAGCGAGAGTTCTTATTCACAAATTACTATTCAAATACTATTAATGAAGCGTGAAGATGTTTTTGGGAAATTTCTATCTTTTGGTGTCTGAGTTACTATTCACGTGTCGGCCTTATTCACGTATCTGACACTATTCAAAAAAATAAAATTTCTTCTTTTTGTCCAAAATATCTATTACGGATACTAGCTTTGATTGTATCCATGTTTTGATCATTCTTGAATTTTACACCACTATGATTATTTTTGAGGTATTTTTGAACATGGATAAAACAAAGTACGAATCCTTAATCCTTAATCCTTAATCCTTGTCATTTTGTTTCCTTTGGATTCGTTTCTTTAAAAATATTTTCATCATCCTCGGTCTTAAATGATGATATTATTGAATATCTTTGGCTGTGGTGCAAAGATGAATGATTCTGAAGAATATCTTTGGTAGTAGTGCAAAGATGAAAAGGTGTTTAGATGAACAGACCCAATCGATGATGAATATCTTTGGCACGTAGTGCAAAGATGAATATTTGATTCGGATGTATATTGATTGATGTTACTGGGATAAAAGATGAGCGATGAACTTTTAAATTCATACATAGAAGATAGTAGTTTGCATTCTCTACTTAACTCTTCTAATGAATTATTATTTCATTCTGCGAATATTGATTTAAAATTTGTTGTCTATTGTATTCTATTAGATTTTTCCTGTTGAAGACTAACGATAATTTGTTGTATATTATCTTAGTCATAATATTCTTTCTTGGGCTAGTTGAGCTCACCCTTTTCCTTTTTGTTCCATTTTTCTCGGGAGGCGAGAATATAGCGAAGTGCAGTCGGGGTATGGAATGAAGGTTTTAGAAAGAATTGTTTAGTAGTCCTCACCATTTTGTAAAATAATGTATCAATAAATGTGATGAGGATTTATTTGAGTATAGATATTATGCAGAAGATAATATTTGTATTCAAACTCACGGTTTCTTGTTGTAATAATAAAGTTGTAGTTGTTTACGTACCATGTATTGACAACTCGGAATGGGTGATGTATACCTATTTTGGGGCGTCCACAAATAATCATTAAAATACTAAATGGTTTAAACACAAGAAGCACAGATATTGCACCAATTATTGATTCTTACGTGAAGAAGCACTACTCAATAATGGTTACTGATAATTCTTTATTCGATATTTTATTGATTTAATAATTCTTTGCGTTGATATTTTATATTCATTGTTGTTTCAATAATTGTCATTACATTATCGAAGATTTTTTATTATCGAAGCAATAATTCATATTATCTGAATAATATTATTGTGAGACCCAGATTTTATCAATAAAGATTTAAATTTTGTCGAAATAATTTTTAATATTATGGTGTGAATTTAAGATAATATTATAGTTGTGGGTAGTATTTATAAATTTTGCAAAGTATGCAAGTTGTTATAAAATATTACGTTTGGTGGGGAATATTCTTTTCGGGGAATATTAAATGCGATGGCTCAATCATTAGTGGACCCCATAACGGAAGTATTATCGTAGTTAAGAAAAGCGACAAAATTATCTTTCTATAAAAATAACGGCGGAGGTGTTACCGTTAAAAACTGTTGAACTACCCGTAGGTAAAAAAACATGCGATGTCTGGCGTGGTTTGTATAGTAAGCACACGATATTGATTATTGATCTTTACGTGAAAGTCACTTCAATATGCTCAATTATTCTTATAGTAATTGTGCATCATATCTCTTATATTATTGATTCAATTATTATCACGATATCATCTCATATAATATGTTATAGTATTAAATCAATAATTGAGACGACAAGTTATAAATGATTAATAATTGTTAAAAGATTAAATATGTGTTGATTAAAAATAAAATGATTTGTGGTAATATTTATTCAATCCTTGATGTATATAAAGAGTCTGTTATGAGACATTTGTGGTAAGTTTGATTATTTTATGGGGGCCCATATGTCATCATCTAAGAGTCTCTTCAATATAATAGTAATTACTTTTTACCTTTGTCATAATAATTACCTTTGTGAATAGTAATTATCTTCGTCGATAGTAATTACATTCGTCGATAGTAATTACCTTTGTGAATAGTAATTATCTTCGTCGATAGTAATTACCTTCGTCAATAGTAATTACCTTTGTGAATAGTAATTACCTTCACAATAATAATTACCTTTACCCAAGCGTCCGAACCACTTGTCGTTTCACATTACAGTGCGTCGAACCACTTGTCGTTTCACATTACTGAGCGTCGAAACCACTTTTCTTTTCATATTACCGATTAAATCGAAGCCACTTTCCTTTTCACGTGGCGGTCTTTAAGCTAGAAATCTTCTATAAATAGAGGCCTAGTGCTTCATTATTTTCACGAATTCAATTTGAAACTCTAGAGAGAAAACTATAGAGAAAAGAAGAAGAAAAGTATTCGCTACTTCACCTTGCCAATATTCGGTTCTTCTAAGGTAGGGAATATTATTTGTTGTTATTCGTAAGGGGTGTTATTCTTTCTTATTCATGAAGAAACTGTTTACCTTATTCCATTACTTATTATTCGCATTGGAATAACTTTGTATCATGTGGTTTACCCTATACTTGGTGACATTCTTCTATTATTCGTTGGGAACATCACATGCATGTGTTTTACACCTTGACTAGTTCCGTCTTTATTATTATTCTGTTGGAACATCCATCATGTGTTTTACACCTAGACTGGTTCCGTCTTTATCATTCTGTTGGAATATCCTATCTCGTAGTGTTTTACACGGATCTGGTTCCATCTTTATTATTCTGTTGGAACATCCCATCATTCCATGTGAATTTCACCCGACACGGTTCCGTTATTATTATTATTACATTGGAATAACTTTTATCTGTCTGCGATCTGCATGCGTGCGTGGTGATTTCTTTTGTTATTCCATTCTTTATTATACCCAGTTGGTTAAAACTTTGACTTATATACTCCATGAAATTAGTAGAATATCCTTGATATTTGTGTTTCATCCATATCTTTTCATGGAAATATTCTTGATCATTCTTGAATTTTACTCTACAAAAACAATATCATTTTGACAATTTGGGCGTTAATAATTCTGGATAAAATAATTCTTGAACTTGTTTTATTGAATTATTATGTCATTGTCATCATCCTCATGTTATATTATGTTATCTTGACTTACGTGTATAGATGAACTTAGTATGATTATGACCGAGGATCATTCGGTATAATCATGGCTTGTTATAAATGATGTGATAAAAGTCCTCGGTGGCACAGTAATGCGATGATGGATAGTTTTGGTATGATTATGATCGGGGTGATTCGGTATAGTCATGACCATTGATAATTTGATGAATATCCTGGGTAGTAGTGGGAGGTGATTCGATGATGTGGATTATTTATTAAAGCCGAGTCTCATTTATAACAATGATGAAAAACCTTTTAAAACCTAAAAGATAGTAGACTTTATTCTCTACTTGACTCTTTTAATGGATTGCTTATTCATTGCAGTTAAACTTGTTGTCTATTGTATTTTATCGGTTTAACTAACATTGAAAGGCTAATGATAAATTATTACGCATTATCTTAGTCATAATATTTCTTCTTGGGCTAGTTGAGCTCACCCTTTCTTTCACTTTATTCTCTTGAAAATGAGAACATAAATTGGAACGAGTCGAGGAGCGGAGTAATGGTCCGAGGATAGCATTAGTAGTCCTCACTATTACGTGAAATAGTGTGATAATAGTAGTAATGAGGACTCTTTTTTTGAGTTTGTATAATATCTAGTAGACAATATTTGTATTCAAACTCACGGTTTATGTCGTATTATTACCCAGCAGATTATATTAGTAAGTTGTATTTGAATTTATGTACCATGTAAGTGGCGACCCAAGATGGGTGGCGTATACCTAATTTTGGGGGCGTCACATTTGGTATCGAGCTTAGGATATGATCCTGGCTAAGATGTGAGATAAGAACTAGGAGGGAGGAGGGGAAATTCTTACGCTAGTATGACCTACCTAAGTTTATTTGTTATTTAATTGGTCGGTCGAGTATAGGGATAATATTTGATATATTAATTAACCCTTTTGCTTCACAATTCCTTTCGGGTAATAAGAGTGTAGCTAGGTTGGAAATGGGGTAACAGATGGAATAGAACGGTGGTCATTATTTAGTAGTTATATTTGGTGAATCAACTAGGGTGAGGTGAACCCAACGTTGGAAGAGTGTTTTGCCACTATCATACAAGATGTCTAATGACATACAACCTCGTGTCATCATAAGATGAGGTTGTGCTCATCCACTTCTTTGAGTATATTTACGAGCACTACCTATATGATCTTGGTGTTTGTTTGAAGTATAATTCTCAATTTGAGACAAGTGGAGATAATGATAAATCAAGAGAAGACTCACCATTGTGAAGAATATGATAGTAATCTTCTCATTTTTTCTTTGGGGTCTATTGGGTAAACCAAGGATAATTCTGTGGCCATATGATATTTATCATAACCTAGAAGCATGGCCTCCCATGTACGAAGGTTTCCTTGAGCACTTCCCAAAGATTCTAATTTCTAAAACAGTTTTTGACTATACATTTATGTAAGGTGTCATTGTGACGTCTTATCCAAAGTTGGGATGAAAGTCACGGTTGGTATCAATGTAACGTACTATCCAAGTCTTGGATAAGAGTAGCGATTTTGAATGATATTTCTATCATTAATAAAATTTCTTGACGTATTCTTGAAGATTTTCTAGCCTACCCTAGGCGTGAAATCGAATTTTGTATTGACCGATGACAAAACCCATTTCTTAAACCCTCAAATATTTCTTCAACTAAAAGGATGCATTTTACGTGGATTATGATGAAAGTCATAATAAAAGTATAGAACTGATGAAAATCATGGGTATATGAAGTATTAGTAAGTTTTAAGATGAGTTATGTTGGTTAGTATGTGAAAACATGAAAGTTTCTTAGAAATCACAAAGAGTTGAAAATCATATTTTGGTGAAAAACATAACATGAAATTCAATTGACCATATCTCCTATTATATTTTGAATTTTTGAGTGTGATCAAGTCCTAGAGTTAGATCTATGAGTTACCTAACTAATCCAAGTGGAATTACTGGAAAAGGTGTTGTAGATTTTTGTGTGGACTGATTTTAGCAAAGGAGTGCAAAGCTGCAAAAAATCGAAAAATTTGCGCCATGATTTTAAACGGGTTGTTTCGACCACTTAAATTATGAGAAAAAATTCTAGCCTTTTGGGACATGAAGGTATATGGTATAAAGTACCTCCTGTCCAAAAATAAGCTCATTCTGACTTAAAATGAGCAAGTTATGACTATTTCAATATTTAGGTTTTTCCGACGAAAAACGCTATAACCGGAGTTCTATAACTCGATGACCATGAAATTTAAACTAGAAGCTCACGTTAACATGTGTAAGGTCCTGCCAAGATTTGGGAATTTTGGAGTTAAACTTGAGGTTGCTAATTTCTTAAGGAATTAATTAGAAATTGATTTTTGAAAAATAGTAAATGAATTTTAAAAATTCGAGAAAAAATTTATTTTCATTATGGGACTATATTATGCTAAATCCCAGAAAAGAAATATTTTGGGACTGATTTGGTATTTTTATGAAAATAGTTTAATTCTGAACATATGAGTTAAATATGTTATGTGAAGTAACAAAGTTGAAAATAGGATTTTATGGCTAGAGAATCCTATATAGAGTATATGCATATTTTTTGATGAGGATTTGATCATTGGTGATGATATCTTATGAGTATGGCATTTTGAATGATTAAATGCATTATATGGTAAAGCGTAAACAATTGAGATAAATTGTTTATAAATTTAAGAAGTGATTAAAATATTGTTATAATATTAATGATATTAGATTATGAGATTATTAAGTGATTGATAACATGGGGATATTCTTGAATCCTGGATAAATTATATTATAAATGTTTAATATTTATCCTTTATCTCATTTGATTGATTCTTTATATCATTATCCTCATGCTTATATTATGTTGAAAGTCATCTGTGGCCTGTAGTGCATAGATGGACTTGGTATGATTATGACCAGGGATTGTTCGGTATAATCATAACCGTAATTGAAAACACGATTATCTTTGGCACGTAGTGCATGGATAATTTGTGGTCGTGATACTAATGAATACACGATTATCTTTGGCCGTAGTGCATGGATAATTTGTGGTCGTGATACTAATGAATACACGATTATCTTTGGCCGTAGTGCATGGATAATTTGTGGTCGTGATACTAATGAATACACGATTATCTTTGGCCGTAGTGGATGGATAATTTGTGGTCGTTATACTAATGAATACACGATTATCTTTGGCAGTAGTGCATGGATAATTTGTGGTCGTGATACTAATGAATACACGATTATCTTTGGTCGTAGTGCATGGATAATTTGTGGTCGTGATACTAATGAATACATGATTATCTTTGGTAGTAGTGCATGGATAATTCGTGGTCGTGATACTAATGAATATCCTCGATGTCTCAGAGTGCGGGGATGATTCGATGATATGGATTAATTATTGAAATGAGTCTCAAAGAATGAAATATTAATTCATGGATGTGGTAAAAGTCATCTTTGGTCAGTAGTGCATTGATAGACTTGGTATGATTATGACCAAGGATTATTCGGTATAATCATGATTCGTAAATGAAAACATGAATATCCTTGGCGATTAGTGCAATGGATAATTATTCGGTCGTGATACTATTAAGTCGCTGGCCTCTGAAGATTATTGGTTTTATAATTGTATATCTTTGGCCATGGTAGCAAAAGATGAATTGTGAATAAATATCTTTGGCGGATTGCAAAGATGAATTTAATGTTTTCAACGATAAAGGTATTCAAGGTATCCTCACCTCTTTATCATACCAGGAACGTACCCTAATTTCGAGGGCGAAATTCCATAAGGAGGGGAGGTTGTGAGACCCCAGATTTTATCAATAAAGATTTAAATTTTGTCGAAATAATTTTTTAATATTATGGTGTGAATTTAAGATAATATTATAGTTGTGGGTAGTATTTATAAATTTTGCAAAGTATGCAAGTTGTTATAAAATATTTGTTTGGTCGGGGAATATTCTTTTTGTCGGGGAATATTCGTGCGATGGCTCAATCATTAGTGGACCCCATTAACGGAAGTATTATCGTAGTTAGAAAAACGACAAAATTATCTTTCTATAAAAATAACGGCAGAGGTGTTACTGTTAAAAGCGTTGAACTACCCTAGTAAAAAAGTACGATGTCTGGCGTAGTTGTATAAGAAGCACACGATATTGATTATTGATGCTTTACGTGAGAAAGTCACTCACTATGCTCAATTATTGCTATAGTAATTCTTGCATCATATCTCTTATATTATTGATTCAATTATTGTCACAAGATATCATCGTATAATATGTTATAGTATTAAATCAATAATTGAGGCGACAAGTTATAAATGATTAATAATTGTTAAAAGATTAAATATGTGTTGATTAAAAATAAAATGATTTGTGATAATATTTATTCAATCCTTGATGTATATAAAGAGTCTGTTATGAGACATTTGTGGTAAGTTTGATTATTTTATGGGGGGCCCATATGTCATCATCTAAGAGTCTCTTCGTCAATAGTAATTACTTTCGTCAATAATAATTACCTTTGTGAATAGTAATTATCTTCGTCAATAGTAATTACATTCGTCAATAGTAATTACCTTTGTGAATAGTAATTATCTTCGTCAATAGTAATTACCTTCGTCCATAGTAATTATCTTTATGAATAGTAATTATCTTCGTCGATAAATTAATTACCTTCGCTATAGTAATTACCTTTGTGAATAGTAATTACCTTCGTCAATAGTAATTACCTTTACCAGCGTCGAACCACTTGTCGTTTCACATTACAGAGCGTCGAACCACTTGTCGTTTCACATTACAGCGTCGAACCACTTTTCTTTTCACATTACCGATTAAATCCGAGCCACTTTCGCCTTTTCACATGGCGCGGTCTTTAGCTAGAAATCTTCTATAAATAGAGGCCTAGTGCTTCATTATTTTTCACGAATTCACCGAAACTCTGTAGAGAGAAACTATAGAGAGAAAGAAGAAAAGTATTCTCGCTACTTCACCTTGCCAATATTCGGTTCTTCTAAGGTAGGGAATATTATTTGTTGTACCGTAAGGGGTTGTTATTCTTTCTTATTCATGAAGAGAACTGCTGTTGTTATTCCATTACTTATTATTCTCATTGGAATAACTTTAAAAGTGGTATATATGCCTGTTTTACCCTATACTTGGTGACATTCTTCTATTATTACGTGCAGGAACATCTTTATGCGTGTGTTTTACACCTGACCTAGTTCCGCCTTTATTATTATTCTGTTGGAACATCACATGCATGTGTTTTACACACCGGACTGGTTCCGCTCTTTATCATTCTGTTGGAATATCCTATCGTGTTTTTACACCGGATCCGGTTCCATCTTTATTATTCTGTTGGAACATCCAGCCGATTGTGAATTTCACGACACAGTTCCGTTATTATTATTCTGCTGGAATAACTTTTATTACATCTGGCAATCGCATGCACGGTGATTTCTTTTGTTATTCCATTCTTTATTATACCCAGTTGGTTAAAACTTTGACTTCTATACTCCATGAAATTAGTAGAATAGCCTTGATATTTGTGTTTCATCCAAATATCTTTTCATGGAAATATTCTTCCGATCATTCTTGAATTTTACTCTACAAAACAAAGATCATTTTGACAATTTGGACGTTAATAATTCCCGGAT
Organism: Panax quinquefolius; assembly: GCA_020205615.1. NCBI lineage: Eukaryota > Viridiplantae > Streptophyta > Magnoliopsida > Apiales > Araliaceae > Panax > Panax quinquefolius. The sequence goes on from CM035171.1 coordinate 3,755,614, forward strand.
AAAATAATTCTTGAACTTGTTTTATTGAATTATTATGTCATTGTCATCATCCTCATGTTATATTATGTTATCTTCTACTTACGTGTATAGATGAACTTAGAATGATTATGACCGAGGATCATTCGGTATAATCATGGCTTGTTATAAATGATGTGATAAAAGTCCTCGGTGGCACATAATGCGTTGATGGATAGTTTTTGGTATGATTATGATCGAGGGTGATTCGATATAGTCATGACCATTGATAATTTGATGAATATCCTTGGCCGTAGTAGTGCGGGGTGATTCGATGATGTGGATTATTTATTAAAAGCGAGTCTCATTATAACGATGATGAAAAACCTTTTAAAACCTAAAAGATAGTAGACTTTATTCTCTACTGACTCTTTTAATGGATTGCTTATTCATTGCAGATTAAACTTGTTGTCTATTGTATTTTATCGGTTTAACGTCATGTTGAAGGCTAATGATAAATTATTACGCATTATCTTAGTCATAATATTTCTTCTTTGGGCTAGTTGAGCTCACCTTTTCTTTCACTTTATTCTCTTGAGGAAATGAGAACATACCGGAACGAGTCGGGAACGGAGTAATGGTCCGAGGATAGCATTAGTAGTCCTCACTATTACGTGAAATAGTGTGATAATAGTAGTAATGAGGACTCTTTTTGAGTTTGTATAATATCTAGTATAATATTTGTATAAACTAGACAATATTTGTATTCAAACTCACGATTTATGCCGTATTGTATACCACGCTATATATATTAGTAAGTTGTATTTGAATTTATGTACCATGTAAAGTGGCGACCCAAGATGGGTGACGTATACCTAATTTTGGGGGCGTCACATGCTTGGTATCGTAGAGCTTAGGATATGATCCCTGCCTAAGATCTGAGATAAGAACTAGGAGGGAGAGACGGGTAATTCCTTGCTTAGTATTTACCTACCTAAGTTTATTTGTTATTTAATTGGCTCGGTCGAGTATAGGGATAATATTTGATATATTAATTAACCCTTTGTTTTTCACAATTCCTTTCGGGTAATAAGAGTGTAGCTAGGTCGAAGCGGGGGGTATGATGGGAATAGAATCGGTGGTCATTATTTAGTAGTTATATTTGGTGAATCAACTAGGGTGAAATGAACCCAACGTTGGAAGAGTGTTTTGCCACTATCATACAAGATGTCGAGATGAATATTTGATTTCGAGATGTATATTGATTGATGTTACTGAGGATAAAAGATGAGCGATGAACTTTTAAATTCATACATGAAGATAGTAGTTTGCATTCTCTACTTAACTCTTCTAATAAATTATTATTTCATTGCGAATATTGATTTAAAATTTATTGTCTATTGTATTCTATTAGATTTTTCCTGTTGAAGACTAACGGTAATTTGTTGTATATTATCTTAGTCATAATATTCTTTATTGGGCTAGTTGAGCTCACCCTTTTCCTTTTTGTTCCATTTTTCTTCTCGGGAGGCGAGAATATAAGCGAGAACAAGTTCTGGGTATGGAATGAAGGTTCTAGAGAGAGTTGTTTAGTAGTCCTCACCATTTTTGTAAAATAATGTATCAATAAATGTGATGAGGATTTATTTGAGTATAGATATTGTCTAGAAGATAATATTTGTATTCAAACTCACGCTTTCTTGTTGTAATAATAAAATTGTAGTTGTTTTACATACCGTGTATTGACAACTTCGAATGGGTGATGTATACCTATTTTGGGGGCGTCACGGAGGTATCGAGACCTTAGGGATATGATCTCTCCATGAGATCGGGGAATAGAACTAGGAGGGAGAGACGAGTAAATCCTTCGCTAGTGTGTCCTACCTAAGCTTATTTGTTAGTTGGTCAAGATATAGGGATATTATGTGATATATTGATTTCCTTAATTAACCCTTGTTTTATGACAATATTTTAGAATGTCGATGAGAATATTAACAATGTAAATGAGACATGTACTCACCAACGAGGAGAACGTCTGCAACAGTGGCAATGTTCCTCCCATGAACAACACCAATCGAAAGAGATGATGAGCGAGGGGATGTTTAGAAGCTTTTTGCGATTCATGCAAAATCGACGAGAGAGACTCGTGTTCAAAATATAGGAGAAAATGATAAGCAATTCACGGGTTGTCACAAATGGCGATTCAAAGAGTTGGGGACCACCAAAATTTAAGGAAAGCGGATCCGATCATGGCGGAAACATGGGTCAAGCAAATTACCAAGATATTCGATGTCTTGGGATGCACGGAGAGAACGAAGGTTCCATTCGCCACCTTGATGTTCCGTGGCGAAGCGGATTCTCGGTGGAGTCGTGAAACGTACCCATCCAAATGCTTTCAAAGATGTCTTGGGAGACGTTTGAAACTATTTAATGACAAATACTTTCCTGAAAGTGTTACGTCGTATGAAGGAAGTGGAGTTCATCGATTAGAACAAAATAACATGACGGTGTCTCTCGATCGAGGCAAAGTTTGCGAGTTATCCGTGTTTGCACCTCATTTGGTGGAGAATGAGAAGCGTATGACGCGAATGTTTTACGAGGTTTGAAACCCGGCATACGACAATATCTCATTTCTCATAAATTTTCTCTCTATTCGGATGTTGTTAATGGGGCTCAATTATTAGAAGCGAGATAACGAGTATGTTCAACCGAGGACCATAACCGGGATCGTATCGTAGATAGCGATCAATGTAATAATGATAACCAAATGAGAAAGAAACAGACGGACAAAAATGGTAACCACTCTGGTGGTAATCATAGCCATGAAAATAGAAGAAGCGAGTCGGGAGGAGATTTTAAAAGAGGAGATTTAACAACGACCATGTGAAGACGCAACGGTCTTATGAAGAATCGGGTTCTAAGGGAGGAGAACGGCCACCACTATATGCTATAAATGCGGGAAAGAGGGACATATCGATCCAAAATCATTCCACAACAGATTCAAGGTATGTTATAATTGTGGAAAGGAAGGACATATCGCTTCGAGATTATGCGGTAGCGAAACCTAGTTCAATGAGGACGGTGACTCAAAAGATCCCAAAAAGTCAAAGTCAACGATTCCGGAAGAAGCGTTTGTTATATGGTGGTCAAAATTCGAGGAACCCAAACGAGGTGATCACGGTAAGTATTTATAAATTCTTGCGAAGTTTATACCTTACTTGATACCGTGCTACCCATTCATTTATCTCTCCTGCATGTGCTCAACGTTTAAACTTGACTCGGGAGAAATTAGACTTTGACCTATCTGTGGAAACTGCGTTAGGAGAAACTTTCATCACATCCACCGCTTATAAATCTTATTTGATTCAAGTTGGCACCATCACCTTACACGTTGACCTTATCTCTTTAAAGATACTTGTTTTGATGTGATTTTAGGGATTGATTGGTTAACTACTCATCATGCCAAAATTGATTGTTTTCGTAAGGTTGTTAGTTTTCATATTCCTAACCAACTTTGTTTATGCAATTCAAGCAACTAAACCATTAAAATCAATCAACATCATATCTAATCATAAAGCTATTCGTTTATTGAAAAAGCGGATGTCAAGCTTTCTTAGCCCATGTTATGGATTTGAATAAAGACACGTCAAATTTGAATAATATTCTGTTGTTATGGACTTTCCGGCGTATTTCCAAGAACTTCGGTCTACCCCCGTAACGTGAAGTTGAATTCTTTATTGATCTTGTACAGGTACAAAGCTCATTTCTAAAACCCCATATCGAATGGCTCTATTGAACTTCGGAGTTAAAGGTCCAACTACGAGAATTGTTGGACATCCGGTTTCATTCGATCTAGTACATCTCCTTGGGGTGCTCTGTTTTATTAAGTAAAGAAGAAAGACGGGAGTATGCGACTTTCAGATTGACTATCGGAATTGAACCATGTCACCATCAAGAATAGGTATCCTCTACCTCGTATTGATGACTTGTTTGACCAGATACTGAGGCACAATTCTTTTCAAAAATCGATCTTCGTTTTGGATATCATCACCAAGATTAGAACTAAGGATATTCCAAAGACTTGAACTCGGTATGGGCATTATGAATTCTTAGTCATGTCTTTCGACTAACTAATGCTCCTGTGGCTTTTCATGGATATGATGAACCGAGTATTCAAGGAATATTTGGATCGGTTTGTTGTTGTCTTTATTGATGACATCCTCATATATTCCAAAAGTCGTGAAGATCATGAGCACCATTTGAAGTTTGTACTCTAAAGGCTTCGTGAAAACAAACTATATGCCAAATTGAAGAAATGCGAGTTCGGCTTGAGGAAGTAGCATTTCTTGGGCACGTCAGTGTCAAAACATGGAGTATCCGTGGACCCGGCGAAGATTGAAGCAATACAAAGTTGGAACAACCAAAGTCGGTGGCCAAAAATCGTAGCTTTAGGGTCTAGCTAGTTATTATCGGAGATTCATGGAAGGTTTTCTCGAATCGCTACTCCATTAACTCATTAACTTAAGGATACAAAATTCGTTTGGAGCGAAGAATGCGAGAAGAGTTTTCAAGAGCTTAAGAGAGACATATTTATTTTGTTTCAACAATACCATCCGGTTCGGATGGATTTGTTATCTGTGACGATGCTTGAGCAAAGGGTTAGGATGTGTTCTCATGCAACGTGGGAAAGTCATAGCTTTATGCCTCGCGACAACTTAAACAAGATGAGAGGAATTATCCTACTCATGATCTAGAGTTAGCGGCAATCGTTTTCCGCTTAAAGATATGAGGCCTTATCTATATGGGGAGAAAGTGGAGATATATTCAAACCATAAAAGCCTTAAATATTTCTTCACTCAAAAAGAACTCAACATGCCGCAATGACGTTGGCTCGAGCTATTGAAAGACTACGACCACACTATTCAATACCATCCCGGTAAATGAATTAGTGGTAGCCGACGTTGAGTAGAAAGATCATATCGCGGAATGAGTGCGATGATGTCAAGTATACGCATAGAGCCAACTTTAATAGAAAAAGTTAAGGTTGCTTTCGAGCCAATCTGGCCGGATGTCATATATGAAGAAAGAAAGAAAGAAGGAACTATTCCTAAGCGAGAATTAATGAAGAAGGAATACTTGAGTCCACTCTGAGACTTTGTGTCCCTAACGACTCGATTTGAAGTACAAGATTATGATGGAGGCACACAATACACCATTTGCAATCCATCTTGGAAGTACCAAAATGTATCGTGATCTTGACATACATTTTGGTGGAACAATATAAGAGAGAGATTGCAAAGTTTATCTCGATGTGTTTAACTTGTCAACGTGTAAAGGCGGGCATCTAGTACCTAAGGGTCCGCTGAACCACTTGAGATTCGAAATGGAAGTGGGAACACATTACCATGGATTTCGTTACGGGTCTTCCTACGGTTTCTCAAGGCATCAATGCTATTTGGGTTATTGTTGATAGATTAACCAAGTCTCTCATTTCTTGCCGATCGGAGACTTATTCCTTGAACGTCTTGCTAGTATGTGACGTGAATGAGATTGTGAGGTTGCATGGCATGCCAGATCCATAGTTTCGGATCGTGACCCAAGATTCACTTCAAGATTTTGGGTTAGCTTACAAAAAGCTATGGGCACGGATTTACGATTGATTCGGCATACCATCCTCAAACAGACGGACAATCGAAAAGGACTATTCAAACTCTTGAAGATTTATTAAGACTCATGTCCTGAGACTTCAAGGGCGGTTGGGATAAGTATTTACCATTGGTGGAATTCTCCTACAACAACAATTATCGAAGCAAGTATAGGTGTGGCTCCATTTGAAGCATTATATGGACGAAAGTGTCGCTCTCCGATGTTGGGGACGAGGTGGGTGAAGCAACATTGTTGGGACTCGAGTTGGTACGTATGACTACGTAAAAGATCCAAATGATTCGACAACGTATACAAAGCGGCACAAGATCGACAAAAGAGTTATGCGGATCTTCATCGAAAGGGGATGGAATCGGTGGCGAGTGCACCGTGTCTTTATTTACGGTACTCTTTTAGTTGGCAATCGTGAGGCTTCTATTTTGTTTGATCTGAGTTCTACTCATTCCGTTGTTGTTTTCGATCTTTTGTTCGACACCTAGGTGTGCCATCTCGATCTTTAGATTACGTCATGTCTATTGCTACCTGATGAGGGACTTCATTTGTTATTTCCGATTCGTGATCGAGGGTGTTCGATCGGGCCTTTGGGGATAATATTAGTAGGGCTAATCTTCTTCCGGAGTGAGTATGCACGATTTTGATGTCATTCTTGGGATGGATGGTTGGATAAGCACTAGGCCACTATCGATTGTCAGGCGAAGAAGGTTATATTTGGAGATGTGAAGTCTCCGGAGTTCGTGTTTCAGGGTTCACAACCGAGTAGGGTGTTGAAGTTAATTTCAGCTTTGAAGGCTGGGAAGTTGGTGGCAAAGGGTTGTGAGGGGTATTTAGCATTTGTGAAGGATACCTCTAAGGGTGAGTCTCGTATTGAGGATATTCATATTGTTCGTGACTTTCCCGATGTATTTCCTGAGGAGTTATCAGGGTTGCCACCGCAGCGGGAAGTGGAGTTTTCTATTGAGCTTGTTCCTGGTGCGGAGCCTATCTCTAAGGCGCCGTATCGGTGAAACCATTGGAGTTGCAAGAGTTGAAGGAACAGTTGCAGGAACTGTTGGATCGTGGTGTGATTCGTAGAGTGTTTCACCGTAGGGTGTTCCAGGTCTTGTTTGTGAAGAAGAAGGATGGGTGTATGAGGTCGTGTATAGATAGACGAGAGAGTTGAACAAGATCACCATCGAGAATCAGTATCCATTGCCGAGGATTGATGACTTGTTTGACCAACTTCGGGGGCTAAAATATTTTTGAAGATAGACTTGAGGCTCCAAGCTATCATCGAGTTGAGAGTGAGGGATGAGGATATCCTAAGACGACTTTTCGTACTCGATATGGGCATTACGAGTTTACGGTGATGCCTTCGGTTTAACTAACGCCCTACCGTGTTTATGGATTTGATGAATCGGGTGTTCAGAGAGTACTTAGACCAATTTGTCATTGTCTTTATTGATGATATTTTGGTTTACTCAAAGTCTAAGGAAGAGCATGAGGAGCATCTTCGCATAGTGTTGGGGATTTTGCAGAAAGAGAAATTGTATGCTAAATTCTCTAAATGCGAGTTTTGGTTGTAACATGTCGCATTTTTGGGACATGTTGTTTCTGCTGAAGGCATTAAGGTGGATCATGCGAAGGTTGAGGCTATTACTAAATGGCCAAGATCTACAACAGTGACAGAGATTAGAAGTTTTTTGGGTTTGGCAAGGTATTATAGGAGGTTTGTGGAAGGGTTTTCCTTGCTTGCCTTGCCATTGACCCAGTTGATGAGAAAAGGCACGAAGTTTGTGTGGAATGAGGAACGTGAGAAGAGTTTCGAGGAATTGAAGAAACGACTTGTGATAGCTCCTATACTTGCATTACCGTCGGGGGCTGGAGGTTACCAGATTTATAGTGATGCTTCTAAGAAGGGTTTGGGGTGTGTTTTGATGCAACACGGTAAGGTGATTGCTTATGCTTCTAGGCAGCTTAAACCTTATGAGGTGAATTACCCCACACATGATTTGGAGTTAGCAGCAGTGATATTTGCCTTAAAGATTTGGAGGCATTATTTATATGGAGAGACTTGTGATATCTTCACCGATCACAAAAGTCTTAAATACATTTTCACTCAGAAGGAGCTCAATATGAGGCAAAGGCGTTGGTTGGAGCTTCTAAAAGATTATGATGCTAGAATTCAAGATCACCGGGGAAGCGCAAATGTGGTTGCGGATGCTCTTGGCGAAAAGAGTTCGAGAGAGTGTAGCGACCCTTATTACACAACCTCGACTTATTTCAGATATGGAGCGGAGCAGAGTTGGAGTTATATGTACGAGGTTCGGATGGGCATTTGTTTGGGTATGAGAGTGAGCCCTCTCTTATCTCATGGTCAAAGAAGCTCAAAAGGAAGATGGGGAGTTGTGGAGTATGGCGAGAATTTAGAGGAGTCATGGCGACTGAAGTTTCAGTATTGATGACCATGGTGTGATTTGGTTGGGTGGCGATTGTGTGTATGTCCGATCCAATCATTCGGGAGGCGGTGTTGGGCCGAGGCTCATAGTTCGCCATTTTCTATTCATCCGGTTTCTACAAAGATGTACGAGATTTGAAGAAGAATTTTTGGTGGAATGGGATGAAACGAGACGTATTTGAATATGTTGGGAAGTGCCTCACACATCAAAGTGAAGATAGAACATCAACGAGCTAGTGGGTTCTTTGCAATGATTAGACATTCCAAAGGTGTGGAAGTGGGAGGATATCACGATGGATTTTGTAACTGGTTTGCCGAAGACTTTCAAGAAGAATGATTCCATTTGGGTAGTGGTGGATCGGTTGACTAAATCGGCACACTTTTTGGCGATCCATGAGGGTTACTCGGTGGATAGATTGGCACATATCTTTCAGCAGGAGATTGTTAGACTTCATAGTACTCCGGTGTCTATTGTTTCAGATCGGGACCCACGGTTCACTTCACGGATCTGAAAAGGGTTTCAACGAGCTTGGGGCACTTGGCTCAATTTTAGTACTTCTTTTCATCCATAAACTGATGGGCAATCCGAACGGAATATTCAGACGTTAGAGGACATGTTGAGGTCTTGTGCACTTGAGTGGTCGGGTAATTGGGCTGATTACTTGAGCCTAGTTGAGTTTGCTTATAATAACAGCTGGCATGCAAGTATTGGGATGGCTCCTTTTGAGGCATTGTATGGTAGAAAGTGTTGGGCACCAACTTGTTGGGATGAGGTTGGCGAAAGGGCCATAGAAGGGCCTGACTTGGTCCAAATCACTACGGAGAAAGTAGCGGTGGCTAAGGAGAAATTGAAGTCGGCTCGATCACGGCAGAAGAGTTATGCTGATAAGCATAGGAGGACTTAGAATTTGAACCTGGTGAACATGTATTTCTAAAAGTCTCTCATTGGAAGGGCATTCGGCGATTTGGGTTGAAAGGAAAGCTTAGTCCACGTTATATCGGCCCATTTGAGATTTTGGAAAGGGTTGGTGAAGTTGCGTATCGGTTAGCTTTGCCTCCGCAACTAGCTCACGTGCACAATGTGTTCCATGTGTCGGTGTTGAGGAGTTATCATTATCATCCGTTGCACGTGGTGCAATATCCATTCGATAAGATTCGGGAGGATCTTACTTGTGAGGAGCAAGATGAGGCGATTTTGGATTGTCAAGAAAGGATTATGAGGAGGAAGACTATTCCGTTTGTCAAAGTTTTGTGGAAAAATCATTCAGAGCGGGAAGCCACTTGGGAGATGGAGGAGTCTATCCGAGCTGAATATCCGCATCTCTTTGAAAATTAGGTGTGTTCCATTCTTTTAATTCCGGGGACTGGAATCCTTTTTAAGGGGTAGGTGATGTAATACCCGAAAAAAAATAATAATAATAATAAATAATAATAAAAATTTCTTTGTTTTAAAACATATTAATTGGACTTTGTCATTGATTTTGGGTCAACTAGTTATTTAGTTTGTGTGGGCTAATAAATATTAATACGAGATGGGTAAATTAATTTAGTGTAATTTGGGCCTTAAAATTTATTTGGATTTAATTTAATTAAATATGGGTAATATTAATTTTATTACAATTAGGAGAATAAATAAGATAATTAATAAATAAATAAACACTAAAACCTAATCAAGCGCTACAATCAGAAAAGAAAAGAAAAGAGGCGGCTGCGTGATAGAAAGAAAAGGGAATAGCAGCCACAGTTAAGCAATAGAGAGGAGAGAGGAGAGAGGAGACTTTTTGTGAGCATCATAGAAGCAACCATCTCTTTTAATTCGGGTATGTTCTATTTAATATTCATGTGAATGGTATATAGAGGATAATAATTGCTATATTTCTTTTGGCTGATATGGAATAATTGCTGAGTTTTGTAATGGTGTAAGTACCATGATCATCATCCATCATTATTAACCCAAAGTTGCTAAAAAGATAGAATGCATGTGGATCCGTATGATTTTAATATATATTATACTTTAATTTGAACTATATTTATATATATATATATGAACCTGCTTAAAAAAAAATTAATTAACGTGATCCTATTAAAAATTAAATAATGTGACGCTATAAAGAAAGCATCGACTCTTGTAATGTATAAGAATTATTTATATATTAAGTGTGTTTAGCAGATGATATATATATATATATATATATATATATATATATATATATATATATTTAGATTTTATATTTTAATATTTATTTGATTTATGAAGCGTATAAATCGAATTAATGAATCAAATTTATAGTTTTATATATTAATTTAAACTAGTTAATCTTGTTGATAAATTATAAAATTGGCTTGTTAATGAATTTAACAATATTACGTTGTTAATGAGTAAGTTTGTAATAAAATTTTATCTTATTATTTTGTTTAATTAGTTCGAACGGAAGGAATTTAACGAGACAAATTTGAAATTTAAATTTTGGGTATTATATTGCTTCATCCAGGTACGGATTCCGTACTTTTTCAGCTAGACTCATTTATTTTTGATTTTTTCGTTTCGTTATTCGTTTCGAAATTAGTATTGCCTCTCATGATTATTTCTTGTCAAATTCATTGTGATAGCTTCGTTTGGCGTCATAGTTGGAACTCATATTTGTACTCTGTAGACTGGTACAACATGTCTAAATTTATTTTGATATTTGTAGTAATGTGCATGTTAGTATTTTTGGAGACTTTGTGTTGATATCTCGTTTCAGTTAACATGTACATGTTAGAACCCCTTTGTTATGTCGCATGTGTTGTGATATGATGTTTTTGTTAGAATACCGTAGGGTATACCTGAGCTATAACCACTTGTGGGGGTACCACAGGCATGTCCTCTTGGCACCGAGGCATGACACCTTCCGTGGCGGTGTGATCACCCACACAGCGTCTCGCCTTCTTGTGCTCGGTGGGAGTTGGCCATTTGGTGTTTTGTTTGTGGGAGGCGTATGGGTCGACCCTAGTTTTCGATCGCTCGCTCTCGCGATTGGTGATGTTTGTGTCAAACACGCCCGATTTTGTATGCATCGAGATTACATGATCGATGATGTGATTATCGCTCATGTGGCATTATTTTGATTACTTATGTGGCATTATTTGACTTGCTGTGTGTGGCAAGGTATATTACTATTTGTTCTCGAGCTTTCTGTGATGAAATAACACCCACCCATTCGATTCAAATTTACTATTTCGCTGTGTTAGTTTAGTTCGCTTTCGCTTCGTTTCAGATTCATTTCGCTTCATATCATTTAATCAATTAGTTATTTTGCTCATTATTTGTATTCTATATCCGTCTTTGGGCATTTGGCTCATGCGTGTTTTTTCTTCCTAAGTGTCGGTGGAATCATGGGCAAGTGTGATGAGAGCTCCATTCATTCCAATGGTTTAGAGTTATTATGTTTAGGATTGATATGTGAGTTTATTTGAAATTGTAATAATTACCTTCGGCTATGGTTTGAGCTAGTGGGATATTTACTATAGTTTGTCTTGTGATATTTAATTATTATGAGACCATCCTTTTATGACATAAGATTTTCATTTTAATTTTGTTATATTTTGAATAACCTCTTTTTCTATTTTGGAAAGGGGGTGTTACAGTCAATGTGCATGCCAAGCACAACATGCGAATTGATACTAATTTGGCAAATTAAACCACATTCCAATATATGATTTTCACCAATGATGAGTTAAGTAAAATTCCATGTCTTAAATAATACTAGTATTGTACATAAAGAATTTATACAAAAGTTGTATATTTAATATAAATAATACTTCTTCCGTCCCTAATTATTTAACGTTTTAGAGATGAACACAATAATTAAGATAATGATTGAAAAACATTAAATATAGTACTCAATTGTTTATAATACTCTTAAATCTTTTGTTGGGATAAGGAGAGTTTTGTTGGGATAAAGAGGGAGAAAGTTTAAAGTATCAAAAAAATAAGCAGAGTAATGAGAGGTAATTTTAAAAAAATTATCATTAATTTTTCTATATTTGAACAAATATAAAATAATTAGAGATAAATAAAATTTTTAAAACGTCAAATAATTAGTCACGAGTATATTTTTTTTGATTTACTTACGTGGGATGGTCCATGCTTTCTATGCATGGGCGGTTTGAAACATTTTAAAATTATTATTTAAACATATTTCTAACATTATCTAAAAATATAGAGTAGGTGATACTACAAAATTCAATTGATCAATAATAAAAATAATAACTACATATTAAAAAAACATTTTATAAGCTAAAATAAAACAAAAGAAATAAATGGGCCCACACTAAATATTGTGTGCAAATATCAATTGCCTGGTGGGTGCAAATATCAAAACGGAACGGGTTGTAATAAGCAATTTGGGGAGATCGAGAGAGCTGTTGCTACTTGCTGGTGGGATTCGCAGTCCAAAATAAGCTGCTGGAAGATAATACTGCTTAATAATCATCATCGGAGAGAGAGAGAGAATATGCATTTGAGCGAGAATGAGGGGATAGAGGGAAAAACCTTCGTGGTGACCGGTGGTCTGGGTTTTGTTGGATCAGCTCTATGTCTTGAGCTCGTCAGACGGGGTGCTCGCCAAGTTAGGGCTTTTGACATTCAATCCAATTCTCCTTCCTCCGACCGTCTTCTCCAAAATGGGGTCAAATGTGTTCAAGGTAATCTAATCTAATTTAATTATAAACCTTCCTCCAAATTCCATTTTATCTTAAATTTCTTGAAATTACTTTGATATATATTTCATTTAGGTTACCAAATAGGTAATGAAAAAAATTGATCAGAGATTGGACTTTTAATTTAATTTAAGTTTGTTATATTAATTAGCGGAAACACTGCTTCCTAATTTTTTTACTTGTGGTCGGCTAAATCAGCGGGAATAGTACTCCCTCCACCTCCATTTGAGAATCCACCTTTTGTTTTTTACTTCTACTGTTTTACTGCTTTCCATCATATAATTCTTTTTGTGCTGAGACCCTGAACTACTTCATTACATTTGATGGAAAAAAATTAGTTGTTAGACATTGGCTTTGTGTACTTGTATATAAAAAAAATGTTAGATGTCACAAGGTTTGTTAAATACTAAATCTGCTTCTCACATTTCAATTACTAAATTAGGACAATATATAATTTTTTTGCAATATTACTAGGGGATATTACCCGCAAAAAGGATGTTGAGAGAGCTTTACGTGGGGCAGACTGTGTTTTCCACCTTGCTTCATATGGCATGTCCGGGAAAGAAATGCTGCAATATGGCCGTGTGGATGAGGTGAATATAAATGGTACCTGCCACGTATTGGATGTCTGTCTTGAGCACAGAATCACGAGACTTGTATACGTTAGCACATACAATGTCGTGTTTGGGGGAAAGGAGATTGTGAATGGAAATGAAACCTTACCTTATTTCCCTATGGATGACCATGTTGATCCATATGGTCGTAGTAAGGCTATTGCTGAACAGTTAGTTCTGAAGAGTAATGGGCGCCTTTTCAAGTATGCACTTCTATTTGAAGATTTTTTCTGGTCTGTTTCTTCCCTGTTTATTGTCACTTAGGTGTTCCCTAGTTTTAAATTATGCTGAGTATTTAAGTTCTCAACTCTGAAACAGATATAAATTAAACATATTTGGTTATGTGTTTTAGTATCAGTCTGTCAGACCATATAAATGTGATGAAAATAGTTCTGAAGTAACTTAAGTAAACTATTATGATAAAGTATTTGTTACTTCTATAATAATACAGATATATCTTCACAAAAATTTAAAAAGAATCATGTTAAATCAATACTTTCAGTGTCTTCTTCATTTAGCATTGACAGTTAGTTCTGGGCTTGTCTTTTCTTGACCTTGAAAAAAATCCTCACTCTTTTTGGGTTAATAAATACTTTTTGCTTGTAAATCTTCCAACGAAAAGTTGACCTTCTAGTTAAGAGAGTGGCACTTTCAGCCTTTGAGGATAGATTTTAAATATCGATTATTAATTTATGGCGTCATTGTTGAGTTGAATGTTGAGAACTTCACGACGTGTCATGCTTCTTCTTGTCGTGGGGGTCTTTTTTGTGTAGTTTCACTTCTATTGAACTTGTATCTTATATTTTTCGTGTTTAGTATAGATAATTGGTATAAATTCCATGTTTAATGTTAGATGCCTATCCTTTGTATGATGAAGAGTAGTGTGGGTTTTATTTATGTTGTATAGAGAAAAGAATGGGAAATGTCTGTATACCTGTTCAGTACGTCCAGCTGCTATATATGGACCAGGTGAAGAAAGACATTTACCTAGGATCTTGAAACTTGCCAAGCTAGGCCTACTACCATTCAAAATTGGTGAAGCAAGTGTGAAAACGGACTGGGTTTATGTGGATAACCTAGTACTGGCCCTCATAATGGCGAGTATGGGACTTTTGGATGACATTTCAGTAAAAGGAAGTCAGCCAGTTGCTGCTGGTCAACCATACTTCATATCAGATGGTAAAATTATTATGATGCTCATTCTTATTTTTATTATTTGAGCAGAAGTTTAACTTTATATACTTTGACTTCTGTTCGCCGTTAACTACACAGAAGTAGAATGGATAAAATAGAGCAAGTTATCTCATTAAAATCCTACTGCTTACTGAGCTCTACCTTGTCATTCTGTTGTTGAATGATATATCTTTAATTAACAGGGTCACCAGTAAACACTTTTGAATTTTTACGCCCGCTACTCCAAAGTTTGGAATACGACATGCCAAAGGCATCGCTAGCTGTTCCTCATGCTCTTCTACTGGGAAAGTTTTTCTGGGCCTTGTACACGATCATGTATCCATGGTTGAATCGATGGTGGCTTCCTCAACCATTGATGCTCCCAACTGAAGTCCACAAGGTCTGTTCTGGAAAGCTCTCTCATTTGCGTTTTAATTTTCTAAATTCTACTAGAACTTTTCTCTTCTATTTTTGTCATCTATTTCACTAATATGTGCATGCATTCTCTCATTTTCATTCTCTTTTAGGCTGTAAAAGGAACATAGACACTTCAGGATAACTTACTGATTGAACCTTGAAAATGATTATTAAAAATAAATATGCTGCTGTGATCTATATGACCGCTTTATATGATTGCCCCTCAATAGTCTGGTTTGCAGGTTATCTTGTTGTAGTCATCCCATCTGTTGTAAATTCCCATAGAATAAAAAATTTGGTTCTCAAACCCATAGAATAAAAAATTTGGTTCTCAAACATGATGACACAAAGTCTTATGCTTATGCAAGCTAATTTCTAGTGCTGCTCTGTGATGCCATCTAATGGATGTTTATGTATGATACTTGGAGTTTCATGTTTTGAACTCTCAAAGATGGGACACAAACATACAAGCTTAACAATCTACTTTAATGTGCGTGTGAATACCAAATATATTTCTTTAAAATTCTGTATACGGGTAGATACTAGTTGCACGTTTGATGTTATATACAATATCTCTTACAATTTTCCATATATTGACAGGTTGGTGTTACCCATTACTTCTCATTCTTAAAAGCAAGGCAGGAATTAGGCTATGTCCCCTTTGTGAGTCCTCAAGAGGGTTTGGCTGCAACCATCTCATACTGGCAGGACAGGAAAAGGAAAATTTTGGATGGGCCTACGATATATGCGTGGTTTTTGGTTGTGGGTGGAATGCTTTCGGTGTTTGCTGCAGCTTACTTACCGGATTTTGGACCTGTGCCACTACTTAGGGCTATAGCTCTCTTTTTCTTTCGTTCTATTTGGGGTATAAGGGTGGTTTTCTTTCTGGCTGTAGCAGCACATATTGGTGAGGGTATATATGCATGGCAACTGGCAAAGAAAGTGGATCCTGCAAATTCACGAGGCTGGTTCTTGCAGACTTTTGCTCTGGGGTTTCCTTCTCTGCGTCTTCTGCTTAAGAGAGCCAGGAAGTAGGTCCGTCTTCTTATCTGATGTACTCTATAGAGTTTCCTTCACTGTGCTTCTGCTGAAGAGAACCATGAAGTAGGATCACTTCTTTCCTCATGTACTCTAGTGCATGTACGACTGTCTTGTATATCTCCTTTTTATAGGACTGCAAACACTTGAATGAGTTCATCTATGTATAAGACCTTTGATTTCTAGAAAAGATAACGGTATCAACTAGTAATATTAGTGGGTTCAGCTCCATTACTAAAGTGGGATTATCAAATACCTAATTAGGGTTTTTTAGAAATTTGTTGGGTTTGATGACTGAACTCAGCTGTGGAGATGAAGAATCTAACTTGCGGATAAACAAAGATGCATTAAGAGCAGGAGCTTATATCGTGTAGCAGTCACAATAGACAATTCTTTTTCTTCTATTTTTTTAAATGACTGGCAAACAACTTGTGATTATTCCTTTTATAGCCTACAAGCTGGTTCCTACTTCCTACTCCACATGACAGGATCCGGTTACCATAAGTTTAATTTTTAGTAAGTTGGTCAATT
Source organism: Panax quinquefolius (assembly GCA_020205615.1). NCBI lineage: Eukaryota > Viridiplantae > Streptophyta > Magnoliopsida > Apiales > Araliaceae > Panax > Panax quinquefolius. The sequence continues at coordinate 3,772,141 of CM035171.1, forward strand.
AACTACTCTATAACCTCGCCTACGTATCAGTATTCTATTGATCAATTGATCAACTTACCCAAAAATAAACTTCATGCTAACCACTTCCTTTTTAAACATTTTTAAGGGTAATTCAATGAATAAAATTCTTAACAGTTCGACAAGGATGTAAACAAAATGAAGTGAATTAATTGGTATTAGGATTTAATAAGGAACATAGCACCTTGATCAGCCAACGAACCAGGAAAAAGCACGATAAGAACAATTACAACATCCTAAAAACGTTCTATGATCTTCTATCAGGACGTAGACACAAAGGGTAGGGGTTACTTGCACATTCATTCATTACTAGGTTAAACTGGAAAGTGACCTGGTGGTCCTTTTTTTTAGCACAGCACAGCAGCACAGCTAAAATTACACACCTGCTTGAATTACATACGTCTCCTCAAGGCTTTAAGTAACTAGTAATTAAGAGCCCCATGCTTATCAGCGAGAAAAGAAGGCCACACAAAAATCACTTCCATGGCATGCTTGACATTCCTTGTGGGTTAATGTTATTGCATGCTCCTGTACTCTGGTTCAGTGGGCTGCCAGCCCCACCAGAGGATTCACTGAGAGTTCCACGTGATGGCGGGCTGTTAGGGACTGTAGCACCGAAACCTAGATTGAGCTTTTGTGGAGCAGATAAAGGTTCAATCTGGTTAATTGCCTTGGTTTCTTTGCGTCCATCTGCAATAAAACTGCCAACAATAACCTGCAATGGAAGGGGAAACCTTTATTACTAATGTCATCTGGAGAAGAAAAAACAATCCTCCAAATGCCGAGTAGTTTCAGAGAAACAAAAATGGGTGCTTCAAACCTACAACAAGCGTCTATCACCCTGCTCTGAGGACGAATTTAAATATGTTTGGGGTGTGTAATTGAATATGAGGGTCTACTGTCTCTTCTCTTTTTTTTTCTTTGTTTTTTTCCTTTTTTTAAACAAAAAAGAGAGAGCTTCATATCAAATGAGATGAGCTTGACGATAACTATAGTAGCCAGGACGTCAAAAGAAGTTATATAACAAGTTCTATGTTTAACACTATGGTTGGTTGAGAAAATTTCTACGCTCTGATAAAATTAGTCAATTCTTTCTCAAAAATGCTAATGCTTGTTCACAATAACTGATATCAATTACTTAAGATGGTGGATACACGCAAAATCAAAATTCCAAATAAATGATACGAGAAAAGCTTGAGAGAACAGTTGAAAAACCTGAACGGGAGATGCAGCTGTTAGAAGACCTGCCACACAACCGCCTAAAACCCGTCCGTCTGGGCCAGCTAATGAGATACTTAAACCACCTGTCCTGCTTCGCTGACCACCTACCTCCGATAGTAAAAATGAACCAGAAAGTGATAATATATCAAAACGTCCCTGCATAAAGAAAGAATTGTCAATAAAAGACAACCACTTGATGCAACATTTTTGTAGCCTTGACATATTAATTAAGTGGCTGAAGTTCTACAACAAAGAAGTGGCACTATACCTGATAATGGTTGAAAATGTATATGGTTGGTCATGGCAGTTTGACATAATTTTATTTTTAATGTCAACAACTCCACATTCAAGTATTAAAAGTGTTCCAAAACATGTCGCAACCACATCAAAAAAAAAACTACAATAGAAATTAATAGTCAATTGGTTCCCCTTCCCATAAGAAAAATCACATGTTCAAGAATCAGCTTATTTTCTGATTCCATATTCCAGGCCAACAAGTATGAACCAAAGATGCACACCTTAAAAGGAGGGATGAGAGAAGAGGAATATAAAAGTGATACATAAATTTGGCTACCATTTCTTTCTTTAAAATGTACAATCTTAGAACCCTAAAAAGTCATTAACCAGAAGTTCAAAGTCCAAACCTTCTACTACTAAGGTAAGGTTCATAGAAACCGAGTTAGAACCAGACAAACCTCATATGTTGCAGTTCCACCAGAAGTTGCAGCCTGACGTAGAGTTACATTGGATATGGCACCATTTGCAGATAAAATACAGACAGCCCTCGGACCATTCTGAGAAAATGACATTATTTTCGACGACACATCCTGAAAATCCAGATAATAGAAATTTTAGCTACATGTGCTTGACAGTGTCAACAGTCTGTCAGGTGGCTTAATATTATCACAAATGTTGAGAACACTTGTCACTATGCACGATTGAGCTTATTTAGCTATACAGCTACATCACCATTCTCGAATAAATTACATGGTTACAATTGTATTACTTCAGAATGACAGGACTGAAACCAAAAAGAAGTTTAATGAATAAAGTACAGATGAACATAAAAGAAACATGTTTACACCAATCAAAACTAGAAATCCAAAGGGAAATAATATTCAGGTAATACTAAATACTTGACACAAATAACACTTCACTAAATATAAAAAAAATTCATTTTAATTATAACTACTCGCATCATAACTCATTTCAAGAATTATTCTTTTTAAAGATAAAAAATAAGAATTTATTAGCTGAGAAAGACGATACATGGAGGGAGCAACAATTTTGAATTTATCTTTTAATAGGTGTAACTGCAATAGAATATGACCACAACTTCATAATAATGACATTCAATTGCCTTAATCAAGAAGACCAGAGAGTAATATAACAACCTCTCCAGCTTTCACACTGATAATATGCGGAGTAAATCCAATCCCTGCTGATCCTGCAAAGCACAAAACTTTATCAAATTTAGAGATAACAATAAAAATATCATTAGGTCTAGCTGAAAATAATGATTTTATTTTATTAACAGGAAAAAAGTGTAGTAACCAATATTGCAAAAAAGATGGAGCAAGAGAAAATGAAGTTTTAAACAATATGCATATGATAAACATACATGTACAGAAAAGCTACAAAAACTAAGTTAATTCCCAATTTTGATGCAAATCTACATATTTTAAAAAGTGATACTAAATCTTTTTGAAGACGATACTTTTTAATATATTATTTGTAATTGTTAGGACTTAGGTGATGTTTGTTTATCCTCTTAGCAGCTCCACCTATGGTAAGAGGGGAAAAGTTGTTTAGTAAAATTTTGTTTGCCTATTGTGAATCGTCTTTTAATCAGTAAAAGAAAGATATATATTCAAATCATTAAGAATTGTCTCTTAATAAAAAAATTAAATTTATGGAGCCTCTATAAATATTGTTCTTCCTCCATTTAAAATTTTAAGATCATTATTGATTTAAAAAAAGTCAATATTTTTAAATTTAAAAATGATATTTTTAAATTTAAAAGTTATTCAGATATTTTATATTTTTTAGTTACCAATCAGTTTTTTAAGTTCACAAGTTATTTCACTTGGATGATTTAATATTATTAAGATATACTAACCATTCATATCTTAATTACGCAGTTTTATCAAACACCACCTTAATGTTCAAAGTAATTGTGCCCAATGTCAGAAAATGCCAAAGCCAATTATAGTCTGGCGTGGTTAGAAAGCTCGACATTCATCACTGACATAAAGAAGTAGTAGTAATTATAAGAAGAAAAAGAATGTAAAAGAATCAGATCTACTTTAACAATAATTTCCACTGATAAAAAGGTAAAACCTAAACCACATATTGAGTATTGTGTGTGGAAACAATCCATAGAACTAGAGGAGCTGAAATTTTAAGAAAAGAAATCAGAAACTAGTCAAAGTCTCATTTTTTGTGTGCAGAGAATTACACAAATCTGTAACAGACATTTAAAAAGCAAATTCAACAAGCAACCATCACAACATACAAGGGCATATAGGTAATTTTACACTAAGATTCTGGAGTCAGATGGATCAGATCCAAAGTTCAAGCAGTGACCATATTCCCTTTATATATCCATACAGTCCTCCACTCATAAATATAACATATCACCATCATATAATATACTAACATAGAATTAACAACAGCCTATTCATTTCTAATTTAGTCAATTAGAATCCATTCCAATTAACCACCTTTAAAAGAAAAAGAGAACGTTAAATATGCAAAATCCCAGACAATAAAAACATAATAATAAGAGGTCAAAACTCAAAAAACAACAGCATCAACAAACATTCCATACTCCTCTACGTGACAAACAAGTATCGCTAACATCAAAAAATTCAAGATTCATCAAATAAAGCCCACAACATAAATATATATTATGTATGAACATATAAAGGGGATAACAACAAGAAGTTACCCAAGGCTTCCATTTGCTGCTTCTTGCTTGAACCAGGTGGTCTGCCTCTGGCCTTCTTCATTGAAGATCCCGAAGCGGATTCTCCTAGAGGGGAAGTTGCAGGCTGAGGTGACTGAAGTGGCGGAGAAAAGGCCCCACTTGAAGGCGGAGCCGATGCTGGTGAGGCTATGAGAGTCAATGCCATGGATCCATCTGGGCCATATTTCCTGGGCCGACCTCTTTTCCGCTTTACAGACTCGCTCATACTAATGTTTAAGTTATGCTGTGGCGGCGGAAGTGGGGCGGCGAAGACCTCGGCAGCGGCTGTGGTCTGGTACGTAGGAGGGGATGAGCCGGAGTGTGGTTTGTATACGGCCGTACCGTCGGCACTGTAAGCAAGGCGCATGCTTTGCACCACCTGCTGCGACTGCGGCGTAGATTTCTGAACGCCGACGGTGAACGGCTCTCTCGTAGTCACCACTGCTCCCGTCTCAGATCCCGACATCTTTCATATAATTCCAGAATTACCCCTTGAAAATTCCACGAATTTCTTCCTGAAAATATACACAGAATAACAGTTGTAAACGAACTGTAGTGCCGTAAAAGAGAACATTTTGAACTGCTATTTAGCTGCTTTGATTTTTAAGCAACTGCACTGGTGAAATTCAAAACAAAGCACATAACATCGGCATTATGATGTGCAAATATTAAGTTTTTAAGCCCTAAATGAGATTAGCTGAGAAGCTCTAAAAACTAAACCAAAAATTCAAACATTTTTCTCGAACCCAGTGATCAGAATCTAAGTAAACTCCAGTAAATTCGAACAAAACCCTAGGGGAGTATGCAAGTCGATAAATTTGGTCTAAATACTTAAATAATTTGCATAATTTTGACGGATCTTGCTAAAAAGTAGCAAATGAAGTTCAAATTTAACCTCGAACTACAAAAGAAAATTTCCCAAATAAATAAATAAATCATTTTCCGATTTTACAGTTTATAAAATTTTACCACGAAAATTTTCAAGAAAAATAGAAAAAGCCCAGAAAAGCCCCAAAAATAAAGAAATTCTTACCGATAAATAGAGAAAATTATGAGAAGAAATAAAAGGGATCGAAAGGAAAGAAGAGAAACAATTTTTTAGGGTTTTGCGAATGAAGACAGAAAAAGGGCTCTGAAAGGCTTTTTCTTAAAGAAATGTTTGTAAATATTTGAGTTAATTAAAATAATTTATTTTTGTATTTTAATTTCATGATCTCTTTTCTCCCAGACTTTTAAATTTAAAATAATAAATAAATAAATAAATAAAAAGTGAGTGAGTCAGGAAAAAGCTGTCCAAAATTGCTTTCCTACCAAAATTTTTATGTTTTTTAATTTAACAAAAAAAATGGATTCAACGCACTCGAGTACTAATTGACCTGTACTCGCTCTGGGTGATGAAACGAGCATTTGGTAAGTGGGTAGTTGAGCATTTGGTAATGTTAGTGGTAAGATCGAAGCAAGTATTATGTAGTTTTGTAGTTGAGAAAGTGAAGAGATAGATTTGAGGGTCTATTCCTCATGACTTGTTTTCCCTTTTCAAAGTTATCCTCTTGATAATAAATACTTAATTATTTTGACGAATAATAAGTAATCATCATTATTATTACTTTAACTTATTAGTGGGTTGGATTACACCATCACATTTTTCCTCTTCTTTTTTTTTTTTTAATTATTAGTATTAGTATTATTTATTCGTACAAGAAAGAGATAGTGTTGTAATCTAACTCTTGAAATTCATATATTCAAAATACAAAATCCTTAAATGTATACTTTGTATTCAAAACTAAAGATTGTTATTCAATTTTTTCAAAGTTAATTTAAGATATTTTAATCTCAAAACTTGATATAAATTTATTTTATTTCAGTCAATTATCTAAAGAACAATATTAATTATAATTTTTATGAATTAAATTATTTTTGAATTTGAAAGTCAAAAATATAATCTTATATTTTGAAATAGAGCAAGTATATCAATTTGTTATCTTTAAAATAAAAATAATATATCAATTTGTTGGGAACGTCCATTAATATATATATATATATATGGGTACGCATCCGTAACAATCCGTTGTCAAAATACTATTCTAACAATCATAATCCCATCAATTGATTTTGATATTGAACAACATAGATTTAAAATTTTAAAACCCCTGCCGCTACATGTAAATTCCTAACATGCCCCCCAAAAAAATTCTATAAATATTTCAGCCAAGTGAGCAAGCGTCTAATAAATTGAGAGTTGTAGTTAGATACTCCATTGATCCGTTGAAATTAGATATATACTTTCAAACTGATAATTTATTAATATTAGTAGAATTATAGTAACGCTGATGTAATGTTGGAAATTATGGTGAGAAAGTAAATGGAAAATATGAACTAGAATAGAATCTTATTGTACTAGAAAACCAACAAAATGCTTAGGTTTCTTTCTTCACAAAAAATAAGAAAGATATATTCCTAGTTCTAAGGAACAGGCTAAAATTTTGTATAAATGTGAGCTTGTGACAGCATACGTATACTCTCCCTCCCATATTTCACCACAGGCATTACATTTGGCCAACTACTCGAACCTGACATCGATTGATAATTGAACCCTTTGACAAGTTTCTTCATACATGCTGAAAGAGAATTTAAATTATACCCACAAAATTTTTTTTCAAGGAAATGGCTGAATCATGAAATCCGTCCTCCTGCTTCAAGATTCTCCACCAACCTTTGGGACAGCATTTTTGCCAAACAAAAGACTGAGCTGGTCAACAAAGAGTAGATTCTTCATTTGCTCTAGCTGTTGGCACTTTTTCTCCATTTGTAAATCAAATTCTTCAAAATGAACAATCTTTTCTTGATTCTCCATCTAAAAAGGTTAATGACAAGGAAGAAATTACATGCAGTAGAAACGTGTCAGAAAGCCCTCAGTATATTACAAGTGCGGGCCTTTATAAAATGGATTTGTGAGTACCTGCACTTCTACAATGCCAGATATTGCTTGTTCCAAGTCTTCTTCTTCCTTATTAAGCCACAATCGTGCCTCCTCACAAGCTTCTACAGATGCATTTGTGATGGTATTGCAATCAGGTGTAACACAAGGTTCTGCATCAGGGAGAAAAGTAATCATTTAAAACTGGTAGCTGGAGGGCAAGAGGATTTGAATGACACAAAGCTTGTATATATGTGCTCTCTACACAAAGACCATAGGCTTAAGCTTCACTTGTATCTAAGGAATATAAGAAGGGAGGTGTATTTATACAAGTGTACACGCAAATATGTGAAATAACTTGCTCCCAATCAAATAAACCAACTTGCATTAGAACAACTCAAAATCCTTACAAGCAGTGTCTAACTCTCACCCCACCTAGCATTAGGTACTTTCTCACACAGCTGCAAAAACTTGAACATATGCAGATACATATACTTTTACCCAAGAGAGCTAAAAATCGTTTACTCAATTTAGAAAGCGACATACACAGATACTTTAAACCAATTGCAGAAAATCCCATGGTCAATTTATAAGATTGGACTGCACTTCATACACGCCAAATCATTCTCAGTTCAACAAGAAAAACCTATAAGCTACAGATAATCTCAACAGAAGGATATTCTTGCCTTGCTGTCTTGCACCACCACTGCTAAGAGATCCAAGGCTCTCTTTACTGTTTGTGCCATTATAGCCTTCATATAAAGCCCATACAGCAGCATGAGTAGCTGCTTCAGCCACATCTACACCCACTAAAGCTGAGAGTAAAGCAGCCTGAGAAATATTTTTAAAGACAAATTTAATTGGGTGTCCTTACGATGGACAATAATCAGTTAGCAAATTCAAATTCAAATTTTCACCTCTAGTGGATACAGATAACTAATCAGTTAGAGATTAACCGGAGTATCAGTCCACCCTCGTCAATGACCAAGGTCTCTCTAGTTTCAAATAGAGTTATTAGAAGTAGGAGACTTGAGTACTTGACATTAACCACAACTTAAAGTAGTAATTAGGACAGAGAAGAAGTTTTTCCTAGTTTCGTTCGTAGATAGGATATACTTGAATATCATCATAAAAGTCAACGTAAACTTGATTACTAAAATTCGCAAAAGTAGGCCAAGTTGGCTTATTTAGCTTATGACAATTACTAGCATGTTACACACTTTTGTACTAGGCAATTCTGACACCATAAACTTAAGGCCCAGATGATAGCAAACATGGCAGCAAAAGATGCTCGTGGTGGGATCTGGTTTCAAACAGAAATCATAACATGTAGGTCTATTTACGTTTCTTTACTTTTTCCAGCTTTTTAATGCAAAATAGAACAATAAACTTCTTTACCTGAGCCATAATGGGGTTGCTTGCATCAGCAAAGAGGGTGAGGCGCATTCTTTTGGTTGGGGAGGCTGTAGTAGTTCGCAATAAAGACTTGATGCTACTCTGGCCATTTGACTGATAAATCTTGTCATCAACCTCAGCAGAATCTGGAGGTCCAACAAATTGTTCCCCAAAAGGAAGCTTAACAAAATGAGCGACACATTCTCTCGTACTTCTTCCACCAACATACTCTGCAACCCTCTTCCAGTCATCTCGATAATGCATAATGGCTTCTAGAAGGTGCAAAGTTTCTTTATCAGTCCAATCTGTCTTCACCACCTCATCGCTTATCTCAACTCTTCTGAAATCTGAAGGGTTCACTCCTACCTTATAACTACCACGAACAAAACATCTTGCACAAAGAGTCACATCATACTGCTCAAAAATGGACTCTTTAAAAAATCCATTGTGTTCAATATTGTATGTATGTAGATGTGGAAGAACCTTGTAGAGAAACTAAGGAATTTGATAATATTTATATTAAACAAAGAGCTAATATAGTATTCCAAAAAAGTGTAGGAAAGAGTATTTTTTTTGTTGGTCTCTGGAGACGCATGAAGTTCTGAGAATACAAAGGTTAAGTTGTTCATGTAAACTCTAACTAGCTTCTGGTACCATAATTTTGAACTACCAAAATAGAGTTTGGGCTGGATAGGATTTTGGAATAATGCAATAGTCTCCGTAATGTAATAATAGGTCATTACTATTCATCCACTTGGAATCGACTTGGAACAGAAATTGAAGAACACTTTACACTTAGGCCTAAGTATACAAGTTCTAAGCGTATATAACAGAAGGTTGCATATAATAGAAAATAAAAACACTGATTACTGAGGCATATAAAGCTTTATGTAGGGTTTCTAGTCAAGACATTCAAGAAATACAAAGAATATACTATGATAAGTGAGAAGAGGTGGAGAACACGCAGGATCTAGTACAAGTAGAATAATGAATGGCATGAATATCAAATTAAACTCAATCATAATGGCACCGCATATTTTTAAAGGTCAAAATCTAACCATTAATCTTCAGCAAGTCCACGTCTCAATATTATATGTTAATCCAACATGTATATATGTTGAAAATATTTATCAGTGAATGGTTTATTATAAGCAATTTTCATTAGCTTTTTTTTTTGAAGTTTTATTTTCTCAAACGTCTTTTTTTTTTCTTGATATGTGGCATCATTATATATAAATCCATAGAAAATATTAACATTACTATGAAATCCATGAATCCAAATGCAACATTATATAGAAGTATGAAAAATATATCACCTTATCACAAGCAAAGCAGGCAATGCTGCACACAGATTTGCATATACTGCACAATCTTTTCTTCCCCGTATAATCAGCAGTAGTTGCCCCACTATCATTTGCAGCCACGACGGAAGCATTATAATTAGAAGAAGACTTGGAGGTCTCCTTGTCTTCCCACTTTAGGGGCTTGGATGAAGGGGATCCCAAATAATTGATCAAACTCCAAGCCTCCAAGAAATCAAAACCCTCCGAATCGACCCAACATCTCCTATAACGGTCTTGCGAGCCTCTGTGAAGGTGATTTTACGGCTAGGATTTTCTCTGAACGTTCGAATTATAGAATTTCTGTAGTACTTGTAAACCCTAGGGTTCTTGGATGCTGACCTCCCCTCGAAAAACTCCGGCAGGAACTTAACCTCGCATTCATGAATGTTGCTCCAAGAAAACCAACCTATAAATCAAATAAAACGGCAAAACATTATTAAACAGAATCAGAATTCGAGAGAATTAACGAGGAGAAAAAGGTTAAGACTAATTTTGTTTGGAGTGCTAAAGAAGGGGAAGGCCTAGGCTAGGGCTAATTAATTATGCAGAAGACGAGAGGTAGATAGTTTACGGGAATAGCTGGCGATGAAGATGACGGCAGACTGAATGGAGGGTGTTTCCGGCGGTCGGGAGCTGACGACGGCAGTGGTTGGGGATTCTTTGGTAGCAGGCGGAGGAGGGGCAGGGAGCTGTTGATATAGATTATTATTATTATTGTTGTTATTCGTGGCTCCGGCGGCAAGTGGTGGCTGTAATGATGGCGGTGGTACTGATTTATTGTTAGCAGTGAGAGCTAGACATGCCATTTCTTTTGGCCGTTGAGGAAGTTATGGTATTTTCCTCTTATTACCAAACTGTAAATATATTTGTGACTTTTGCCCCCAACTCCCAATCACACTCCTATTCATCTATTCATAAATTTATCTCGATTTATAATTATAAAAATTATTAATATATGAAACTAGTAAAAATTAATTACTATTTTTTTATATATATTTTTTACTAAAATTATCATTAATATTTATTTACATAATTAATAAAAATAATCGACAAAAAAACACAACATAAAACATTCGCAATATATCTTTCTAGTTATTAATAAAAATTATGTTTCAAATTTAAAAACTCAAGGAAAAATTAAATTTAGATATTGATTATATTATTTTTTACACGGATTAAAGATAATACGGTGATAAGTTGTCTTTATGCTAGGCAAAGTAGCATATTTTACGGTTATTTTGATATTAATTTTTTAAGGCTTAAATATAAATTAATATTATTGATTTTTTTCTACTTTGATTGATTTTTCAATTATGTCATTAAACTATCAACTTTTTTCACTTATATCCAATTGAAATGCAATACATTAGAAATTGATGATACGATCTTCTATACATGGCAAATAAAATACGTATGTGTAAAAAAAAATCTATGTGACATTTCAATGTTATAAGAAAAAAAAATCAATTACTCTAGGCGGGCGGACAGCCAAACTAGACAGAATAATTGGACAGTGGTCCCCAATTCTTGATTGCCACACTTTTGAGTCTTTCTATGCGGATATGTAAATTAGACAATAAGAATAAAAAGAATTTATTCGAATTCATTTGATTGTTATTGCACACTTTTTCTTTCTCCTTCCTTGTGTTTAGTTTTTTTTTATTCTTTGCCCCCTTCTCCTACCTTCCCACTCTCCTCCTCCTCCTCCCACCCTTATTCACCCATTGCAAATTCACTGACGCCAAATCCCTCATCCTCCCTCCATCACATCTCCGCCTAATTGCATCATTAACAATTTCTATCAATCCTTGCCATTATCCAAAGCTCTCTGCTCTATTTCACCTAATTCTTATATCTCTTTAACAATGGAGTATCAGTAGAAAAAAATGGAAGAATTATTATTCATGATTTGATTGAATGTCATGGCCTTTATCTTTTACTCTTTTTTTTTTTTCTCTTTTATGTTTTTTGCTATCTTGGTTGACGATGACATAAATGATTTGGACCTTCATTTACTACTTTATTTTGTTATTTTTCCTCTTTCATGGTTTTTCTTGAGTCTCTATCTAATAGTTCTGAAGTAGATCGGAGATGGTAAAAGTTATGGGTTTGAAGACTTAAGGTGAGGCGACTGGATCTAACTTTTTTATACTTTTTCATTTCTTTTATATTTTCGACGAGTTTGTTTCAAAAATGGTGAATCAGGCTTGAAAATGATAATCTTTATTAAAGTTTCAAATATACTTTCATTGGAATAATTTGCTTCATAAATTTTACAGTATTTTAAAATTTGTGATTTGGGTATTTAATTCTAGAATTTGTTGGTGTAAGATTGATGATTGTGAAAGTCACCAAGTCTAATTGCATCATTAACAATTTTCTTTACAAGATACAATGGAATTGGGAGATGGATATATTACTAATGAAGAAGGGAGAGTAATGCAGGTGACTAAATTGGGGCAGAACCTTATACGCTTCATTTTCTTAAAAATCACGACGGGGATGTTGGGGCGGCCAGATTGGACATAGGCGGCGCCAACAATGGTGTTAAGGAGGGCATTGGTGGGCGCCGGAACGGAGCGCAAAGGATGGAGGAGAGAGTGTTGGAGATGGTGACGGGGATCAGTGGAAAAGTAGAGATCACCACCCAGAAAGCATCACCAATCACCAACCACAGTCATCATCATACTTTTTACTTCATCCAAAACATGAGCAAAACCATTTTGGGTCAACCTCAATCCACCATTACGAACATAAATAAACCAAATTAATTAGTCAAAAGTATAAGAAATCTTTTAAAAAAAAACGTCATTGTTCATACTATGTTCAAAACCCCAACTTGTAATTATCCATATCACTTCAGTTGACTAACATGTTTTCTAGAGCTTTTCTATACATTCAATTTCAAACCAAAATCAACCATTTAAATCAAAACAAACTCAAATCTCAACAATGAAAAAATATATGGGAAAAATTAACTTTAACTCCCCTAAATCACATTGGTTGAATTCGAAAATTATTGAGTTTTGTACTCTAACAATTTTCGATCATAAAAGGAATGGAATCAACATCCATTCATCTCCAAATCAACCTCGGTAGTCATAAATTTTCAAAAATTAGCCATTGTGGCCAAAACCCTAGAAAAACTAATTTAAACACACCCAAATCTACCAATTTAGGTTTGAAAACTAATGGGCATTGTTTGTTAACAATTTTCAAGTGAAATAAACCTAAAATTACTCACAAAAAACTCCAAAAAGTGCAATAATCTTACCTATAAAGGCTTGGTCGCGACTCATTTTTTTCTTGTATTTTTTGGCTTTTTTAATTTCTTCAACCAAAATAACTACGGTTATAACTCATAACTAATATGAAGGTGGGCGATGGTGGTGGAGCTCGCGGAAATTCGAGGTTCGACATGAATTTGGTAGAGGTTGATTTATAAGTTTTTAGGGTTCATCTCATCATGTCTAAGAATTTTTTTTTTCTATTCTGGTTGAAATTAGAAGGAATTTGCTTTTTTCTTTAATTTATTTTTATCATATTACCTTTTTACCCTTAGGCAGTACTAAAATTATAATTTATTATTTCAATTTTTATTTTATTTTATTTTATTGATAACATTGAAATGTCATGTAGATTTTTTTTTACACAAGCATTTTATTTGCCATGTATGGAGGGCCATATCATCAATTTCTTATGTGCCATTTCAATTGGACCGAAATGAAAAAAGATTAATAATTTAATGTAATAATTTATATTTAAGCCATTTTTTAAAAGGATAGGTAGTTAGATTTTTTATTTTTTATAGTAATTATTTGTTTATTTTTTTCCCGAAATTTTCAAATGAAATCTCAAAGAGTTGGAACGCAGTGACAACTTTTTTGAGTGTGATGCAGTTTCACATGTAAGCATCATTTTATATTTTTTTAATGGGTTCTCATCCGTGGTAATCGGTTGCTACGGGCATTATTTTAATAAACATAATCTACACCGTTGATCTCAATATTGGATGGTATGGATTAAAGGTAATTTCTCACCTGCTACTACAGGTTGTAGCGACATAACAATTACTTATAGCAGCAGCCAAAATGACAAGATCCCCGTTAAATTAATTCAATGTCGCTACAGCATGTAGCGGCAAATATATTGTTAGAAAGTTATACATATTGTTTCCTAACTCCCAAATATTAATTGATATATATTGTTTCATTTTATAAAATTTAATGATATATTATTATTTTATATTTATCCTAAATATATTATTTATCTAATTTAGCATGAATGATATGATAATAAAATTAGGAAGGTAATTGTATGACATTATTTTATTTTTTTACTCAAGTTTTAAAAAAAATGATTTTTTAAGAACAAAATAATTTGATAAAAAATAATTCAAGAGCTGGTTACCTCTACTATTAAAATTCAAAATAATTCAAGAGTTGGGTCCCTCTATTATATTAATACAGGAATTAATATTAATCAATGTTATTATTCCTTTATTCCTGTTTTTAATTAATATTATTAATAACATTCCTTTATTTATATTATTAATTAATAACATGAATAAAGGAATAATAACATTGATTAATATTAAAGTAATGTTATTAATTAATTTTATTATTCCTTTAATTAATATTAATAATAATTAATTATTTTTTTATCAAATTACTTTGTTCTAAAAAAATTTATTTTTTTAAAACTCAAGTAAAAAATAAAATAATGTCATACAAATAAAAATTAATAATAATTTATAATTAATCTTCAGTTGTTATATTTGTTTGTATTAAAACTAAATAACTTAATATAAATTTTAAATTTTACGAATTAATTTTAAAATGGAAGTCGTTAAGCCTGAGGGAACATAAAGTATTGCTCTTCGCTCATGTCTCATGTCATGAGGAAGGATCTTTACCTCAACCATCGAGGATAGTACCAAAGATGTTTGCCAAGCAAAACAGACATCAAAAACTAGAAAATAGAAGGAAGCTATAGACGTAGATTTACTTCCTTGTAGAAATTAATTCAAGTAATACGGAGACAGAAAAATCCCATTTTTCTGTACTACAGAATGAATTTCTAGTAAACTTCCAAGTTCCAACTATTTCGGATATGCACAACACTCCAAGATTTAAATACAATGTAGGACTCACCAAAGCACAAACCCACAACGTATCTACACGCCCAATATGTTGGGGAATATTATAAAAGAATCATATTTTGATTCTAACATATTCTTATAAACAATTTTATTTTTTACAAGGGAGCCAGAAACCCATCCCAGCATCCCCCGACCAGTCAATCCATGACGATCTACCAGTCATCCATAAGACTAGCAGAATGCGAGGGTTTAGATTCACAATTTGAAGGAAAGAAGAGCAGTTTGCATCCTCCGTGTTTCCTTTCTCCACCGTTAGGAACGACTCAGACATGATGATATCTATGGTGAGCATGAAAATGTATGACCTGCATAATATAAACATTAGCAATCATTAATTAAAGGAGAAGAAACATTAGAGCTTGATGAACATGAAAACTAGATTTCAAATGCCATGTGTATATGGACCTCAAGAGCTTAACGAGGATCAAGATAAATTATCCAAGAAGCCACAAATGCAAACCCATCCAATTACAAAAACAGCTACTCCTATTTATTCATCCCAACAAGAAGTTGACAACAGCTGATTCATAAAATTCATTTTTAATTGTTTAAGAAGTGATTCATGGTTTTCATTCTTCAGTAGTACATTTGAGGCATATGCATATCTTAAACTGTTAATAGATTGTGGCCTTGAGAAATGATATCCTCTGAAACATTCCATTTGGAATAAAAGATAAAACTCTACGGATACTTTTGAAACTGTCACAATTCTGTGAAATTTTGTAATCATAGGTGTATAGCTGATGGCATCATTAACCAGGGGAAAATATTCAGAATCTAAAGATGGAAAGCATGATGATATTGAAAAAGGCAGCTTTAGGATTTTACGGTCATGATGTCGTGGGGGATAAAAAGAGTAGAAATTTACTTCACTGTTCACTCGGATAACATTTGGTCAGAGGATTTTCAGGAAGGAGAGCAGGATTTCCTGAACTGCTTGAGTTGAATGAAAGGACAAAAACTTAAGGGTTAAAAACTCACCAGGGGCTGATACAAATTTGAGTTTTGGGTCGAAGATTCGTTGGAATATATGTAGGTCAGTGCTTGGTTCTTGTTGCTTTAAAGTTTTCTTTTTCCATCACTTCTGTACATCCTGCATGTCCATGGGCTTGGTAGATATATAATTATAAATATATATACACCCACAAACACTATAGAGTTTTGGGTAGGGAGTATAGCAGGACTGTGGATCGTGTCCGTAGAGCTCAAGAGAACAACAAAATCTCAAGATTGCTGCTCTTTGAGTTGTTAATACCGGAATTTTTAACTGAAGAAATTCAAGCTCCTTAAAGAGGTGAAACTTAGGCTGAAAAAAGTAGGAGCACCACCTAGAGTTCCTCAGGATCAGGCCCAGGTAAGAATGCATCATTTAGCTATAAAAGTTTCACATAATTTCTAAAAAGTTAATTTTTGTGGCTACAACAAGATCTAATAACAATTTGAGACGACACAAATATTGAAAAATCTGAGACTAAAAATCATAATTATCATAATCTTACGCGATACGATGCGATACAGAGACAATTAAAGTTAGTACCCCTGCGAGTTTTTAGAGTTGACTAAACAAATAAAGTTGTATGTTATCAAATTTTAATTCCTAAATAATATATACATGTTTAATTATTCTTTTTTTAATATAATACATTTTAATTATAGTTTTATTTGTAATTAAGACTATCTCATTTAAATTGTTGGTAACTTATAAAAAAAACTAATTTAATTAAATTAACACATATTTTTGGATAAAGTGAAACAAATATTAAAAATTTTAAATTAAATTATTAATGAAACTATTCTAATTAGAGTGATCGAGTATGTTGATAGATTAGTTTTTAGTGTTTAACAACAAAAATATTATTTGAATTGTAGTTTCATATTATGATTTTTATATGTTAAATTTTCTCTAGTATATGTCAAAATTTGGAATGTTTATGATTTTGATTACATTTTTTAATATACTGATTGACATTGTTTTTGTTCAATGTTAAATAAAAGAAAATATAATAATATTTATTACTCTCTATGTTGTAAAAAGATTTTCTTTTAATATATATTTTTGGAGGAACAACATTTGTCATTTTACTATAAATAATTATGTTCAAGTGTGACTTATGTTTAGTTTAATATATGAGAAAATTAATTAATATAATTTTTAATACTTTTTATATGAATAATAAGATTCGTTCTTAAATAATAAGTTTGTTTTACGTAAATTTTAATATTTGAAAAAATAATTATAATTTTATTGCATTAATTTGTACTTTTATGGGTATTAAAATTTTACTTTTAATTACAAAAAATATATTTGAATATATATCACGGAAACTTTAATCTTTGAGAAATTTAATTAGCAAAAATTGTATACTTTATTTTCTTGATAAAATGAATATTTATTACTTTTTGACATTTATGTTATTTATTGCACAAGTTCATAATTTAATTAATTATATCAAGTTAAGTAAAAATTGTAGTATACAAATTTATATTTAGTGGATAACTTAAACATTATAACTTGAAGGATGTATTAGATATTATATTAAAAATATTTTTGGATATTAGTTGGTCAACTACACTAGGGGTAGTGAATGTTACATATCGTAGACCAGAGGGATACTGACTATTACTTGAAAAACTAGAGAGGTGGTGAGTGTTATTATGATTATCTACAAGGGGTGTCAGTATAATGACGCAAAACTTGACCAAGGATAGTGGTTAACAGTGATCTAACACAAGGACAACGCATATTAGTAATTACTGGAAGCACAAGCATAAATACTAAATACCCTTGATACAGATACAGAAATATAAGCAGAATTATACAGTAGCATCTTAAAACCCTTAACATGAAATGTTTATTAAAAAACCCTTACCATGAAATAGACCAAGAGAAAAGCTTTAATAAACTAAAATCAAAGTATACTGCATGTTAAGATCATAATATGCCGCAACTAAGCAACTATTACTTTTTTTTTTCCTAATACAACCAATTTTAGTCTTAAATTTAAAACTGAAATAGATTCTGTATGTAATAAAAAAGTGAAATTCAAATGGGATTCTCATTTTTCAACAAGGGGGTATTAACATATAGATTATAGATTAAACAACACAACTAGATTGCACCAATAATACTTGTTAGTATGTTAAAATGTCTACTAGGATTCCCACTTTTTCATATAAGTGAAAACTGTTCGCTACATTGAGTAGTTATTTGTTCTTCTTTCTTTCATTCTTTTTTTGCTGTTCACCAGTCTTGATGTTGAATTTGAATCAATTTATAACCACCCTGAAAATAGAGACCTACCTCTAGAATGCAAGATGAATAATTTGCAAGGCTAGATCCGAAGTCCGCCACTCAAGTAGCAGTACTGCTGTTCTTAGTCCTGCCGCAAATCTAAGGGAACCTGCATATAGCATTAAAATCAACATTCTCCATCCAGAAAATCATACAAGATTCTACAACAAAGAGCTTCAAACCAGAAAAACTCTCACCTTGTCAAACCCTCACCCAGCATTTTGGTCAGAACCGCTACCTTGTATGAATTGAGGAGAGTGACCAGGAAGAATAAATTGTGGTTGTCCTGGAACTGGTGACGCCACACCTGATAATGCCAAAAAGACTACCCCCATTAGACATTCCTTATTGACATTCTTTTTTGATAACTACCTATATTTCAAATTAAAAATGGCTTTATGCAAGGTCAAATGTGATTTGTGGATTCTAAATTTTAAATGGAAGGAAAGTTAATGTTCAAGAAAGAAAACTTTGCCTGTAGCATATGGAGCTTGAATTGTTGCAAAAGATGAAGTTGTGATTGCATTGACACTGGACCCACCAAACTGCACAATCTGATGACCAGGCATTGCATAACCCTGCAACGTTGTATAACCATGACCACTGGGAATATTCTGACCAATGTTGTAAGGATACATAGCTGTATTAACCGTTCCAGGTACTCCATATATTTGAAGGTACTGCTGACCAACATAAGGGTTGTAAACACCCTACCATCAAGCGAACGAGATGCATTGGAAACAAGTTAGCATTCCATGAATACAACATTTTAGTCAAGAGAAAGAAATTATATATATATATATATATATATATTAATTACAGGTCTTGAAGTTATGATATGGAGTACTACTGACCTGTGGATAAACGTGCTCTGAACCATATGTTGCATACCTGCATGCATGAACAATTATCACATCAGTCAGGTTTCCCTACTAAACTATGTACTATGGTTCTCATAATAAAGAATAAACCATATTATGTAAAGCATGAATACTAAGATATGAGACTTCAGTTTGTTCTGTCCTCAATTAATTTGATCCTGTGCAACAATGAAAAATGCAAGGATTCGTGTCACATTGAAAAAATTTTCCATCTTAAAACCAGATCACTGACCACTACTTCTGTTTATTTAAAGCTGAAGTTTTCACTGGGAAAATATTCTCTTCAATTGCCACTCTGCCCATTCCTGGAACTACCAGTCGTACTATATGTCCTCGCATAGTCAGATATCCACAAGCTACTTTATTTTTCGGAATAACTAACATCTCTAAGTTACCAAACATTCACTCTTAATTGGTGATTGGTACACTCAAGATTTATAAACTATCAGATATTTTTGCCAAATCCCCTAAAAAGGTGGGAAATTGAGCTCAAGAGATCACCACTCCATCGAGATAATGATGGTAGATCTACTGAAGGGGGTACATTCAATAACATAAATGTTGTTGGTAACCAACCAAAAAAATGTTTGTGAAGTGAAAGCCAATAGGGCTAAAACTATAATATCTCATATCTTAGAAGTGTTATCAAATGCATAATAGTCCATGTCAGCAGAAGTATGTACATGCATATACACGTAAAAAAACACAATCGGAGAATGAGAAAAGCTGAAAACAAAAGAAACTAAAATAATAAAATGAAAGTGAGAAGATGCCTATAAAGAAGTACAAATGTTCAACAGCTGAAAACAAAAAACACACTTATAACTCATATAAAGGTGCTAAATAAAGCTTATTAAGGAAAAAAAAAAGGTGACAGTAAAGAAGTTCAAAGAACAAACTGCACTTAATGTTAAACTTTATATTCACTTCCAAGTGCATTCACCCAGGCAACAGTACAATGAGGGCAAGGAAATGCTTGTGCACACCGTCTAAATAAAACATTTATGATGTGTATCAGCAGCAGGCAACACATCTAGCTTCAGTAACACTTGAAGTCGAGTCTTGATGACATCTTACAGCAAGACACTTCTCAACTAGCCAAGACAGCAATATAACCTATTAAAAACTTTTAAACTAAAAAGGTACACAGTAGACGTGATACTCATCTAATCTGACTCCATGCTTAAGCGTATCATACTGTCATATAAACTATTTTCTATTAAAGTAGAACTCACCCGTACTGTGGATATGTAAGACCCTGCTGATAGCCATAAGAAACTGGTTGTTGGTAGCCAAAACCTCCGATGTAAGCCCCACGAGCAGCTGGCACACCTCCAGGGTAAGGTAATGCTGATCTAAAACGTCCTACAATCAAAAAAAGCAGTACAAGGAAGCTCAACTTTTGCAAATACAGACTGACTTATGTATTCATTTATAGGTTAGAAGAGTTTTAATTTCTTAGACACAGCTATATAAAACACTCCACCAACTTTAAAAAATTAGGCACCTCCGCAGTTGGATTGCAATGGAAGCTTTTATGCCATAATAGACAGCAAACAAGTATTCATACCGTCTTCTAGCTTAAAATTCAGTGATATGGGTGTAAGCAAGGTAGCTCTAATGTTCATTAAAAGTTATATATCTCAGGAGCAAAAGTCAACAAGCTACAAACATCTTTCTTCTGTTCACATGGGCATTATAAACATTTAAAATCTTTCTTTAACTGTATGCATATAAAATTCTAATTCTGCAAGAAGTATTGTGCATCTAGTGCCACTACTAAAAGAGTCTCACACTATGATGTTTTAAAATTTTCAATATCCATATTGTCACTCTACACTCATCTTAATAGTTAATACATATTATAACAATAATATTTTGGTGACAAAAGATTGGATACAAAAAAAGGATACAAAATGTCATCCATGTATGGTGGAACATCCACTAATTATAATCCGACACAGTATCCACTTTTTTGTAACCATCTTTTGTCACCGTAGCATTACTCCATATTATAATAATAAATTAAAAGTTGGGTACGGGTTTCTGGTTGAGTTGCATGTGTTACAATAGTTTCAAAATTCAATATGGATTTAACTTTTCAAGTTTTATAATGAAGTCCTATAAATTCAGTCCAGCACTAATACTTCCAGCTTAGGGTGCAATGAACACTTGACACTCTTATACAACAAAAATCTTCTAGTAATCTCAATCAGAATGAAAACACACTATGTAGGAATCATACCACTTAATTGACAAACATAATAGACAATCATCAAATAGAAGGAATGAAGTCAGATAAAAGTGAGCAGACAATTAAACTCCTTTGTGATGATTTAGTTAGCAAAAAACTCTGAAAGTACTGAAAGACAAGGATTGCAGATACATAATATACATGCAAATTTGTAACCAATTGAGTTAAGATATCACCAAAAGATAGAGCAGGCTGAGAACGTCCAAGTGAAGCCAAATTACAGTTTGCTCTTCTGCCATCAATAACTGGAGTTGGATCAACACAAGCTCTCTTAGCGGATTCAGGGTCCCGGAAAGTCACCTAAACCCTCCATACAAAAACAAATGCAAACCAAGTCACTCAACATTTAGCCACTGCCATTATTTTTTTCTTTATAATAATCCCTGCTGCTTACAAACATTATCGTTTTAAGATTAAAATTGTTTAATCGGAATTAATCAAAACCCAGGACTTCTTCTTTTTTATCATTTACTAATTCATTTACTTTCCATGAGATGGATAGTGATAGGAGTTAAATAAATTAAAAACTCACAAAACCATATCCTTTGGATCGGCCAGTGTTCTTATCAGTGATGACAACAGCCTCAAGGATTTCGCCAAACTGCTCGAAATAACGTCGCATGGTCTCACTCTGAGTCTCCCAAGCCAGCCCTCCCACAAACAACTTCGTGAAAGTCGTATCCCCAAAAGGGGAATTCAAGTATTGAAACCCTGAGCTCGAACTCGATCCTGAACTGGGTCCTGGCTGATAAGCCATAATTAAAACTTTAAAAGGCTTGGGTTTTTCTCTTTCTCGACAAAGAAAGGATAATTTCAATCCAACTCGAAAAGAGAAGATGATTTTTTTAAGTTAATCTATGATCGATTCAAATAATTCTTTAGGTTCCTATCAGAAGAAAAACCCACATACATATGTAGTAGCTGAAAGAGAGAGAGAAAAGGAATTACGGAAATTGATTAGATTAATTTGAAATTCGAAAAAAAGAGCGAGCAAGTTAGGCATGACTGAACAGGGAACGAACAGTTAACACCAAGGATCGAGGCAATAGACCTAAGGATCATTTTAAGAGAGAGAAAGGGTAGAGAGAAGGAACCCTAGAATTGAGGTGGAAAAAGAGTAGCAGTTGGTCAAAAGGGGGAGGTGGGTGGTGCGATCAACTGTGCAACAAGGTATATGCAATGGTGGGGTTGCGGAAAAAAGTTGACGAAGTTCACTTCTCAGGGGCCGGGATATATTAATTGACATACGTAGGAGAGATAATCTACAAGATGATGGGTATTAACAAAAGAGAGGGATTTTTGTTTTGCTTTTTGTTGATTATGAATTTATGATGATGAAGAAGGAGATAATGAAAAGTTAAAAAAAAAGTTCGAAAACGGCAAACAAATTGTTTCGCTAGGAGAGGGGAGGGGAGGATATTGTCTCCGACTCCGTGTATTAACTGTTACACTACTGCAGTGCAGTCGCCAGTCGATACGTAAAATCCATGTTAGACGTGATCTGGCATTAATTTTTAGTATTTAATTACCTTTAAAATTACGTATGTTTATTGATAATTAATATAATGGAAAAAATAATTCATTTGATAATTATAGGCATAATAGTTACTACAAGATTAATAATGCATGATAATATTAAGTTTAATGATAATTAATATAATGGAAAAAATTGTAGTGCATTTCTTTCTAGTTTATTACTGTTAGGTCATGATATTTCTTCTATTGGGTCGGACGGATTGGGCCTATCCATTTAATTAGTCTATTAGACCTTTATTATTGAGTTTTATAATCATTGGGCTTAATATTTATGTTACCTTTATTATATCCTCATAATGATGGGCTGGGTCAAAGGATTGATCCATTAAAGCTTTTTATATCTAAGCTTTGACTTGTAATGATGAAAAAAAGAGGCGATTGACCAAAAAAGTCTGCGATCATTAATGTGGATGGGATTTTATCCAATCGGTACGCAGTCTGATGAAAAAAAGGTGACAACCTCAGATGCATCCCATTGAGACCATAGAAGAGTGGGGGGTAATGTCGGATCGGGGTTGGTGGCACAAAAATCGAGTGTGAGAGTATAAACCTAAGTGAGGAGTCTTCTAACAAAAGGTACGCACATACATTTTATCTCTCTCAAACGCTAGATAATTTACATCCTCCATTATTAACCTTGCGATCACTTTGTCTTTCTCACTCACGGAGCTATCCCCAAGACGGTCCCGTAAATCCAAGCTTTGTGTGTTGATCGTGTTTATTGTCTGCGCAGGATCGGGACGTCTTACGTGATTGGGGCGTGTGAGAAGATCTTGGCGTTAACATTGGCGCTAGAAGGAGAATTGAGTTCTAGTGTTCAAGAGTTGGCAATCACAAATATTTATTTGTTCTACGTTTTCAAAGATGGGAAAGAGTAGGCGATACACACGAAGGACGGTAGATGGTCATTAGTGAATCAAACTACCGAATACACGCCGAGGAGCGTTTGGGACCTACAATAAGTGTTCATGCCAGCACAGCGTCCAAACGTTCGCATGAAGATTCTCATCCAAGAGCTGTGGGCAAAGCTAAGAGAAAGCTAGTCTTTACAACAGAGAAAGATTCTGGTCACGGTCGGAAGCAAGTAGAAGGCACCTCACCTAAAACTCGATACCGAGACGACCAGAACGAAAAGGCCTCCCGGTTGGCTAAGATGGCGAGCGAAGCGGATAGGGCCATGGAGGCACTTATGAAGCAACGGCAGGATATAAATGAGCAGGATGTTAGGATGGAAGAGTTGAGAGATGAAGCATCCAGTTACGTTCGGTCCGAAGAGCGTGGGCATCGAAGTGGGAATGAACCCGCTCATTCAGGACGTGAAACTCAGGGCCAACATCGAGAAAGAAGAAGATCGAGAAGCCCTACTCCTCGAAGATCTAAGGGAGCGCACCATCACGTGGGTCTGGGGCAGCAAAGTCAAGTGAACAAAGAGGCCGATCCAGAGAACATACTTCCGAGAATACAAATAGAGCACTCGTTGTTGCGCATTCTCATCACAGCCACAGAATCCAAAGACGAAATAGATCTAGGGGCCGTACTCCAGAAAGTCCACCGGGGGCGCGTCACTCTGTGGGCCACCATCATCGTAGAAGTCCCTCGAAAATTGAGGGTTCTATGGTAAAAGACCGATCCATTCAAAAGAAGAAAGACTCCCCGGAGAAAGAAGCGTCATCACAATTGGAAGGGGTAGATTTTTTGGTTAAGGAGTTGAAAGAGCTCCGGCGCGGTTAGCGAGAGGTCTGGACACGTGAAAGACACCCCGAGGAAGAAAGCGTCTCCTTTTTCCTCGGACATTCTTAAGGAAAAGGCAGACATCACCAAGAAGCTGCCACGCATGGAGAGTTACAATGGATCTGGGGATCTTTATGATCATAGCCAGACGTTCGACCGGCTGATGGATTATTATGACTTTACCGATGCTGCCAAGTGTCACACGTTTGTCACAACACTAAGGAAAGATGCGAGGCAGTGGATGAGAACTTTACCGTCAGATTCAATTTCCTCTTGGACCGAGCTCTGTGACAAGTTCCATGTCCGTTTTGGGAGCAACCGAAGAAGAAGGAAGCCTATAGGTTCTCTAGCACAGGTCAAACAGTTCTCCAACGAATCTTTAGGCCAGTATGTGAAGAGGTTCAGAGAAGCAGTTGGTCAGGTATCTGACCTCAATGATCTCCAGGCGGTAGGGCTATTTCAGAATGGGCTAGATCTGGTGAAGTCTGAAAAGCTAGTGAAGAAATTGATGTTCCATCATCCGAAGAGTCTGGCAGAGGCTTTCGACAAGGCAGAAGGTTATATTGTTGTGGAGGAAGCTATGAATAGCCTGAAGCGTCCTTCTTCGGACCAAATGAAGGAAGCAGATATTCCTAAGACCTAGGGCGATCAGAGGAAGACGGGGGGTATAATGATCGGCCAAAGGGCAGTTCGAAGAAGTATAACAACTCATGGCGACAAGGAAGTAGTCGTCCACCTGCGTCAGCCCCGAAGGTGAATAAGGTTTACACTAAACTGAATACTGATAGGTCGGTGATTTTGGACCAGATCAGAAACCAGCCATTCTTTGAGCCACCTCGTGATAATTATAGGACAGGGCAAGACAACTGTAAGACCCCGAATTTTATGAAATAAAAGTATTCAATTTTTCTATTCAGTAAATGGTTAAATTGATAAAAGGTTAAAGTTAAGGGTGATATATGATTTTTTTTCAAAATAAGCAAGTGGCTATAAAATATTTATTGTTGTCGGGGAATATTCGTTTGGTCGTGGAATATTTTTCTCGCTTTTGAGAATATTCGTCTGACGGCCTAGCGATCATTTCAGGGGCCCCATAATGTAATAACCGCTCGGATGGAGAAAACGACAAATTTGAGTTTTTATAAATAATTGCTACGTAATCGTTACTGCTTATACTTTGTTGGAATACCCTATTGGTAAAGTAAAGTAATACGCGTTGTTGCGAGTACACCAGTATTGCATGCAATATTTTTCAATTATTGATTCTTACGTGAGAAGGCACTACTCAATAATTGTTACGATAATTCTTATTCAATATTTTATTTTATTCAATAATTCTTGTGTTGATATTTTATATTATTGTTGTTCAATAATTGTCATTTGCATAAGATCTCCATTATCGGATCAATAATTCATATTATTTGAATAATATTATTAGATAACATTATTGGCAATGTCTAGAAAGTTACATCGAGGAGAGGTTTGGTCACCTAATTGCGCTACCATGAAGGAGAAATTCTTATTGAAAGCCCCTCTTTCTGAGGAACCGCCTGTTGTCATTATTATGATTCTATAATATTATTTATGAATAATTAATTATTGATTTATATGACAATGAAATATTTATTTGATGTGGATATAAATGATGGATTTATTTATGTGGTTATAAATGAAGGAATTAATGTTGAGGTATTTTATCAGTATTTTGTCGGGATTGGAGGTTTAAAAGATCAAAATCGTTGTTCTTACGGCTTTATTATGTGAGTTATAATTTTTAATCGACCGTTGGATCGTTGTAATTTTTGGATATGTTATACATATATAAGTTGAGTATATGTCCACAAATTTTGAACCGTTAAAAATGAACGTATGATTTGTTATGAATTTTAAGAGGTAACCGATTCGGAATTAGGTTTTGGTGGAAAATTCTAGAATTGAGTGGGCCCCACTCTTGGTTGTTGGGTAAGATGGCTGATTTTTGGTGGGTGGAATAGTAGCGAGTAAAGCCATCGGAGTTCTGGTCAAGTCTGCTTGATGCTAACATTTTCCTATAAATAGAGGCTAAGTTAAATTGAAAATCACACCGTAAACAAGTTTTCTCTTTCTCTCTCTATATTATCGAGCGTATTCTTGTGAGTATTTTGAGTATACTTTGAGTATTGTTAGATGTTGCAAGTTCCTTCAAAGACTATATCTCGTGTTTCAACTTAAGACTTGTCTTTCGAGGTAAGGGGATGTTATTTTCTTCTCGGATGATATTATTTCTTCAATATCATTATCTTTGAAATATTGGTTGGAACTTTTATCAAATTTGGAACTTTTTCATGCTCGGGGTTACTATTCATGAGTTACTATTCACGAGTTACTTATTCACGAGTTACTATTCATGAGTTACTATTCACGAGTTACTATTCACGAGTACTATTCATGAAGCGTGAAGATGTTTTTTGTGGAATTTCTATCTTTTGGTGTCTGAGTTACTATTCACGTATCACGACCTTATTCACGTATACGACACTATTCACGAATACTTGCACTATTCAATTAGAAAAATGAAAATTTTTCTTTTCGCCTAAAATATCCATTCGGATACTAGCTTTGATTGTATCCATGTTTTGATCATTCTTGAATTTTACACCACTATGATTATTTTTGAGGTATTTTTGGACGTGGATAAAACCAATGCAAAGATGAATGATTTAGAAGAATATCTTTGGCCCAGAGTGCAAAGATGAACAGTGTTTAAATGAACATGACCAACTGATGAATATCTTTAGCCAAGATGGTGCAAAGATGAATTATTGATGAATATCTTTTGCTTTCGTAATGCAAAGATGACTGTTGTTGAATATCTTTAGCCAGAAGGCAAAGATGAATTATTGATGAATATCTTTTGCTCGTAATGCAAAGATGACACATTGTTGAATATCTTTGGCCGATAGTGCAAAGATGAATTATTGATGAATATCTTTTGCTCGTAATGCAAGATGACACATTGTTGAATATCTTTACTTTGTAGTGCAAAGATGAATTATTGATGAATATCTTTGGCTTGTAATGCAAAGATAACCTCATTGTTGAATATCTTTGCTTTGTAGTGCAAAGATGAATTATTGATGAATATCTTTGGCAGTAATGAAAAGATGACCCGTTGTTGAATATCTTTAGCTTTGTAGTGTAAAGATGAACTGTTGATGAATATCTTTGGCCGTGGTGCAAAGATGAATTTATTAGTATGATTATGAGCAGGGCTGTGATTTGGTATAACCATGATCTTTGATGTTTGAGTAAAGACAAGTGATGAAAATTATCTTTGTCTTGGATGAGGAAAGGAATTTAGAACTACAATTACGATTATGAAGTTATTCACGTGATTGTGGGCGAGGAATTGTTGATTGATGTTACGAGGGATAAAACATTGTTGGTGGATTTTAACATGGAGAAGACAATAGACTTTATAGTCTATTTGACTCTTCTAATGGATTGCTCATTCTACTGCAACTATGGTTGAAAAGTTTTATCATCTACCATATGTTCTAAATCTACGATTTATTCATGATGAAGACTATTGATAATTTATTTATCTTTAGTCATAATATTCTTTATCGAGCTAGTTGTGCTCACCCTTTTGTTTCACAATTCCTTTCGTGTAATAAAAGTGTAGTTTGGGTCGACGGGGGATAGCGAGGGAATAGAGTGGTGGTCTATAGATGTTGAGGGTGAGGTGAATTTAACTTGGAAGGGTGTTTTGTCACTATCATACAAGATGTCTAATGACATACAACCTCGTGTTATCATAAGACATGGTTTGTGCTCATCCACTTCTTGAGTATATTTACAAGCACTACCTATATAATCTTGGTGTTTGTTTGGAGTATAATACCCAATTAGAGACGATGGAGATAATGATATGTCGAGAAGACTCACCATTGGGAAGAATATGATAGTAATCTTCTCGTTTTTCTTTGGGGTTTATTAGATTGACCAAGGATAATTACGTGGCCATATGATATCTACCATAACCTAAAAGCATGGCCTCCCATGTATGAAGGTTTCTTGAGCACTTCCCAAAGATTCTAATTTCTAAAACAGCTTTTGACTATACCTTTATGTAAGGTGTCATTGTGACGTCTTCTGATTGGTATATATTTGTATCCAAACTCACAGCATGTGTGTTGTTGTATTTTGTACGACAATTGTTGTAATAAAGTTGTAGATGTTTTTCGTACCATATATTTGGCGACTCAGAATGGGTTGGATGGAATGAACCTATTTTGGGGTCGTCACAACAACTCTCGGAAATATTGTAGCTATCATCAAGCCGCGGGCCATGATACTAATGAGTGTTACAATCTGAAGGATTTCATGGAGAAGAAGATTCAAAGCGGTCTGCTGGTTCAGTATGTGGCCGGGAGGGACCAACAAGATCAGTAGAATGCCGACCGTACTGTTCAGACGGTTCAAATGGTTCCACCCGTCCAAAATGCTCCAATACCACCGCCGAGGCACGTCATTGATGTTATAACCGGAGGGACAATAAGGAAGTTAGTAGGGAAGAAGAGGAGAGGATATCTGGATTCGGTCATGTCCGTGGCGGGTGTTCCCCCGAAGGCCGACAGACCATTTTCAGGGACTGTTATATCCTTTACCGATGCAGATTATCCTTCGGTGCCCATCGAGCCACATGAAGGGGCGTTAGTAATCACTGCACAAGTGGGCTCGGTGGATGTGAAGCGTATGATGATAGACAACGGGTCTTCTGTGGATATTTTGTATGCCCATGCTTATCAGAGGATGCATCTTGATGGACGAAAGATGGAGGTTGGGCAAGAGGCTCCTTTATATGGCTTCAGCAACGATCCAGTCAAAGTTGCAGGCACCATCGAACTCCCGCTTATCTTCTAAGACACTCCTCGGTAGTAGAAATAATATAAAATTCTATGTTGTGCATGTAGATTGACTTACAACGTCATCTTGGAGAGACCTACATTGACAGCTGACTCTCAAGTGTGACTTCCATCCCTCACTTCAAAATCAAGTTCCCACAAAGACACCGCCTCGGAGAGGTGGCGGGGGACTTAGATCTAGCTCGAAGCAATATTCTTAGGAATGTTGTTATTTCCTCCGGGTAGGAGTCGAGAAACGAAAACAAACCATGGCAATTGAGATCGAGCCCTTCACCGAAAAGCACTTTCTGGAGCCATTGGTAATTCTGCGCAGAGAGACAGAAGAGATCGAAATGGTCCTCGGAAAGCGGATAAAAAGCAGTAAAGATTGGTTCGGGTCTACGAGCCTCTTCTGACAAACCTTATGGAACTACTTGACTGCTATCACGGACATTTTTGTATGGGAACCTCAAGACATGCCAGGATTAAATGGAAGATTCTTGAACCACAGGATGAAGTGGATCCATCAAAGAAACCCGTTTCAAAAAAGACGGATTTTTGCACCTGAACGTCAGAGTATCATTGACGAGGAGATTGCCAAGCTGATGGCTACTGATTTTATTTTTGAGATCGACTACCCACAGTGGATGGCTAATGTAGTATTGGTGCAAAAGCAGAACGGGAAATGGCGAGTTTGCATCGACTACACCAACCTGAATAAAGCTTGTCCGAAGGACTTTTATCCTTTGCCTCATATCGATTAGCTTATTGATGCCACTTCGGGGTATGCATTACTAAGCTTTATGGATGCTTTTTCAGGTTATCATCAAATTTCCATGTGCAAGGAGGACATCCCGAAGACAGCATTCATTAGCCACCGTTCGGTGTATGCATATAAGAAGATGACCTTTGGCCTTATAAATGTTGGGGCCACTTACCAAAGAATGATGAATTTCATCTTCGATGGACAGCTGGGGAGGAACATGGAGGTATACGTGGATGATATGATCGTGAAAAGTATGCAAGTTCAGAAGCACTTGGATGATCTGGAGGAATGTTTTCAGACCATCCGTCACCACAAGTTGAGGCTCAATCTGGCAAAGTGTACCTTCAGACTCGGTGCAGGGAAGTTCCTGGGGTATTTGGTCAGTCAGAGGGGCATTGAAGCCAATCCGGAGAAGATCCAGGCCATTCTTGACATGAAGACTCCTCAGTCGTTCAAAGACGTCCCAACGTCCCGACCGGCGGATTGCAGCTCTGAGGAGGTTTATGTCGAAGTCTGCGGAGAGATGCTTGCCATTCTTCAACACACTGAAGGGACCGAAGAATGCGAAGACGTTCCAGTGGACTTCGGAGTGTGAAGACGCCTTCCAAGGCATAAAGACATATCCGCTTTCTGCTTCCTCTATTAGCGGAAGCACGCCCAAAGCAGAAACCTTGTATTTGTACCTTGCAGCAAGTTCGTTGGCGGTTGAGCAAGATCTTGGTTCGGAGAGTCGATGGAAAGCAAAGATCCAGATCTATTATGTCACTCACGTCTTACGAGATGCTGAAACCAGGTATCCAAATATTAAAAAATTTGCCTTTGCTTTAATAATTACTAGCCGAAAGCTTCGGTGATATTTTTAAGGTAGGCTCCTAGTCGTCTACACGGATCAACCACTGAAGAAGGTAATGGGTAAGCCAGAGGTTTCAGGGAGATTAGCAGCATGGACTATGGAGTTGTCCCAATTTTTCATCGAATATCATCCCCGAACTGCTATCAAGGGTCAAGCCTTGGTCGATTTTATGGTAGAGTGTACATTTACCGAAGCGGATCTTTGAGCTACCGTAAGTAGAGAGCGTCCGTCGAAGCGATTGCGGTTCTTTCAACAGTGCAGTGCATGGACGCTGTATGTAGATGGGTCCTCTACGGTGAATGTTAGTGGGGCAAGGATTATCTTGACGAGTTCGGAGGGATTCAAGGTACAGCAAGCAATCAGATTTGGGTTGAAAGCAACAAACAACGAAGCCGAGTATGAAGCAATGCTAGTAAGAGTTCGACTGGCGAAGAGTCTAGAAGTCCAGAAGCTGATCATTTACAGTGACCCTCAGTTGGTCGTCAAACAATTGTCAGGAGATTATGAAGCTCGTGGGACAAGGATGATCAAGTATTTGGCAGAGTTGAAAGACCGACTTCGATATTTTGTCTCTTATGATTTTTAAGGCATAGAACGTAACGACAATTCCATTGCCAATGCCTTATCAAAACTAGCCACTACGGATGCTGTCGTTTTCAATGGGTCAGTCTATTTGGAGGTTTTGCGGTAATGAAAGTATCCAAAGATGAAGCGGTGATGTGTATCGAACGATCTGACTGCTCGATGACTCCCTACATCGAATATTTGGCAGATGGCGTCCTTCCTTCGGATCAGATGCTAGCAAAGAAGATCAAGTACAAGAGTGCCAATTTCGTTCTTATTAATGGGGATCTTTATCGAAGGGCATTTTTGTCACCATTATAAAAGTGTTTGGTTCCGTCTGAAGCTGAATATGCTCTTCAGGAAGTCCACGAGGGCATTTGCGGTGATCACATGGCTGCTAAGTCACTAGAAATACAAAGTTCTTCGGCAGGGATACTACCGGCCAACGATCTTTAAGGAAGCTACGGAGTATGTGAAGAAGTGTGAGAAGTGCCAGCTAAACAGTCCGATCCCACATCAGCCACCAGAAGAGCTATACTCAATTCTATCTCCTATACCCTTTGTTGTGCAGGGGGTTGATATCTTTGGGTCCGTCATTCTTGAAAGCTAAAGGATGTACTTAATTATTTGTTACCCCGTGTGGTAGACAAATCCTGTGATCCTTTTA
This sequence comes from Panax quinquefolius, assembly GCA_020205615.1. NCBI lineage: Eukaryota > Viridiplantae > Streptophyta > Magnoliopsida > Apiales > Araliaceae > Panax > Panax quinquefolius. The sequence continues at coordinate 3,804,594 of CM035171.1, forward strand.
ATATTGATTTTACCAAGGGTGATAAATCAATGGGCACCGAAGTAAGGAGGACGGGGTGGACTCGCTGACCATTCGACGGTAGCCTCTTCGACAGGAGTGTCCTTATAGTTTTGTTATACCCGGCGTGGTAGACAAATTCCACGGTCCTCTTTTATATTATTTTTACCCCGAGTGGTGAATTAATGGGCACCGAAGTAAGGAGGTATGGTAGGACTCGCTGACCATTCGATGCCAGCCTTATTGTCTGGAGTGTCCTTATGAATTTGTTATCCCGTGTGGTAAACAAATTTCATGGTCCTTATAAAATTGTTCTACCCCGAGTGGTAAACAAATGTCCTTATATACTTGTTCTACCCCGAGCGGTAAACAAGATCTTGATGGTGCAAGGAGGATCAATTTGAATTCACCTCACTTTCGTGACTTGCCTCTCATTTCTAAACGATAAGTATACATTACTTTATGCAAGTGTTAAGTTCAGTTCAGTTCATTTCATTTCTTAACTTAACTGCTATACACCTTATCTGATTTGTAGTTTAAGTTAAGTTCATTCAAGATCATCGATGCTGAATTATTAACAAAAAATGAAGTAAACAGAAGTCATAGTAAAAGAAAATTAAAATTTCATTAAACACTTAAACAAGTCCACTTAAATTTCTTTACAAAATTTTTGCACAAAATTCTAAAGATCAGAAGCAGTAAGATTCTATTTATACATCATTTTCAAAATCGAGCAAAGTAGGATCTACTTGGGCTGCCACCAGCTTTTCCTTGCATTGACCTCGGCAGTCTTCGTATCCTTCGTAGTATACTTTCATAATCTCTGCACCGAGCTCATCAGAAGTCCGATAGTCCTCCTGAATCTGCTTGAGCAATTCTTTGGTCATGGGAGGATCCCATTTCCAAAGTACCTTAATCTTACTACGAAGTTTACGGCGCTTAGCCCTGTGGGCCTTCCTATCATCCCGAGCCTTTGTACGAACTTCGCTAAGTTGTGTTGCCAGATCTCGATGTCTTTGTCAGAATGATCTCTTCATTCTTATTCTTCGAGCTTGATCTCTCTGTGAACGGCGTACATTCATGTTAGTCAATTTTTGTTCACTGGCTTTTGTTATCTTCAGTTCTTCCCTGACCGAGATCAACACATCATGAGTTTCCCTCAGATCATCTTTATTTTGGGCTAACTCCCTTTGAAAACCTTCATTGGCAAGAAAAACGGACTCGTGTTCTTCTCTCTCTCTCGAGCCAACGTGGCCTTCAATATGTTGATCTCCCTTTTCATGGTCTCCTCATCGACTCAATTTATGTGTGCGGGGCGTAAACGCTCAAGACCGTGATTTATTCTGCATGTATTCGACAGTATCCAGTCAAGTTCAGATATTTAAACAAGAAAAGAAATATTTAACCAAGAAAATTATAACTTACCTTTGCCAGATAACTCATGCCTTCATCAAGAAAATTCCCGTTCGTATGGTCAACAAACCGATGATCATCATTTTCCCGAACGAAGGCGTCAAAGAGGTGGAAGGGAAAGTTGGCGTTATACCGAGGCCACAAGGTCGGCATTCCAGTAGCCTCATCATGGAATTTTTGTGATGAAGGCCTTGGGGGGGAAGGCCTTGGTTGGTCACGAACAGGAGAAGGATCCTTGTATACATTTTCGGTGGAAGATGATTGAGCTGGGACAGGGTCACGAACTGGTGAATGTACATGTGTTGAGCTTGGATGACTATCAGATGGCCGTTTCCTCTTTCGAGATGGAGTTGCAGCGGGTTCAGTTCGCTCTTCTTCATTAATAGTTCGAGTCTCCACTGGGATTATCGAGGGGAGAACACTCGAAGAAGACACCCTCAAGTCATCGGCAGTCAAAGGAGTGACCTGAGTCTTTAACTTCTTAATTCGAAGGATCTGTCTACGATCGTCTGCAGACAGATCAAGTAAGCTCCTTCGAACTGTTGTAGATTTGACAACTGGTGTTTGTTGGGTCGTTGACTGGTGGTGTTGGACAATATTTGGCGGTGTTGGGTCAAGAATGGTGGTGGTGGACAACGATATTTGCAATGTTGGGTCGATGATCGGTGGTGGTAAGTCAGCAAATAAGCAGTCTGGAATTCGGCGATAGGTGGGGGTATCAGATTGACATTTGGTTCGATTCGTAAAAGCCTTGAATCGATGGTATGGAGATATGTTTGGGCTTTGGACACCCTCTTCCTTCGATGTAGTTTGAGTTGTATTTACGGTAAAATGGGCTCTTCTGGGCTCGCTCAACTGATGCAGGATTCACGTTGGCTTGAGGTGCTTCGGTAGAGAGATGTCTCGGTAGGTGGTTTGAATTGGGAAGAGGCTTCGCGTTGAGAAGGTTCGAACCAACCTTTGTAGATTTCCGACCACATTATCTTGGACGGAACTTCCTCACTGGGAAGACTCGACACGACTTCTACGGATTTTCCACTGAAAATCCTCCAACTCCTTCACCTCAAAAGACGATAGTTTGATCAAAGTTCTGCGGAAGATTAACAATTTTACATCAAAATCTATACCACGTTAATTTTCAAAATATTGATAAAGTAAATCTATACTTACATTTATGGCCATACAACCATGCTTGCAGACGAAGTCCAGTATTTCAAATTATACGTTCTTACGAAAACGTCACCAAAGTCAAAGATAAATTTTCTCGTCGAAGAGCCTGATTAATAAGAGCAATTTCGGGTCCTCGACGTAAAACCATTTCTCATTCCATCCTCATTACTATGGGGGTAGTTGTGACGCCCCAAAATAGTATACATCACACATTCGAGGTTGTCAATACATGATGCGAAAACAACTACAACTTTATTATTACAACCAGAAACTGTGAGTTTGAATACAAATATTATCTTCTAGACAATATCTATACTCAAATAAATCCTCATCACATTTATTGATACATTATTTTACAAAAATGGTGAGGACTACTAAACAATTCTTTCTAAAACCTTCATTCCATAATCCCGACTCACTCGCGCTATATTCTCGCCTCCCGAGAAGAAAAATGGAACAAAAAGGAAAAGGGTGAGCTCAACTAGCCCAAGAAAGAATATTATGACTAAGATAATATACAACAAATTATCATTAGTCTTCAACAGGAAAAATCTAATAGAATACAATAGACAACAAATTTTAAATCAATATTCGCAATGAAATAATAATTCATTAGAAGAGTTAAGTAGAGAATGCAAACTACTATCTTCTATGTATGAATTTAAAAGTTCATCGCTCATCTTTTATCCCCAGAACATCAATCAATATACATCCGAATCAAATATTCATCTTTGCACTACAGCCAAAGATATTCATCACCGGTCATGTTCATCTAAACACTGCTCATCTTTGCACTACTGCCAAAGATATTCTTCAGAAATCATTCATCTTTGCACTACAAAGCCAAAGATATTAATTAATATCATCATTTAAGACCGAGGATGATGAAAAATATTTTTAAAGAAACGAATCCAAAGAAACAAAATGACAAGGATTAAGGATTAAGGATTCGATACTTTGTTTTATCCACGTCCAAAAATACCTCAAAAAAATAATCATAGGGTGTAAAATTCAAGAATGATCAAAACATGGATACAATCAAAGCTAGTATCCGTAATAGATATTTTGAACTTAAAAGAAAAAATTTCATTTTTTCGTTGAATAGTCTTTGATTCGTGAATAAAGTCAGATATCGTGAATAGTCTTGTGATACGTGAATAAGAACTCACACCAAAAGATAGAAATTCCACAAAAAAACATCTTCACGCTTACGCTTAATAGTACTGTGAATAAGAATCGTGAATAAGAACTCATGAATGAATAAGTAACTCGTGAATAAGAACTCATGAATAAGAACCCCGACATAAAAAAGTTCCAAATTTGATAAAAGTTCCAACCAATATTTCAAAGATAATGATATTGAAGAAATAATATCATTTGAGAAAAATTAACATCCCTTACCTCGAAGATTAAGATTAAGATTTAAATTTGGAATACACCTGTATAGTCTTTGAAGGAACTCAGCACCGCCTAACAATACTCAAAGTATACTCAAAATACTCACAAGAATACGCTTCGATAATATAGAGAGAGAAAACTTCAGCTTCGTGTGATTTTCAATTCTAACCCAAGACCCTATTTATAGAAAAATGCTTGAATAACACCAAAGCGTAAAAATTTAATTTAATATTAATATATATATTAAGATTTCTACGCCCACTTTCCTAGATCTGATCTCAAAGCTCATTATGCATATGTTGTAGCCCACAAAACAAACAAAAAACGTTTTATTATTTAAAATATTTTAAACTTCCAAAATCAATTATTTCTTGAGCTTCAAACTTCAATAATTCATAATAAATAGCCCTTCTATCGTAAAATTCGAATCTCGAGAGTTTTTATAGGAAATTCAATTCTCTACAACTTTGCAGTAAGAAAGTTTTTCCAAATTCCAAATGAAATTGACCAAATCCATAAACGGGGATTTTACAAAGCTATAATCAAATTTCACCAATAAATGGGGTCCAATTGACATGTTTAACATGTTTTAAACATTTATTGAAACAAAAATACTCTTCCTCCTCAGATACTCATATATCCCACATTCGTTGTAAAAATATCACCATTATTATATTATTAAAATATAATAATATATTTAAAAGAATTATTTTATCGTAAAAAGATAAAATTTCAATTTTCAACAATTGTCACATTTAAAATTTTCTCCATCTATATCCACATAAAATCAATATTTTCCTCATCATATGAATCAATAATTAATTAATCACAAATAATATTACGTAATCACAATATCGACAACCAGCAGCTTCCCAGAAGAGGGGGCTTTCCAATAAGAATTTCTTCTTACGCGGCGGCGTAATTAGGTGACCAAACCTCTCCTTAGATGTAACTTTCTAGACATTGCCAATAATGTTATCTAATAATATTATTCAGATAATATGAATTATTGCTTCGATAATGAAAAATACTATGTAATGACAATTATCAAACAACAAAGAATATAAAATATCAACGCAAAGAATTATTAACTCAATAAAATACCTAATGAATAATTATCAGAACCATTATCGAGTAGTGCCTTCTTACGTAAGAATCAATAATTGATGCAATACCGCAATGCTAATGCGTGTTTTAAACCACCGGTATTTTAACAAGATAATCTGTGAATAACTACGCTGCTTATTTTAAACCAACTTATATTTGTCGCTTTTCTTCATCCAATCGCTTTCACATGGGGCCCACACATGGTCATACCGTCAGATTTAATATTCCCCGACAAAGACGAATATTCCACGACCAAACGAATATTCCCCACAACAATGAATATTTTATAACCACTTGCTTATTTTGAAATATTTGCGTATTTTACCCTTAACTATCCACATTAATCAAATCAACCCTTACTATTTCAAAATAATAAATAGAAAATTAAATTTCATTAATAATAAGTTGGGGTCTTACAACCTCCCCTCCTTATGAAATTTCGTCCTCGAAATCGACGTGACGTACTGTGTTTCAAAAAGGTGAGGATACCTCGCTTTCATTTCCGCTTTCAATTCCTGTGTCATTTCTCTATAACATGATTCCTCCACAAAACTTTAACTTGTGGTATGACTTTTCATGGCGTAGGGACATGCTCTTTTCCTATCCAAGATCTTGATGACAGTACCTCCTCATACGTTAAGTCTTCTATTATTTCGTCCGGTTCTAATTCTATAACGTGGTTCGGTCTTTCACATATTTACGGCACGATATGTGAAACACATTATGAACACGAGACATACTTGGAGGTAACGCAAGTCTATAGGCTACATTTCCTACTCGGCCAAGAAATTTGAAATGGACCAATAAATCGTGGATCGAGCTTTCTCTCTTCCCAAATCTTGTAACTCCTTCCATGGAGCAACTCGCAATAATACATGATCCCCTACACTAAATTCCACGCCCTTTCGATGAAGATCCGCATAACTCTTTTGTCGATCTTGTGCCGCTTTGTATACGTTGTCAATCATTTGATTTTTTCCGTAGTCATACGCATTCAAATCGGGTCCCAACAATGTTGCTTCACCCACCTCGTCCCCAACATACTTTGAGCGACACACTTTCGCCCCATATAATGCTTCAAATGGAGCTACACCTATACTTGCTCGATAACTGCTGTTGTAGGAGAATTCCACCAATGGTAAATACTTATCCCAACCGCCTTGAAGTTCAGGACACACGTAGTCTTAATAAATCTTCAAGAGTTTGAATAGTCCTTTCGATTGTCCGTCTGCTTGAGGATGGTATGCCGAATCAATCGTAAAACTGCGCCCATAGCTTTTTTGCAAGCTAACCCAAAATCTTGAAGTGAACCTTGGGTCACGATCCAAACTATGGATACAGCATGCCATGCAACCTCACAATCTCATTCACGCATATACTAGCAAGACGCTCAAGTGAATAAGTCTCCCAGACGGCAAGAAATGAGCGAGACTTGTTAATCTATCAACAATAACCCAAATAAAGATTGATGCCTCGAGAAACCGTAGGAAGACCCAGAACGAAATCAATGGTAATGTGTTCCCACTTCCATTTCGGAATCTCAAGTGGTTGCAACGGACCCTTAGGTACTAGATGCTCCGCCTTTACACGCTGACAAGTTAAACACATCGAGATAAACTTTGCAATCTCTCTCTTCATATTGTTCCACCAAAATGTATGTCAAGATCACGATACATTTTAGTACTTCCGTGATGGATTGCAAATGGTGTATCGTGTGCCTCCATCATAATCTTATACTTCAAATCGTAGTCGTTAGAATAAAAAGTCTAGAGTGGACTCAAGTATTCCTTCTTCATCAATTCTCGCTCCTAATAGCTCCTTCAGTACTTTCTTCTTCATACGATCGACTCGGCCCATGGCTCGAAAGCAACCTTAACTTTTTCTATTAAAGTTGGGTTTCTACGCGTATACTTGACATCATCGCACTCGCTCTCGCATATGATCTTCTACTCAACGCGTCACCTACCACGCTCGCTTTTCCGTGATGGTATCAAATAAAGGTGGTCGTAGTCTTTCAATAGCTCGAGCCAACGTCACCGCCAGATGTTGAGTTCTTTTTGAGTGAAGAAATATTTAAGGCTTTTATGGTCCGAATATATCTCCACTTTCTCCCCATATAGATAAGTGCCTCCATATCTTTAATAAGAAAAACGATCACGCTAACTTTAGATCATGAGTAGGATAATTCCTCTCATACTCTTTAAGTTGTCATGAGGCATAAAGGCTATGACTTTCCCACGCCAGTGTGAGAACACATCCTAACCTTTTGCTCAAGCATCGTCAGAGATAACAAATCCATCCGAACCAGATGGTATTGTTAGAACAAAATAAAATAAGTCTCCTCTTAAGCTCTTGGAAACTTTTCTCGCATTCTTCGCCCAAACGAATTTTGTATCCTTCCGAGTTAGCCGAAGTTAATGGAGTAGCGATTCGAGAAAACCTTCCAATGAATCTCCGATAATAACCAAATAAGCCCAAAAAGCTACGTACTTCATCACCGACTTTCGTTGTTCCCAACTTTGATTGCTTCAATCTTCACGGATCAACAGATACTCCATGTTTCGACACCACGCGCCCAAGGAATGCTACTTCCTCGCCGTAACTCGATTTCTTTAATTTGGCATATAGTTTGTTTTCACGAAGCCTTTGAGTACCAAATTTCAAATGGTGCTCATGATCTTCACGACTTTTGGAATATATAAGGATGTCATCAATAAAGACAACAACAAATCGATCCAAATATTCCTTGAATACTCTGGTTCATCATATCCATGAAAGTCACAGACATTAGTCAAAGACATCACTAAGAATTCATAATGCCCATACCGAAGTTCTAAAGGCGCCTTTGAATATCCTCGCCTAATCTTCACCGATGATATCCGTAATCGAAGAACGATTTTGAAAAGAATTGTGCCCTCAGTAATCGGTCAAACAAGTCATCAATACGAGGTAGAGGATACCTATTCTTGATGGTGACATGGTTCAATTCCCCGATAGTCAATACAAAGTCGCATACTCCCGCTTTTCTTCTTTACAAATAAAACAGAGCACCCCAAGGAGATGTACTAGACGAATGAAACCGATGTCCAACAATTCCAGAGTTGGACCTTTAACTCCTGAAGTTCAATAGAGCCATTCGATATGGGGTTTTAGAAATGGACTTTGTACTGTGTTCAAGATCAATAAAGAATTCAACTTCACGCTCTGGGTAGACCGGAAGTTCTTCGTGAAATACGCCAGAAAGTCAATAACAATAGAATATTATTCAAATTTGACGTGTCTTTATTCAAATCCATAACATGGGCTAAGAAAGCTTGACATCCGCTTTTTCAATAAACGAATAGCTTTTTTACGATTAGATATGATGTTGATTGATTTTAATGGTTTAGTTGCTTGAATTCAGCATAACAAAGTTGGTTAAGAATATGAAAACTAACAACCTTACGAAAACAATCAATTTTGGCATGATGAGTAGTTAACCAATCAATCCCTAAAATCACATCAAAAGCAAGTATCTTTAAAGAGATAAGGTCAACAGTGTAAGTGATGATGGTGCCAACTTGAATCAAACAAGATTTATAAACAAGGGATGTGATGAAAGTTTCTCCTAACTGAGTTTCCACAGATAGGTCAAAGTCTAATTTCTCCTGAGTCAAGTTTAAACGCTGAGCAGCACAAGCAGGAGAGATAAATGAATGGGTAGCACCTTGTGATCAAGTAAGGTATAAACTTCTTCGCAAGAATTTATAAATAGCTTACCCGTGATCACCTCGCTTGGGTCCTCGCATTATGACCACCACAACAAACGCCTTCCCGTAATCGCTGACTTTGACTTTTCTCGGGATACTTTTGAGTCACCGTCCCTCACTGAACTAGGTTTCACATCGCATAATCTCGAGCGATATGTCCTTCCTTTCCACAATTATAGCATACCTTGAATCGTCAGGGCGCTTGGACCGATATGTCCCTCTTTTCCGTGATTTAGAAGATATACCGGTGGGTCGTTTCTCCTCCCTTAGAACCAGCTTGTCACGCAGACCGCCGCCTTCACATGGTCGTTGTTAAATCTCCTTTTTAAAATCTCCTCCGACTCGCTTCTTCTATTTTCACGGCCATGATTACCACCAGTAGTGGTTACCATTTTTGTCCGTCTGCTTTTTCTCCGCCGGTTATCATTATTCTTGCTGATCGCTATCTCTCGTACGATCCTCGTTATGGTCCTCAAATGACCGTACTCGCTATCTCGCCTAATAATTGAGCCCCTCACATACAACATCCTAATAGAGAGAAAATTTTATGAGAAATGAGATATTGTCGACGCCGGGTTTCAAACCTCTCAAAACATCCGCCATACGCTCCTCATTCTCCACCAAATGAGGTGCAAACCTCGATAACTCGCAAACTTTGCCTCGCATCGAGACACCGCCACGTTGTTTTGTTCTAATCAATGAACTCCAACTTCCTTCATATGACGAACACTTTCGTGAAAGTATTTGTCATTAAATAATTTCAAATGCTCCCAAGACATGCCGAAAATACCGGATGGGTACGCTTCACGCATCCCCCACCAAGAGTCCGCCTCGCCACTTTAACATAAAGGTGGCGAATGGAACCTTCGTTCTCCTCCGCATCCCAAGACATCGAATATCTTGGTAATTTGCTTTGACCCATGTTTCCGCCATGATCGGATCTCGCTTTCCTTTAAATTCGTGTGGTCCCAACTTTTGAATCGCTTGGTCGCGACAACCCGTGAATTGCTATCATTTCCTCCTCAGATTTTGAACACGAAGTCTCCTCGTTCGATTTTTGCATGAACCGCAAAAAGCTTCTAAACATCCCCTCGCTCATCATCTCGCATCAAAGGTGGTGTTGTTCACAGAGAGAACATTGTCACTGTTGCACGCTCTCCTCGCTTGGTGAGTACAAAGGCCTCCACTATCTCATTTCCATTGTTAATATTCTCAATCGACATTCTCAAATACATCGCTATAAAACAAGGGTTAATTAAGGAAATCAATATATCACATAATATCCTTATATACTAACCAACTAAAAAATAAGCTTAGTAGACACACACTAATGAAGGATTTACTCGCCTCTCCTCCTAGTTCTATTCCCCGATCTCCGCCAGAGATCATATCCCTAAGCTCGATACCAACCGTGACGCCCCCAAAATAGGTATACATCACCCATTCTAAGTCACAATACACGGCATGTAAACAACTACAACTTTATTATTACAACAAGAAACTGTGAGTTTGAATACAAATATTATCTTCTGATAATATCTATACTCAAATAAATCCTCATCACATTTATCGATACATTATTTTACAAAATGGTGAGGACTACTAAACAATTCTTTCTAAAACCTTCATTCCATACCCCGACTCAGATTCGCTATATTCTCGCCTCCCGAGAAGAAAAATGGAACAAAAGGAAAAGGGTGAGCTCAACTAGCCCAAGAAAGAATATTATGACTAAGATAATATACAACAAATTATCATTTAGTCTTCAACAGGAAAAAATCTAATAGAATACAATAGACAACAAATTTTAAATCAATATTCATAATGGAAATAATAATTCATTGTAAGAGTTAAGAGAGAATGCAAACTACTATCTTCTATGTATGAATTTAAAAGTTCATCGCTCATCTTTTATCCCTCAGAACATCAATCAATATACATCCGAATCAAATATTCATCTTTGCACTACAAAGCCAAAGATATTCATCACCGGTCATGTTCATCTAAACACTGCTCATCTTTGCACTACGCCCAAAGATATTCTTCAAAATCATTCATCTTCGCACTACAAAATAAAGATATTCAATAATATCATCATTTAAGACCGAGGATGATGAAAATATTTTTAAAAACGAATCCAAAGGAAACAAAATGACAAGGATTAAGGATTAAGGATTATAAGGATTAAGGATTGTATTTTGTTTTATCCACGTCCAAAAATACCTCAAAATAATCATAGGGTGTAAAATTCAAGAATGATCAAAACATGGATACAATCAAAGCTAGTATCCGTATAGATATTTTAGACGAAAAGAAAAAATTTTCATTTTCGATGAATAAAGGCCGTATTCGTGAATAAGTCAGTCATACGTGAATAAAGGCCGATACGTGAATAAGAATCTACACCAAAAGATAGAAATTCCACAAAAAATCATCTTCACGCTTCATGAATAAGACTGATGAATAAGAGCTCATGAATAAAAACTCATGAATAAGAACTCGTGAATAGTAACTCATAAATAAGAATCTCTATCATAAAAAAGTTCCAAATTTGATAAAAGTGTGACGCCCCAAAATAGTATACACAACACCCATTCCGAAAATCGCCAAATACATGGTATGTAAACAACTACAACTTTATTATTACAACAAGAAATATACTCGTGAGTTTATATACAAATATTATCTTCTAGACAATATCTATACTCAAATAAATCCTCATCACATTATTGATTCATTATTTTACAAAAATGGTGAGGACTACTAAACAACTCTCTAGAATCTTCATTCCATACCCCACTAAGACTCGCTACATTCTCGCCTCCCGAGAAGAAAATGGAACAACAAGGAAAAGGGTGAGCTCAACTAGCCCAAAGAAGAATATTATGACTAAGATAATATACAACAAATTATCGTTAGTCTTCAACAGGAAAAATCTGATAGAATACAATAGACAACAAGTTTCGATCAATATTCGCAATGAAATAATAATTCATGAAGAGTTACGTAGAGAATGAAATCTACTATAATCTATGAATTTAATAAAATTCATCATCAATATTTTATCCCCGTAACATCAATCAATATACATCTGAATCAAATATTCATCTTTGCACTACAAAGCCAAAGATATTCATCACCGTCATGTTCATTTAAACACTGCTCATCTTTGCACTACAAGCCAAAGATATTAATTAATCAATCTACATGTTCATCTCAACACTGCTCATCTTTTGCACTACAAAGCCAAAGATATTCTTCAAATCATTCATCTTTGCACTACAGCCAAAGATATTCAATAATATCATCATTTAAGACCGAGGATGATGAAAAATATTTTTAAAGAAACGAATCCAAAGGAAACAAAATGACAAGGATTAAGGATTAAGGATTCGTATTTGGTTTTATCCACGCCCAAAAATACCTCAAAAATAATCATAGTGGTGTAAAATTCAAGAATGATCAAAACACGGATACAATCGAAGTTAGTATCCGTATTAGATGTTTTGACTTAAAAGAAGAAATTTTATTTTTCTATGAATAAGACCAGATACGTGAATAGTGGTCAGATACGTGAATAAGGCCGAGATACGTGAATAGTAACTCTGACACCAAAAGATAGAAATTCCACAAAAACATCTTCACGCTTCATTTAATAAGACTCGTGAATAAGAATCGAATAAGAATCTCCGCTGAATAAGAATCATGAATAAGAACTCATGAATAAGAACTCATGAATAGAACCCCGACATGAAAAAAGTTCCAAATTTGATAAAACTTCAGATCAATATTTCAAAGATAATGATATTGAAGAAATAATATCATTACAAAAAAAATAATATCCCTTACCTCGAAAGATCAAGATTTCTAAATTTGTAATACCTGTATAAGGTCAAGGAACTTGCACCGCCTAGCAATACTCAAAGTATACTCAAAATACTCACAAGAATACGCCAAAATATCGAGAGAGAAATAGAGAAAACTTCAGCTTCGTGTGATTTTCAATTCTAACCCAAGACCCTATTTATAGAAAAAACGCTAGAACACCAAAAGCGTAAAATTTAATATAATATTAATATAATTATACAAATTTTCCTTAGCCCACCTTTTGGTCAAAACACCAGCCACACATGTTAATGATGTCCAAAAAATACAAAAAACGTTTTTCTTAACAAAAATAATTTAAACTCCCAAAAATCAATTATTTCGGAGCTTCTGAACTTCAATAATTCATAATAAATAGCCCTTTCATCAAAAAATTCGAATCTCGCGAGTTTTTATAGAAATTCAATTCTCTACAACTTTGCAGAAGAAAGTTTTTCCAAATTCCAAACAAAAATCGACCAAATCCACAAACCAAGCGATTTTACAAAGCTATAATCAAATTTCTACCAATAATTGTGTCCACCAACACACAAAACATGTGTTAAACATTTAATGCCACAAAATACTCTTCCTCCTCATATACTCATATATCCCACATTCATTGTAAAATATCACCGCTAATATATTATTAAAATAATATATTTAAATGAATTATTTTATCGTAAAAGATAAAATATTAATTTTCAACAATTGTCATTTTAAAAATTTTCTCCATCTATATCCACATAAAATCAATATTTTCCTCATCATATAAATCAATAATTAATTATTCACAAATAATATTACGTAATCACAATATTGACAACCAGTGCGCCCTCAGAAAGAGGGGCTTTCCAATAAGAATTTCTTCATCATGCCACAAATTAGATGACCAAACCTCTCCTGTATGTAACTTTCTAGACATTGCCAATAATGTTATCTAATAATATTATTCAGATAATATGAATTATTGCTTCGATAATGAAAGATACCGTAATGACAATTATCAAAACAACAAAGAATATAAAATATCAACGCAAAGAATTATTAACTCAATAAAATATCGAATAAGAATTATCGTAAATCATTATCGAGTAAAGGCTTTCACGTAAGAATCAATAATTGGTGCAATACCGTAAGCTACCGCTCAACAACGCCAGATTAAGGTGTGTTTTAACCACCGGGTATTCCAACAAGATTAATCTAGAATAACTACGCCGTTATTTAAAAACAACTTATATTTGTCGCTTTTCTTCATCCAATCGCTCAGTTATGGGGCCCACACATGGTCAAGCTGGTCGCATTTAATATTCCCCGACAAAGATTTAATATTCCACGACCAAACGAATATTCCCCACAACAATGAATATTTTATAACCACTTGCTTATTTTGAAATATTTATGATTTAACCCTTAACTATCCACATTAATCAAATCAACCCTTACTATTTCAAAATAAAGGAAATTCCTTTTATTTAAAAATTTCGGGTCTTACAACCTCCCTCCTTATGAAATTTCGTCCTCGAAATCGACGACGACTGGTGTTTTTCAAAAGGTGAGGATACCTCGCTTTCATTTTCGCTTTCCAATTCCTGTGTCATTTCCTCTATAAAGATGATTCCTCCACAAAACTTTAACTTGTGGTATAACCTTTCATACAGTAGATATGCTCCTTCCTATCCAAAATCTTGACAGTACCTCTCCTCATACGCTAAGTCTTCTACTATCTCGTCCCGGTTCTAACTCAATAACGTGGTTCGGCCTTTCACATATTTACGGGTACGAGATATGTGAAACACATTATGAACACGAGACATACTTTGAGGTAACGCAAGTCTATAGCTACATTTCCTACTCGGCCAAAGAATTTGAAATGGACCGATAAATCGTGGATCGAGCTTTCTCTCTTCCCAAATCTTGTAACTCCCTTCCATGGAGCAACTCGCAACAATACATGATCCCCTACACTAAATTCCACGCCCTTTCGATGAAGATTCGCATAACTCTTTTGTCGATCTTGTGCCGCTTTGTATACGCTTGTTTAATCAATCATTAGTCATATCGCATTTAACTCTAGTCCCAAATAATGTTGCTTCACCCACCTCATCCCAACATATCGAGAACGACATTTTTGTCCATATAATGCTTCAATGGAACCATGCCTATATTTGTTTAATAACTATTGTTGTATGAGAATTCCACCAATGGCAAGTACTTATCCCAACTTCCTTTGAAATCTAGGACACGTAGTTTTAATATATCTTCAAGAGTTTGAGTAGTCCTTTCGATTGCCCATCCGCTTCGAGGATGGTATGCCAAACCGAATCGTAAATTGCGCTCATAGCTTTCTCAAACAACCAACCCAAAATCATGAAGTGAATCTTGGGTCACGATCTAAAACTATGGATACCGCATGCCATGCAATCTCACAATCTCATTTACGCATATATACGAGAAAGACGCTCAAGGAATAAGTCTCTCGACGGTAAAGAAATGAGCAGACTTGGTTAATCTATCAACAATAACCCAAATCGCATCTATGCCTCGAGAAACCGTAGGAAGATTAGTAATGAAATTAATAAGGTAATGTGTTCCCACTTCCATTTCAAAATCTCAAGTGGTTGCAATCGGACCCTTAGGTACAAGATGCTCCGCCTTTACACGCTATAAAGTTAAACACATCGAGATAAACTACGCGATCTCTCTCCTCATATTGCTCCACCAAAATGTATGTCAAGATCATAATACATTTTGGTACTCCCAGATGGATTGCAAATGGTGTATTGTGTGCCTCCATCATAATCTTGTTCTTCAAATCGTAGTCGTTAGAACACAAAGTCTAGAGTGGACTCAAGTATTCCTTCTTCATCAATTCTCGCCTCCTAATAGCTCCTTCTTCAGACTTTCTTCTTCATATCGCCTCCGGCCTGCGGGCTCGAAAGCAACCTTAACTTTTCTATTAAAGTCGGCTCTACGCGATATACTTCGACATCATCGCACTCGCTCCTCGCATATGATCTTCTACTCAACGCTACCACTACCACGCTCGCTTTTCCAAGATGGTATGGTTAGAATATGTACGAAATGAGTCGCCTCTTGAGCTCTTGAAAATCTTCTCGATTCCTCGCCCATACGAATTTTGTATCTTTTCGAAGTCACCTAAGTTAATCTAATAGCGATTCGAGAATATCCTTCAACGAATCTCCGATAATAACCAACTAAGCCTGTAAAGCTACGATTTTCGACATCGACTTAGGTTGCTTCTCAATCCGTGACTCATATCCCAATCTTGATAAGACGTCACAATGACACCTATCGCTTTACTATCGCATCTAATATGACGCCCCTACAGAGAGTTCTGCTTTAGTGAATTCCACAAAGGAAGTCACAAGATAAAGGCTCAGTACCAAATTCTATAGTTGAATTTTTAACTCCTCAAGTTCAATAGAGCCATTCGATATGAGATTTTAGAAATGAGTTTTGTACCGGGTTCAAAGTCGATACAAAATTTAATATCGTGCTTTGGGAGTAAGCCAAGAAATTCTTCGTAAAAAAATACGCCAGAAAAATCAATAACAACAGAAATATTATTCAAATCGACGTGTCTTTATTCAAATCCATAACACGGACTAAGAAAATTCGACATCCGTAATAAACGAATGACTTCATGGCTTGATATGAAAATGTTTGACTACAATGGTTTGATTGCTTGAATTCAATAACAAAAGTTGCTTAGAATATGAAAACTAACAACCTTACGAAAATAATCAATTTTGCATTGATGAGTAGTTAACCTTAAAATCACATCAAAAACAAATATCTCTATAGAAATAAGGTTAACAGTAATGTGATAAGCCAACTCAATCAAGCAAGATTTATAAACAAAGGATGTGATGAAAGTTTCTCCTAACTGAGTTTCCACAGATAGGTCAAAGTCTAATTTCTCCTGAGTCAAGTTTAAACGCTGAAAAGTGCAAGTAAGAGAGATAAAAGAATGGGTAGAACCGATATCTAGTAAGGTATATACTTCGCAAGAATTTATAATTGACTAACCCGTATAACTTCGTCGTTCCTCGCAGATTTTGACCGGCCACGACAAACGCCTTCCCTAAATCGCTGACTTTGACTTTTCTCGGGACATTTTTTTTGAGTCACCGTCCCCAATCGAACTAGGTTTCGCCATCGCATAATCTCGAAGCGATATGTCCTTCCTTTCCACAACTATAGCATACCTTAAACTGCTAGGGCGCTTTGAGGTGATATGTCCCTCTTCCCCGCATTTGTAACATACGACCGGTGGTCGCTTCTCCTCCCTTAAAACTAGTTGCTATAGCGCCGACGCCTTTCACATGGTCGTTGTTGAATCTCCTCTTTTAAAATCTCCTCCCGACTCGCTTCTTCTATTTTCATGGCCACGATTACCACCAGAGTGGTTACCGCTTTGTCTCAGATTCTTCTTTCTCCGCCGGTTATCGTTATTCGATGACTCGCTATCTTCTAGATGATCCTCGTTATGGTCCCTCATTGAACGTATTCGTTATCTCGCTTCTAACAACCGAGCCCCGCTGACAACATCCTCGAATAGAGAGAAAATTTATGAGAAATGAGATATCGACGACGTATGCCGGGTTTCAAACCTCTCGTAAACATCCGCCATACATAATGCCTCATTCTCCACCAAATGAGGTGCAACCTCGATAACTCCGCTAACTTCGCCTCAGATCGACACCGCCATGTTATTCTCGCTTCTAGTCTAATAAACTCCACTTCCTTCATACGACGAATACTTTCGTGGAAGTACTTGTCATTGAACTGCTTCAAACGCTCCCCACGATACGCCGAAAGGTAAATGATGGGTACGCTTCACGATTCCCACCAAGAATCGCCCGCCACTTTAACATAAAGGTGGCGAATGGAACTTTCTGTTCTCCGCATCCCAAGACATCGAATATCTTGGTAATTTGTTTGACCCACGCCTCCGCCTTTAATCGGATCCGCTTTCCCGCACTCGTGGTCCCAACTCTTTGAATCGCCAATGGCCGTGACCACTCGTGAATTGCTATCATTTCCTCCTCAGATTTTGAACACGAGTCTCCTCGTCTCGATTTTGCATGAACTGCGCAAAAGCTTCTAAACATCCCTCGCTCATCATCTCGCCAAGGGTGTTTGTTCACAGAGGAACATTGCCACACACAGCTGCAGACGCTCTCCTCGCTGGTGAGACAGCATCTCCACTACCTCTCATTTACTCCAATCATAATATTCTCAATGACATTCTCAAATACCGCCATAAAATAAGGGTTAATTAAGGAAATCAATATATCACATAATATCCCTATATATCGACCAACTAACAAATAAGCTTAGTAGACACACTAAATAAGGATTTACTGCCTCTCCCCTCCTAGTTCTATTCCCCGATCTCCGCCAGAGATCATATCCCTAAGCTCGATATTAACCGTGACGCCCCAAAATAGGTATACACAACACCCATTCTGAGTCGCCAAATACATGGTACAAAACAACTACAACTTTATTATTACAACAAGAAATAATGTGAGTTTGAATACAAATATTATCTTCTGACAATATCTATACTCAAATAAATCCTCATCACATTATTGATTAAGACCTTTGCACTACAAATTTTTTAAATAAAAAGGAATTTCATCTTTATTTATTATTTTGAAATAGTAAGGGTTGATTTGATTAATGTGGATATTAAGGGTTAAATACGCAAATATTTCAAAATAAGCAAGTGGTTATAAAATATTCATTTTTGCTATTCGGGAATATTCGTTGGTCGTGGAATATTCGAATCGCTTCAGGATTTGATATTCGTATTTACGCGCCAAATATTTCAAAATAAGCAAGTGGTGGGCCCCATAACTAAAGCGATCGGATGAGGAAAACGACAAAGTTAAGTTGGTTATAAATAACGCTATTGATAGTTGTTACCAAGTAAGATCGGCTGAATACCCTTTAAGATCGTTAAAATACAAATAATACGCGCTGGTCGCATAAAGAAGAGACACCAGATTGCACAAAGATTGTTGAATTATTGATCCTTACGTAAGATGGCACTACTCAATAATTTTCACAAGAGTTACCGCTCAATATTTTATTTTATCGATTCAATAATTGTCATATTGATATTTTATATTATCATTGTTCAATAATTGTCACCGCACAAGATTTCCCATTATCGATCAATAATTCATATTATTTGAATAATATTATTAGATAACATTATTGGCAATGTCTAGAAAGTTCTGCTTTAAGGAGAGGTTTGGTCACCTAATCATGCCAAGCCAAGAAGGAGAGATCCTTATCGAAAGCCCCTCTTCCGGGAACACTACTCGTCATTATAAATGTGATTCTCGTAATATTATTTGTGAATAATTAATTATTGATTCATATGATAAGGAAATATTTATTTTATATGAATATAAATGATGGATTTATTTATGTGGTTATTAATGAAGGAATTAATGTTGATGTTTTATTTGATTTTTTGCCTGATCGAGGTATTAAAAGATCAAATCGTGGGTTTATAGATTTATCATGTGAGTTATAATATTTAATCCCACCGCTGATCGTTGTAATTTTTGGATATGTTATACATATATAAGTTGAGTATATGTCCACAAATTTTGAACCGTTAAAAATGAACGAATGATTTGTTATAAATTTTAAGAGGTGTTTGATTCTAAATTAGGTTATAATTGATTTTGGTGGAAAATTTAGAATTGAGGGGGCCCACTTGTGGTTGGTGAAGAAATGTGCTGAATTTTATTTCAAATGTGGTGGGTGGCAATAGTAGCAGTAGTAAAGCCATCGTGTAGCAGTCAAGTCCGCTTTACGCCAAGCTAACATTTTCCTATAAATAGAGGGCTAAGTTAGAATTGAAAATCACACCGTAAACAAAGTTTTCTCTTTTCTCTATATTATCGAGCGATTTTGTGAGTATTTAGATACTTTGAGAGTTGTTGCTCAAGATAAGTTTCATTCAAAGATCACTTCCGACCTTTCCTTCCGGCAATCGATTCTTTTCGGTAAGGGATATTATTTTTTTCAGAATGATATTATTTCTTCAATATCATTACGTCAAATGTCGATCCAAAGTTTTTATCAAATTTGGAACTTTTTCATGCTCTGGGTTACTATTCATGAGTTACTATTCACGAAGTTACTATTCATGAGTTACTATTCACGAAGTTACTATTCACGAGTACTATTCATGAAGCGTGAAAATGTTTTTTTTGAAATGGAATTTCTATCTTTTGGTGTTTGAGTTACTATTCACGATACTAAGACTATTCACGATACTACAGACTATTCACGATACTAAGACTATTCATCTAAAAATAAAATTTCTTCTTTTCGTCTAAAATATCTATTCGATACTAGCTTTGATCAGATCCATGTTTCGATCATTCTCAATTTTACACCACTACATGATTATTTTTGAGGTATTGTTGATACGGATAAAACAAAGTACTAATCCTTAATCCTTAATCCTTGTCATTTTGTTTCACCGATTCGCTTTTTAAAAATATTTTTCATCATCCTCGCCTTAAATGATGATATTATTGAATATCTTCGGCCCAGAGAGGCAAAAGATGAATGATTTCAAGAATATCTTTGGCCTCAGAGTGCAAAAGATGAATAAAGTGTTTTAAATGAATACGACCGATCGATGAATATCTTCGCCTCTGAGGTAAAGATGCAAAGATGAATACGATTTCATGAATATCTTTGGCCTTTAGTGCAAAGATGAACAGTGTTGAGATTTAATACGACCGATTGATGAATATCTTTGGCCTCAGAGTGCAAAGATGAATATTTGATTCGAGATGAATATCGATTGATGTTACAGGATAAAATATTGATGATGGACCGTTAAATTCATAGATTATAGTAGATTTCATTCTCTACGTAACTCTTCTATGAATTATTATTTCACGCAATAATATTGATCCAAAACTTGTCAGCCTATCAGATTCTATCGATTTTTCCTCGCTGAGACTAACGATAATTTGTCAGATATTATCTTAGTCATAATATTCTTTATCGGGCTAGTTGAGCTCACCCTTTTCCTTGTTGTTCCATTTTTCTTCTCGTGAGGCGAGAATGTAAATAGTACTAGCTCTGGGGTATGGAAATGAAGGTTCTAGAGAGAGTTGTTTTAGTAGTCCTCACCATTTTTGTAAAATAATGTATCAATAAATGTGATGAGGATTTATTTGAGTATGGATATTGTCTAGAAGATAATATTATATTTAAACTCATTAAGATATATTGTCGTATTTCACACGACATTTGTATTATCAAGTCAGTAGTTTGCTTTTTGTACTATGTATTCGCCACTCGTAACGGGTGTCAGGTATACCTATTTTGGGGGCGCCACAACTGGTATCGTAGCTAGGATACGATCTCCGCATGAGATCGGAATAAAACTAGAGGGGAGAGACGAGTAAATCCTTCGCTAAAGTGTGTCCTACCTAAGCTTATTTGTTGGTCAAGTCATATTATAGGGTATTATTATGTGATTTGTTAATTTATTTAATTAACCCTTGTTTTATGATAGTTTTTTTAGAATGGTCACGAGAACGTTAACAATGGAGTGAATGAGATCGTGGAGACACCTCTAATCGCCAAACCGTGATAATGTGATGTCAAAGTAAGAAGGAATTAGAGATATCCATGCAGGTGAGTGAAGAATCGATAGTCAGACCCTTAGATAATCGCAGAGGTAACAAATTGAGAGTGAGGAAGAAGAGGAAGAAGAGGTACCAAGAGAGTTTATTAGAGGTATTTTATGATCGAAATATAGAATTGCAAAAAATCGTATTCATGAGTTAGAAGAGCAAAGCAAAGAATTGCAGTAAAATGTGGAGCAAAAGGATGCAACGATTCAAGCTCAGGTTACCCGACACGTGATGCTTGAATGTAAGCACTTTTCGCAGAGTATAAGATGATAAAGTCGAATCGAAATGAAAGAAGAAATAATCGAACGAGTGAGAATGAGTGATGACATGGGTAAAAGTCGCATCGACGCTGCTGATATTATGGAAAGAGATGTCCAATCTAAAAAGAGAAGATTTAACGATGACGGAAGACGCTTACAAAGAACATCAAAGACCATCAACAAATTCTAGGGGAAGAGAACGATCGCCAGCTAGATGCTACAGATGTGGAGAGAGAGGACATATAAGGTCAAACTGCTCAAAGCCTTCCAAGGTATGCTATAATTGTGGAAAAGAAGGACATATCGCCGAGATCAGACGATATCGAAACCCACCCAAATGCGAATGGTGACTCAAAAGGATGTCCCGTAAAAGTCAAAGTCAACGGCTTCTTGAAGAGCGCTTTGTCGCGACCGGTCAAAATGCGAGAACCCGAACGGTTAGCACGGGTTAGTTAATTATAAATTTCTTGTTTATACCTTACTAGATACCGGCTTCTACCCATTCTTTATCTCTCTCGCTTATACCAACGCTTGAACTCGACTACGAGAAATTAGACTTTGACCTATTTATGGAGAATCTGCTAGAGAAACTTTCATTACATCCGTTGTTTAAAAATCTTGCTTGATTCAGTCAGCACTATCACATTACCCGTTAACCTTATTTCTATAGAGATATTTGCTTTTGATGTGATTTTAAGGTTAACTACTCATCATGCCAAATTGATTGCTTTTGTAAGGTCATTAGTTTTCATATTCCTAAGCAACCCGTTATTCAATTCAAGCAATCAAACCATCAGAATCAAACATTTTCATATCAAGCCATGAAGTCATTCGCTTATTACTTGATGTCAAGTTTTCTTAGTCCATGTTATGGATTTGAATAAAGACACGCCGATTTGAATAATATTCTCGTTGTTATTGATTTTTCCCGACGATTTCAAAGAATTTCGCTTACTCCCAAAGCCCGATATTAAATTTTGTATCGACTTTGAACCCTAGACAAAACTCATTTCTAAAATCTCATATCGAATGGCTCCTATCAAACTTCGTGAGTTAAAATTCAACTATAGAATTTGGTACCGAGCCTTTATCTTGTGACTTCCTTTCAGTGGAATTCACCTGCCGCACTCTCTCCGTAGGGGACGCCATATTCGCAAGCGATAGTAAATCGATAGGTGTCATTGTGACGCATATCCAAGATTGGGATACGAGTCACAATGAGAGAGCAACCTAAGTCAAGAATCGAAATACGTAGCTTTCAGGCTTAGTTGGTTATTATCTGAGATTCGTGGAAGGATATTCTCGAATCGCTATTCCATTAACGCAGCCGACTCAGAGAGATACAAAATTCAAATGGAGCAAGGAATGCGGGAAGATTTTCAAGAACTCAAGAGGCTACTCATTTCAAACATATTCTAACCATACCATCTTGAAAAGCGAACGTGGTAGCCGACGCTGTTGAGTAGAAGATCATATGCGAACGAAAAGACTAATTTCAGATGATGTCAAGTATACGACAGAGCCAACTTTAATAGAAAAAGTTAAGGTCGCTTTTAATCGAAGCCAAGCCACCGAATCTTGAGCTGATGCGTATGAAGAAGAAAAAGTACAAGAAGGAGCTATTCCGTGCGAGAATCGATGAAGAAGGAATACTTCGAGTCCACTCTAGACTTTCAGTGTTCCTAACGACTGATTTGAAGTACAAGATTATGATGGAGGCACACAATACGCCATTTGCAATCCATCCTCGAAGTACTAAAATGTATCGTGATCTTCGGCATACATTTTGGTGGAACAATACGAAGAGAGAGATTGCAAAGTTTATCTCGATGTGTTTAACTTGCCAACGGTAAAGGCGAGCATCTAGTACCTAAGGGTCCGCTGCAACCACTTGAGATTCCTAATGGAAGTGGGAACACATTACCATGGATTTCACACGGTCTTCCTACGGCTTCTCAAGGCATCAATGCTATTTGGGTTATTGTTGATAGATTAACCAAGTCTCGCTTTCATTTCTTGCCGATACGGAGACTTATTCCTCGAACGCCTTTGCTAGTATGTACGTGAAATGAGATTGTGAGGTCAGCATGGCATGCCCAGATCCATAGTTTTGATCGTGACCCAAGATTCACTTCAAGATTTTGGGTTAACTTGCAAAAAGCTATGGGCACGATTTTATTTATCTGCTTGCATACCATCCTCAAACTGGATGGGCAATCGTAAAGGACTACTCAAACTCTCAAGATATATTAAAACTCGTGGTCCTAGATTTCAAAGGAAGTTGATAAGTATTTGCCATCAGTGGAATTCTCATACAACAATAGTTATTAAACAAATATAGGCATGGTTCCATTCAAGCATTATATGGACAAAATGTCGCTTCTCCAATATGTTGGGATGAGGTGGGTGAAGCAACATTGTTGGGACCCGAAGTTAAGACGTATGACTCACCGAAAAGATCCAAATGATTCGACAACGATACAAAACCAAGACAAGATCGACAAAAGAGTTATGCGATCTTCATCGAAAGGACGGGAATTTAATGTAGGGGGATCATGATTGTCATGAAGTTGCTCCATGGAAGGGAGTTACAAGATTTGGGAAGAGAGGAAAGCTCAATCCACGATTTATCGTCCATTTCAAATTCTCGACCGAGTAGGAAATGTAGCCTATAGACTTCAAGCATACTCCAAGTATGTCTCGTGTTCATAATGTGTTTCATATATCTCAGATTTCAGAATATGTGAAAGACCCGAACCACGCTATCGAAGTTAGAACCGACGAGATAGCCAAGACTTAACGTATGAGGAGGTACCACAAGATTTTGATAGAAGGAGCATGTCCCACGCCAAGAAAGGTCATACCACAAGTTAAAGTTTTGTGGAGGAATCATGCTATAGAGGAAATGACCTCGAATTGAAACTAAAATGAAAGCGAGGTATCCTCACCTTTTCAAACACTGTGTATCGTACGCCAATTTCGAGGACTAAAATTTCATAAGGAGGGAGGTCAGAAGACCCCAAATTTTTTAAATAAAAAGGAATTTCCTTTATTTATTATTTTGAAATAGTAAGGGTTGATTTGATTAATGTGGATAGTTATGGTTAAATACGCAAATATTTCAAAATAAGCAAGTGGTTATAAAATATTCATTTTTGTTGTGAATATTCGCTTTTCGTTTATTCGTCGTGGAATATTCGCATCGTCGGAATATTCGTATCGTCGTGAATATTCGCATTTACTTGCAAGCAAATGCACATGTGGGCCCCATAACTAAAAAGCGATTGATGAGGAAAACGACAAAAGTTAAGTTGGTTATAAATAACGCAGTAGTTGTTACCAAGTAAGATCGCTGAATACCCTTATGGTTAAAATACAAGAATACGCTGTGGTCGCACAAAGAAGACACCAGATTGCATGCATGATTGTTGAATTATCGATCCTTACGTAAGATGGCACTACTCAATAATTTTCACAAGAGTTATCGCTCAATATTTTATTTTATCGATTCAATAATTGTCATATTGATATTTTATATTATCATTGTTCAATAATTGTCACCGCACAAGATTTCCCATTATCGATCAATAATTCATATTATTTGAATAATATTATTAGATAACATTATTGGCAATGTCTAGAAAGTTCTGCTTAAGGAGAGGTTTGGTCACCTAATCATACTACCAAGAAGGAGAGATCCTTATCGGAAAGCCCCTTCTTCCTGGAACACCGTCATCATAAAAATGTGATTCTCGTAATATTATTTGTGAATAATTAATTATTGATTCATATGATAAGGAAATATTTATTTTATATGAATATAAATGATGGATTTATTTATGTGGTTATTAATGAAGGAATTAATGTTGAGATGTTTTATTTGTATTTTTTCTGATCGAGGTATTAAAAGATCAAATCGTGGGTTTATAGATTTATTGTGGGTTATAATATTTAATCCGACCGCTGATCGTTGTAATTTTTGGATATGTTATACATATATAAGTTGAGTATATGTCCACAAATTTTGAACCGTTAAAATGAACGAATGATTTGTTATAAATTTTAAGAGGTGTTTGATTCTAAATTAGGTTATAATTGATTTTGGTGGAAAATTTAGAATTGAGTGGGCCCCACTTGTGGTTGGTGAAGAAAAATGTGCTGAATTTTATTTCAAATGTGGTGGGTGGCAATAGTAGCGTGTAAAGCCATCGTGTAGCAGTCAAGTCTGCTTTACGGCTAACAACATTTCCTATAAATAGGGGCTGTTAGAATTGAAAATCACACCGTAAACAAAGTTTTCTCTTTCTCTCTATATTATCGAGCGATTTTGTGAGTATTTAGATACTTTGAGAGTTGTTGCTCAAGATAAGTTTCATTCAAAGATCACTTCCGACCTTTCCTTCCGGCAAGTAATCGATTCTTCGAGGTAAGGGATATTATTTTTTTCGTGAATGATATTATTTCTTCAATATCATTATACCGAAATGTCGATCCAAGTTTTTATCAAATTTGGAACTTTTTCATGCTCTGGGTTACTATTCATGAGTTACTATTCACGAGTTACTATTCACGACTATTTACTTACTATTCACGAAGTTACTATTCACGAGTACTATTCATGAAGCGTGAAAATGTTTTTTTTTGTGGAATTTCTATCTTTTGTGTTGAGTTACTATTCACGATACTTAAGACTATTCACGATACTTAAGACTATTCACGATACTAAGACTATTCATCTAAAAATAAAATTTCTTCTTTTCGTCTAAAATATCTATTCGATACTAGCTTTGATCAGATCCATGTTTCGATCATTCTCAATTTTACACCACTACGATTATTTTTGAGGTATTGTTGATATGGATAAAACAAAGTACTAATCCTTAATCCTTAATCCTCATTATTTTGTTTCACCGATTCGCTTTTTTAAAATATTTTTCATCATCCTCGCCTTAAATGATGATATTATTGAATATCTTCGCCTCCGTAGTAAAAGATGAATGATTTCAAGAATATCTTCGGCCCAGAGTGCAAAGATGAACAGTGTTTAAAATGAATATGACTCGACCGATCGATGAATATCTTTCGCCTTTAGTGCAAAGATGAACAGTGTTGAGATGAATACGACCGATCGATGAATATCTTTGGCCTTTAGTGCAAAGATGAATATTTGAATATTTCGAGATGAATATTTGATTGATGTTATCATTGATGTTACAGGATAAAATATTGATGATGGACCGTTAAATTCATAGATTATAGTAGATTTCATTCTCTACGTAACTCTTCTATGAATTATTATTTCACCATGTAATATTGATCCGAAACTTGTCATTCATCAGATTCTATCGATTTTTCCCTCGCTGAGACTAACGATAATTTGTTGTATATTATCTTAGTCATAATATTCTTTATCGGGCTAGTTGAGCTCACCCTTTTCCTTGTTGTTCCATTTTTCTTCTCGTGAGGCGAGAATGTAATGAGTACTAGCTCAAACGGAATGAAGGTTCTAGAGAGAGTTGTTTAGTAGTCCTCACCATTTTTGTAAAATAATGTATCAATAATTGTGATGGGGATTTATTTATGCGGATATTGTCTAGAAGATAATATTATATTTAAACTCATTAAGATATATATGTCGTATTTCACACGACATTTGTATTATTGAAGTCAGAGTTTGCTTTTCTTGCACCATGTATTCGGCGACTTTTAATGGGTGTCAGTGTATACCTATTTTTTTGGCGCCACAATGGGTATCGTAGCTTAGGATACGATCTCCGGAGATCGGGAATAAAACTAGAGGGGGAGAGACGAGTAAATCCTTCGCTAAAGGTGTCCTACCTAAGCTTATTTGTTGGTCATCATATTATAGGGTATTATGTGATTTGTTAATTTATTTAATTAACCCTTGTTTTATGATAGTTTTTTTAGAACGGTCACGAGAACGCTAACAATGGAGTGAATGAGATCGTGGAGACACCTCTAATCGCCAACCGTGATAATGTGATGTCAAAGTAAGAAGGAATTAGAGATATCCATGCCAGTGAGTGAAGAATCGATAGTCAGACCTTAGATAATCGCAGAGGTAACAAATGAGAGTGAGAAGAAGAGGAAGAAGAGGTACCAAGAGAGTTTATTAGAGGTATTTTATGATCAAAATATAGAATTGCAAAATCGATTCATGAGTTAGAAGAAAGCAAGCAAAGAATCAGAAAAAATGGGAGCAAAAGGATGCAACGATTCAAGCTTGTGTTTACCCGATACGTGATGCTTGAATGTAAGCACTTTTCGCGCAGAGTATAAGATGATAAAGTCGAATCGAAATGAAAGAAGAAATAACCGAACGAGTGAGAATGAGTGATGCATGGGTAAAAGTCGCACGACGCTGCTGATATTATGGAAAGAGATGTCCAATCTAAAAGAGAAGATTTAACGATGACGGAAGACGCTTTAGAAGAACATCAAAGACCATCAACAAATTCTAGGGGAAGAGAACGATCGCCGCTAGATGCTACATGATGTGGAGAGGAGGGACATATAAGGTCAAACTGCTCAAAGCCTTCCAAGGTATGCTATAATTGTGAAAAGAAGGACATATCGCCGAGATCAGACGATATCGAAACCCACCCAAATGCGAATGGTGACTCAAAAGGATGTCCCGTAAAAGTCAAAGTCAACGCTTCTTGGAAGAGCGCTTTGTCGCGACCGGTCATTAAAATGCGAGGAACCCGAACGGTTAGCACGGTTAGTTAATTATAAATTCTCGCGAAGTTTATACCTTACTAGATACCGGCTTCTACCCATTCTTTATCTCTCTTCGCTTATACCAACGCTTGAACTCGACTACGAGAAATTAGACTTTGACCTATTTATGGAGAACTGCTAGAGAAACTTTCATTACATCCGTTGTTTAAAAATCTTGCTTGATTCAAGTCAGCACTATCACATTACCCGTTAACCTTATTTCTATAGAGATATTTGCTTTTGATGTGATTTTAAGGTTAACTACTCATCATGCCAAATTGATTGCTTTTAAAGGTCATAGTTTTCATATTCCTAAGCAACCCGTTATTCAATTCAAGCAATCAAACCATCAGAATCAAACATTTTCATCAAGCCATGAAGTCATTCGCTTATTACTTGATGTCAAGTTTTCTTAGTCCATGTTATGGATTTGAATAAAGACACGCCGATTTGAATAATATTCTTGTTGTTATTGATTTTTCCCGACGATTTCAAGAATTTCGCTTACTCCCAAAGCCCGATATTAAATTTTGTATCGACTTTGAACCCTGAGACAAAACTCATTTCTAAAATCTCATATCGAATGGCTCCTATCAACTTCGTGAGTTAAAATTCAACTATAGAATTTGGTACCGAGCCTTTATCTTGTGACTTTTCAGGAATTCACCTGCCGCCGCTCTCTATAGGGGACGCCATATTCGCATATGATAAGAAAATCGATAGGTGTCATTGTGACGTATATCCAAGATTGGGATACGAGTCACAATTGAGAGCAACCTAAGTCAAGAATCGAAATACGTAGCTTTCTAGGCTTAGTTGGTTATTATCTGAGATTCGTGTCAAGGATATTCTCAATCGCTATTCCATTAACGCAATCGACTCAGAGAGATACAAAATTCGAATGGAGCAAGGAATGCGGAAAGAGCTTTCAAGAACTCAAGAGGAGACTCATTTCAAAGACATGTTCTAACCATACCATCCCGGAAAAGTTTAACGTAGTACGCGGTTGAGTGCCGATCGTGAGTAGAAGATCATATGCGAAAGACGAAAAGCGATGATGTCAAGTATACGACATGAGCCAACTTTAATAGAAAAAAGTTAAGGTTTTAATCTCAAGCCACCGCCACCGAATCTTGAGCTGATGCGCGATGAAGAAGAAAGTACAAGAAGGAGCTATTCCTAAGCGAGAATCGATGAAGAAGGAATACTTCGAGTCCACTCTAGACTTTGTGGTTCCTAACGACTGATTTGAAGTACAAGATTACGATGGAGGCACACAATACACCATTTGCAATCCATCCTCGAAGTACTAAATGTATCGTGATCTTCACATACATTTTGGTGGAACAATACGAAGAGAGAGATTGCAAAGTTTATCTCGATGTGTTTAACTCACTAACGGTAAAGGCGAGCATCTAGTACCTAAGGGTCCGCTGCAACCACTTGAGATTCCTAATGGAAGTGGGAACACATTACCATGGATTTCATTATTTGTCTTCCTACGGTTTCTCAAGGCATCAATGCTATTTGGGTTATTGTTGATAGATTAACCAAGTCTCGCTTTCATTTCTTGCCCGACACGGAGACTTATTCCTCGAACGCCTTGCTAGTATGTGACGTGAATGAGATTGTGAGGTCAGATGGCATGCCCAGATCCATAGTTTTGATCGTGACCCAAGATTCACTTCAAGATTTTGGGTTAGTTGCAAAAAAAGCTATGGGCACGGATTTATGATTCATTTGTA
The DNA here is from genome assembly GCA_020205615.1 of Panax quinquefolius. Classification (NCBI taxonomy): domain Eukaryota; kingdom Viridiplantae; phylum Streptophyta; class Magnoliopsida; order Apiales; family Araliaceae; genus Panax; species Panax quinquefolius. The sequence goes on from CM035171.1 coordinate 3,834,749, forward strand.
TACCATCCTCAAACGGATGGGCAATCGTAAAGGACTACTCAAACTCTCAAGATATATTAAAACTCGTGTCCTAGATTTCAAAGGAAGTTGATAAGTACTTGCCATCAGTGGAATTCTCATACAACAATAGTTATTAAACAAATATAGGCATGGTTCCATTCAAGCATTATATGGACAAAATGTCGCTTCTCCAATATGTTGGGATGAGGTGGGTGAAGCAACATTGTTGGGACCCGAAAGTTAAGACGTATGACTCACCGAAAAGATCCAAATGATTCGACAACGATACAAACCAAGACAAGATCGACAAAAAGAGTTATGCGATCTTCATCGAAAGGACGTGGAATTTAATGTAGGGGATCATGATTGTCATGAAGTTGCTCCATGGAAGGGAGTTACAAGATTTGGGAAGAGAGGAAAGCTCAATCCACGATTTATCGGGTCCATTTCAAATTCTCGACCGAGTAGGAAATGTAGCCTATGACTTCATAAGCATTCTCCAAGTATGTCTCGTGTTCATAATGTGTTTCATATATCTCAGACATCAGAAATATGTGAAAGACCCGAACCACGTTATAAAGTTAGAACCCATTTAGATAGCCAAGACTTAACGTATGAGGAGGTACCGCCAAGATTTTGGATAGAAGGAGCATGTCCCACGCCAAGAAAGGTCATACCACAAGTTAAAGTTTTGTGGAGGAATCATGCTATAGAGGAAATGACCGAATGAAACGAAATGAAAGCGAGGTATCCTCACCTTTTCAAACACTGTGTACGTACGCCAATTTCGAGGACGAAATTTCATAAGGAGGGAGGTCAGAAGACCCCAAATTTTTTTTAAATAAAAGGAATTTCCTTTATTTATTATTTTGAAATAGTAAGGGTTGATTTGATTAATGTGGATAGTTAAGGGTTAAATACGCAAATATTTCAAAATAAGCAAGTGGTTATAAAATATTCATTTTGTTTGGGAATATTCGTTTCATCGTGGAATATTCGTGATCGCTTCTGGAATATTCGAATATTTACCAATATTCGCATAACCAATGGGGGCCCCATAACTAAAAAGCGATTGGATGAGGAAAACGACAAATATAAGTTGGTTAAAAAATAACGCACAGAAGTTGTTACCAAGTAAGATCGTTGAATACCCGGGTTAAAATACAAGAATACGCGCATGGTCGCACAAGAAAGACACCAGATTGCATAGCAAGATTGTTGTTGAATTATTGATCCTTACGTAAGATGGCACTACTCAATAATTTTCACAAGAGAGTTATCGCTCAATATTTTATTTTATCGATTCAATAATTGTCATATTGATATTTTATATTATCATTGTTCAATAATTGTCACCGCACAAGATTTCCCATTATCGATCAATAATTCATATTATTTGAATAATATTATTAGATAACATTATTGGCAATGTCTAGAAAGTTCTGCTCAAGGAGAGGTTTGGTCACCTAATCATGCGCTACCAAGAAGGAGAGATCCTTATCGAAAGCCCCTCTTCCCTCGGAAACAACCGTCATTATAAATGTGATTCTCGTAATATTATTTGTGAATAATTAATTATTGATTCATATGATAAGGAAATATTTATTTTATATGAATATAAATGATGGATTTATTTATGTGGTTATTAATGAAGGAATTAATGTTGAGATGTTTTATTTGTATTTTATCTGATCGAGGTATTAAAAGATCAAATCGTGGTTTTATAGCTTATATTGTGTGAGTTATAATATTTAATCCGACCGCTGATCGTTGTAATTTTTGGATATGTTATACATATATAAGTTGAGTATATGTCCACAAATTTTGAACCGTTAAAATGAACGAATGATTTGTTATAAATTTTAAGAGGTGTTTGATTCTAAATTAGGGTTATAATTGATTTTGGTGGAAAATTTAGAATTGAGTGGGCCCCACTTGTGGTTGGTGAAGAAATGTGCTGAATTTTATTTCAAATGTGGTGGGGCAATAGAGTAGCAGTAAAGCCATCGTGTAGCAGTCAAGTCAAGTCCGCTTTTGGCGGCTAACATTTTCCTATAAATAGAGGGCTAAGTTAGAATTGAAAATCACACCGTAAACAAAGTTTTCTCTTCTCTATATTATCGAGCGATTTTGTGAGTATTTAGATACTTTGAGAGTTGTTTGCTCAAGATAAGTTTCATTCAAAGATCACTTCCGACCTTTCCTTCCAAGTAATCGATTCTTCGAGGTAAGGGATATTATTTTTTCAGAATGATATTATTTCTTCAATATCATTATGTCGAAATGTCGATCCAAGTTTTTATCAAATTTGGAACTTTTTCATGCTCTGGGTTACTATTCATGAGTTACTATTCACGAAGTTACTATTCATGAGTTACTATTCACGAAGTTACTATTCACGAGTACTATTCATGAAGCGTGAAAATGTTTTTTTGTGAATTTCTATCTTTTGGTGTCTGAGTTACTATTCACGATATACTCAAGACTATTCACGATACTATGACTATTCACGATACTAACACTATTCATCTAAAAATAAAATTTCTTCTTTTCGTCTAAAATATCTATTCGGATACTAGCTTTGATCAGATCCATGTTTTGATCATTCTCAATTTTACACCACTACGATTATTTTTTGAGGTATTGTTGATATGGATAAAACAAAGTACTTAATCCTTAATCCTTAATCCTCATCATTTTGTTTCACCGGATTCGCTTCTTTAAAAATATTTTCATCATCCTCGCCTTAAATGATGATATTATTGAATATCTTTGCCCGTAGAAAAGATGAATGATTTCAATGATCTTCGAATATTCTAAAAAGATGAACAAAAGTTTAAATGAATACGACCGATCGATGAATATCTTCGCCAGAGTAAAGATGAATGATTTCTGAAAATATCTTTGGCCTCGATGAATATCTTTGGCCTTTAGTGCAGATGAACAAAAGTTGAGATTTAAATACGACCGATTGATGAATATATCTTCGGCCCAGAGTAAAAAGATGAATATTTGATTTGATGAATATCGATTGATGTTACAGTGGATAAAATATTGATGATGGACCGTTAAATTCATAGATTATAGTAGATTTCATTCTCTACGTAACTCTTCTATGAATTATTATTTCACCGCTAATATTGATCTCAAACTTGTTGCCTATCAGATTCTATCGATTTTTCCTCGTTGAGACTAACGATAATTTGTTGTATATTATCTTAGTCATAATATTCTTTATCGGGCTAGTTGAGCTCACCCTTTTTTCTTTGTTGTTCCATTTTTCTTCTCGTGAGGCGAGAATGTAATGAGTACTAGTGGTAATGGAATGAAGGTTCTAGAGAGAGTTGTTTAGTAGTCCTCACCATTTTTGTAAAATAATGTATCAATAAATGTGATGAGGATTTATTTGAGTATAGATATTGTCTGTAAGATAATATTTGTATTTAAACTCATTAAGATATATTGTCGTATTTCACACGACATTTGTATTATCAAAGTTGTAGTTTGTTTCTTACACCATGTATTTGGCGACTCGTAATGGGTGTTGTGTATTTTGGGCGTCATACCTGAATAGTAACTCATTTCCACAAAAAACATCTTCACCTATTTATAGAAAATGCTTAGAACACCAAAGCGTAAAATTTAATATAATATTAATATAATTATACAAATTTTCCTTAGCCCACCTTTTGGTCAAAACACCAGCCACACATGTTAATGATGTCCAAAAAATACAAAAAAACGTTTTTCTTAACAAAAATAATTTAAACTCCCAAAAATCAATTATTTTGAGACTTTCTAACTTCAATAATTCATAATAAATAGCCCTTTCATCAGAAAATTCAATCTCGAGAGTTTTTATAGGAAATTCAATTCTCTACAACTTTGCGAAGAAAGTTTTTCCAAATTCCAAACAAAAATCGACCAAATCCACAAACTAGACGATTTTACAAAATATAATCAAATTTCTAATAATAATTGTGTCCACCAACACACAAAACATGTGTTAAACATTTAATGCCACAAAAATACTCTTCCTCCTCATATACTCATATATCCCACATTCATTGTAAAATATCACCAATTAATATATTATTAAAATAATATATTTAAATGAATTATTTTATCGTAAAAAGATAAAATATTAATTTTCAACAATTGTCATTTTAAAAATTTTCTCCATCTATATCCACATAAAATCAATATTTTCCTCATCATATAAATCAATAATTAATTATTCACAAATAATATTACGTAATCACAATATTGACAACCGTGCAGCTCTCAGGAAAGAGGGGCTTTCCAATAAGAATTTCTTCTTCTTGGCCGCAATTATTAGATGACCAAACCTCTCCTTAGATGTAACTTTCTAGACATTGCCAATAATGTTATCTAATAATATTATTCAGATAATATGAATTATTGCTTCGATAATGAAAGATATGTAAATGACAATTATCAAACAATGTTAATATAAAATATCAACGCAAAGAATTATTAACTCAATAAAATATCGAATAAGAATTATCGTAACCATTATTGAAAGAGTGCCTTCTTCACGTAAGAATCAATAATTGGTGCAATACCGCAGTGCTACTGCTCAACAACGCAGCGTATTAGTGTGTTTTAACCAACGGGTATTCCAACAAAGATTAATTAAAACAACTACGCCAATTATTTAAAAACAACTTATATTTGTGCTTTTTTTCATCCAATCGCTTTTCAGTTATGGGGCCCACACATGGTCATGCTACTGCGTCGCATTTAATATTCTTCCCGACAAGATTTAATATTCCACGACCAAACGAATATTCCCCAAACAACAATGAATATTTTATAACCACTTTAACTTATTTTGAAATATTTGCGTATTTAACCCTTAACTATCCACATTAATCAAATCAACCTTACTATTTCAAAATAAAGGAAATTCCTTTTTATTTAAAAATTTCGGGGTCTTACAAAAAGTTCAAACCAATATTTCAGCATAATGATATTGAAGAAATAATATCATTTGAGAAGAAATTAACATCCCTTACCTCGAAAGATTAAGACTTCTAGTTGGAATACCGGTATATAGTCTTTGAAGGAACTTGCACCGCCTAACAATACTCAAAGTATACTCAAAATACTCACAAGAATACGCTTCGATAATATAGAGAGAAAAACTTCAGTTTACGGTGTGATTTTCAATTCTAACCTAAGCACCCTATTTATAGGAAAATGCTTAGAACACCAAAAGCGAAAAATTTAATATAATATTAATATATATATTAAGATTTCTACGCCCACCTTCCTAGATCTGATCTCAGCTCATTATGCACATGTTGTAGCCCACAAAACAAACAAAAAACGTTTTTATTATTTAAAATATTTTAAACTTCCAAAATCAATTATTTCGGAGACTTGAACTTCAATAATTCATAATAAATAGCCTTCTATCAGAAAATTCGAATCTCGCGATTTTTTATAGGAAATTCAATTCTCTACAACTTTACAGAAGAAAGTTTTTCCAAATTCCAAACAGAAATTGACCGAAATCCATAAACGGGAGATTTTACAGGCTATAATCAAATTTCAGTCAATAAATGGGTCCACTGACATGTTTAACATGTTTTAAACATTTATTGCAAAAAAATACTCTTCCTCCTCATATACTCATATATCCCACATTCGTTGTAAAAATATCACCATTATTATATTATTAAAATATAATAATATATTTAAAAAATTATTTTATCGTAAAAAGATAAAATTTTAATTTTCAACAATTGTCACATTTAAAATTTTTCTCCATCTATATCCACATAAAATCAATATTTTCCTCATCATATGAATCAATAATTAATTATTCACAAATAATATTACAGAATCACAATATTGACAACCGTGCGCCTCCTAAGAAAGAGGGGGCTTTCCAATAAGAATTTCTTCTTATTGGCGAGTAATTAGGTGACCAAACCTGTAAGACCCCAACTTATTATTAATGAAATTTAATTTTCTCTATTTATTATTTTGAAATAGTAAGGGTTGATGTGATTAATGTGGATAGTTAGGGGTAAAATACGCAAAATATTTTAAAATAAAGCAAGTGGTTATAAAATATTCATTGTTGTTTGGGAATATTCGTTTGGTCGTGGAATATTAGATGCTTCAGGAATATTCGTAAATGCGGCGAATGCTATACCGTGCATGCCATGGCCCATATAACGGAAAGCGATTGGATGAAGAAAACGACAAATATAAGTTGGTTAAAAATAACTAGGCGTAGTTATTCAAGTATCTTGTTAAAATACTCGTGGTTAAAACACAAGAAGACACGGCAGTATTGCACCAATTATTGATTCTTACGTAAGAAGGCACCTACTCAATAATGGTTACATAATTCTTTATTCTCAAGATTTTATTGAATTAATAATTGTTGCGTTGATATTTTATATTCTTTGTTGTTTGAATAATTGTCGTTACACAATATTTTTTATTATCGAAGCAATAATTCATATTATCTGAATAATATTATTAGATAACATTATTGGCAATGTCTAGAAAGTTCTGCTCTAAGGAGAGGTTTGGTCACCTAATTGCTTGCAAGAAGGAGAAATTCTTATTGGAAAGCCCTCTTTCCTGGTGAATCGTGCCAGTTGTCAATATTGTGATTTTGTAATATTATTTGTGAATAATTAATTATTGATTCATATGATGAGGAAAATATTAATTTTATGTGGATATAGATGGAGAAAATTTTTAATGTGACAATTGTTGAAAATTGAAATTTTATCTTTTTTGATAAAATAATTATTTAAATATATTATTATATTTTAATAATATAATAATAGTGATATTTTTACAACGAATGTGGGATATATGAGTATACGAGGAGGAAGAGTATTTTTGTTACAATAAATGTTTAAAACATGTTAAACATGCTCATGGACCCCATTTATCGAATCAAATTTGATTATAATTTGTAAAATTGCCCGCTTGTGGATTTCGGTCAATTTTTATTTGGAATTCGAAAAACTTTCTTCCGCAAAGTTGTAGAGAATTGAATTTTCTATAAAAACTCATGAGATTCAATTTTCTGATGAAAGGGCTATTTATTATGAATTATTAAAGTTTCAAGCTCTCAAATAATTGATTTTTGAAAGTTTTAATTATTTAAACTAAGAAAAACGTTTTTAATGTTTTGTCACATGGTGGCTGATGTCTTGGACCAAATTAGTGGGCGTAGGAAATTTGAAAAATAATATTATTAATTTATTAAATTTTCGCTTTTGTGTTCTAAAGATTTTCCTATAAATAGGTGCTTAGGTTAAATTGAAAATTACACCGTAAATCAAGTTTTCTCTCTATATTATCGAGTTTATTCTTGTGAGTATTTTGAGTATACTTTGAGTATTGCTATACTGGTGCAAGTCCAAGTCATAGCCTATATCCTGTTTTTAAATAAAGATCGATCTTTCGAGGTAAGGATGTTATTTTCTTCTCAAATGATATTATTTCTTCAATATCATTATCGCCAAAATATCTATTGAACTTTTATCAAATTTGGAACTTTTTCATGTGGGGTTACTATTCATGAGTTACTATTCACGAGTTACTATTCATGAGTTACTATTCACGATTCTTACTATTCACGAGTACTATTCATTAAAGCGTGAAGATATTTTTTATGGAATTTCTATCTTTTGGTGTCTGAGATTACTATTCACGATACTCAAGACTATTCACGATACTGACACTATTCACGAATCACGGCACTATTCATCTAAAAATGAAAATTTTTCTTTTCATTCAAAATATCTATTCGAATACTAGCTTTGATTGTATCCATGTTTTGATCATTCTCGAATTTTACACCACCGCGATTATTTTTTGAGGTATTTTTGACGTGGATAAAACAAAGTACTTAATCCTTAATCCTTAATCCTTGTCATTTTGTTTCACTTTGGATTCGCTTTTTAAAAATATTTTCATCATCTTCATCTTTTAATGATGATATTATGGAATATCTTTGGCTCAGTAGTGCAAAGATGAGCAGTGTTTAGATGAACATGACTAATCGATGAATATCTTTGGCACAGTAGTGCAAAAGATGAATATTTGATTCCGGATATATATTGATTGATGTTACATGGATAAAAGATAGACGATGAACTTTTAAATTCATACACGGAAGATAGTAGTTTGCATTCTCTACTTAACTCTTCTAATGAATTATTATTTCATTGCGAATATTGATTTAAAATTTGTTGTCTATTGTATTCTATTAGATTTTTCCTCGTTGAAGACTAACGGTAATTTGTTGTATATTATCTTAGTCATAATATTCTTTCTTGAGCTAGTTGAGCTCACCCTTTTTCCTTTTTGTTCCATTTTTCTCGTGAGGCGAGAATATAATAATACTGAGCCTGGGTATGGAATGAAGGTTCTAGAGAGAGTTGTTTAGTAGTCCTCACCATTTTGTAAAATAATGTATCAATAAATGTGATGAGAATTTATTTGAGTATAGATATTGTCTAGAAGATAATATTTGTATTTAAACTCACAGCTTTCTTTGTTGTAATAATAAAGTTGTAGTTGTTTACGTACCATGTATCGACAACTCGTAATGGGTGATGTATACCTATTTTGGGGGCGCCACAAAACCTCTCCTTAGATGTAACTTTCTAGACATTGCCAATAATGTTATCTAATAATATTATTCGGATAATATGAATTATTGCTTCGATAATGAAAAATACCGTAATGACAATTATTGAAACAACAAAGAATATAAAATATCAACGCTAAAGAATTATTAACTCAATAAAATCTTGAAGTAATTATCAGAACCATTATCGAGTAGTGCCTTCTTCACGTAAGAATCAACAATTAATGCAATACTGGTAATGCTACTCTGTGTTTTAACCACCGGTATTTTAACAATGATAATCTGTGAATAACTACGCCGCTATTTTTAAACCACTTATATTTGTCGCTTTCTTCATCCAATCGCTTTTACATGGGCCCACACACGGTCGCTACCGTGCGTCGAATATTCCCCATATTCAAAGTCTTAATATTCCACGACCAAACGAATATTCCCCACAACAATGAATATTTTATATAACCACTTGCTTATTTTGAAGTATTTGCGTATTTTACCCCTAACTATCCACATTAATCACATCAACCCTTACTATTTCAAAATAATAAATAGAGAAAATTAAATTTCATTAATAATAAGTTGGGGTCTTACAAGAGTTACCAATGAATGCCTTTCAATTTTTCCCCATCTTCGACGCTTTACTTACTATAACTTTGAACCCTTTTCACGAGACCGATCGATCTTGTACACAAAAAAAGAAATCGAGAGAGGTTCGACTCACCTTCACGGCGAATGCAATGAAGGCTATGATATGTATATAAGAGTTCGACACCAATTGGGCGAACTCGACAATCGACAAACCTGTAGAATGGTCGTGAAATGGATGAAGAGGAAATCGACCCTTTCAAGAATAGTCGCAACGACCGCCATTCCATCCTCGTGTCTTTGATACATCCTCTCCTCAAATTTCAGAATCCTCACCAAATGAGTATCCTAATGTGGCATCGATCTCTAAGCCTCCGTAATTCCTTTTCAAGAATAGTCGATGGAGTATTGGCATGGGTAAAAATTCTTGCCTTACTCAAAAATTCGGAAGGGTAAGGCGAGGCTTAGGAGGCATTTTATCTTTACCTAGAGCAGCAGCCTGAGGGTTAGAACTCGAAGCCTCTTTACCGGGGTTTGGGTTAGGTGGGACGATCGTAATGGGAGTTGCCCGAATCGAAGATGTCTGGTTTATATTGATGACCACCATTGTTGGCGATTTGCAGAGAAGAGAAAGAAAGCTCGGAAGAGAAGAAGCAAACTCAAAAGTCTAAAATTCAAATTGGCAGGTAAAACTGTCATATTTGGTAAAGTTTATCTTTTATACTGACTGTTACACAGTAATCGAGGGCGGCACATTAAATTAACAGTCATGATTACGAATTTAAAAGGTTGCGTTCAGTTTAAGTTTTAGATATTTAGCATATTGGGCCTCCCATTAGATTTCTGGTCTTGATCCATCCTTCCAGTATCCTTGTTGTTCCCATCCTTCACCAGTTGGACCTTGTAAGTTATACTTTGGGCCCATTTCAATCTCATTAGACTCATAATATCGTGGATCATTATAGTTTTCTATTAAATATCCTATTTAATAAAAAACTAGAGAAGCAATGTTGAGGTCACGATATTTCCTCTATCAGTAGGACGGATTGGGCTATCTATTTAATTAGCTTATTAGACATTTATTATTGAGTTTTATAGTCATTGGACTTAATATTTATGTTACCTTTATTATATCCTCATAATGATGGGTCAATAAGGATTGATCCATTAAAGCTTTTTATATCTAAGCCTTTGACTTGTAATGATGAAAAAGAGAAAGCGAATGACCAAAAGTCCGCAGATCATTAATGTGGATGAAATTTTATCCTACGTACGGCGATGGAGAAAAAGGTGACAATCTGCATGCATCCGGCTGAGACCATAGAAGAGTGGGAGGGCTGTGTCAGATCAGGGTTGATGGCACAAAAATCGAGCATGAGAGTATAACCTAGCAAGAGAGTCTTCTAACAAAAGGTACGCATACATTTTTATCTCTCTCAAACGCTAGATAATTTACATCCTCCATTGTTAACCCTCGCGATCACCAGATCGACTCTCACGGAGGAGCTATCCTCCCATGGGTCCATCCACAAACTTTGTGTGTTGATCGTATTTATTGTGCAAGATCGGGACGTCTTACGTGATTAGGACGTTATAGAAGATCTTGACATTAACAATTATTAAAAGAATTCTTTATATATCTTGATTTAGATTGGAGGGAAAAGTTATAACATTAAACTATATAAAGATGACTTAATTTTACTCTCCACCCACTAACTAACCAGATGAGTAATTTTTTTATTACTGCAGTGAGTAAAACTCGATCCCAACATATATAATCACGCAGCTATAATATTATTATGGTCCTTCTTTATAGTTTGAATGTCCCACCATGTTATTTTAACTTTAATTTTAATTGTAAGCAAAATAAATTAGGTAAGTGGATAAAGCTAACTAGCTAAGTACTAATGAAGTTGTCAGCAAAACTTAACGCCATGGGGTCAAAAAGGGATCTTGCAATGGATGATGGGTTGGGGTGAACATTCGGGGTTATTATCCGAACCAAATAAATATTTCGTTTATTACTCAAAAGTGAAATGTGAAATGAAAGCGATTGGCTAGTGGTCATTTGAAATATCATGTTATTATTTTAAGAGTTATTTTGCAAAGTTTATCCGGTTATTTTTTTAGCAAGGTTTATTAGGTTATTTGGTTAAACCGAATAACTTAAAAGTGAAACCCGTATAAATTAACTGTAAATCGTAAATAATTTCGGATTTAACCGAAATGTCAAAAATAACCGAATTATTAGAAAATTTCGGTTACTTTATTTCGTTTCGGTTCGGTAATTCGATTATACCCATTTTTTGCTCAGTCCTAATGATGGTGGTTGCGACATGAATTATTGTTTTCCTTTCATTAAAAGGGTTGTCATATATTTTACTCTACTAGAATATATATATAGAAAGAGAGCTTTCTATGCGAGTGATTTGTTTTAGTGACGGACAAAATTATCGCTAAACTCGTCGTCATAAGGTTTGAACTGTTGCGATAATTTAGAACTGTCGCTATAATCCAGCCTGCACTTCTACATTGATTTTTTAATAAATTACTTTATTCAATCACTGGGATGCGATCCGCATGCGACCACCCATATAAGAACCAACTTATATATATCATCTTCCTTTAATCTATTTATTATTTTAACTACCTCGGGCAAAGTTCATCCGTCTCCTCTTCTACTCTTTGTTTTAAAGTACAAGATTAATTTTGATATTTTAAAATTAAAATATTTTTAATTTTAAAACCAATATAAATTAATTTTATTTTATATAATTATGAAAATTATAAACTATCTAAATAATATTATTAATTACAAAATTATTATTTTATAAAGTTAAATTAATCACATTAATTTTAAATCTAAAACTATTTCAAATTAATTTTAGAACATTAAATTTAATCTTATATTTTGAGATGAGAATATTATTAATTTCCGTTTTATATGAGGAAAATTTTGAAATTGAGAACAGAATTTGACTCCGAATGTTGAGATCATTTCACCATTTAAACCCCGCACTAATTTAGATACCTTTTCTTCTTTTTTTTTAATAATTTGGGTCCCTTTAAAGGCTGCGTCCAGCATTTTAGAGCAGACCATTATGATCTGTCCTAATAATTTTTGTGGTTTACAAATTGATCCGGAAAAGCAAACCAACCAACACGAGGGCTCTTGTGTTGGGCGTTTCTCGATTCTTTATAAATGTCTAAAAAATTTTGGAAAAAAATAAATAAAAAATATCGAAAACATTGCAAAATATTTGTTTGAAATTGAATTATTTGTCTTAATTTAACATAATTCTACGCTATTTAATCATTTGACAATGAATTATTAGTTTCTTGATGTGGAATTATTAGTCCCATAAAATCATTTGATAACTTAAAATGGGAAAATTATTAATCTCGCATTCATCATGAGATTATATAATCCCTCATAAATAGTCTTAAGAATGACAAAAATAATCCATTGCACTATTTAAAAGACTATTAATCCCCCATCATTCATAGGATAAAATAATCTGAAATAGTGCTAAATTAAGAGAAATAATTTAATCCCGAACATATTTTTTTACAAACAAACATAGCCCAATATAGTCGTTCTCCGTTGTTAGTTTTTAGAATTGAAAACATTTTATTAAAAATATGTGACATCAAATTTATCTTAAAATGCCAGCATAACATCTTGGTGTTGTATTGTACAACATTTTGAGTTGTAATGTACAGTACTAAAATTGTACATAAACTCTAATTTACAACACCTAGACATGATGTCACTCTAATATCCTCTTTATTTCAAATAAAATGGAGTTTCTATTTTTTGTATATTCTTATGTCGTATTTTAACGCATTTTAAATCTAGAACATGAGATGGAGATTCTCCAATTCATTTGAAATGAAAAAAAATCCTAATTCGTTTAACTAAGATGAAATGGAGAGTCTCCATTCTTTGTATATTTTCTCCATTATCATCACATCTCTTCTTCATCATCATCATGATATCACATTCCAACACATTTTAAATATAAATTATAAAATGAACTAAAATAAATCTGAGAGAGTCCAATTAGTACTCAAAATCTAATTAAAAAAAAGGAAAAGGAAAAGGAAAAATAGTGAACGAAATGCACATTACAGTAGATTCCACTTCCAAGACTTCAATGGGGTGCAAATGGTGATATAAGTGGAATGTAGCAACACGACTCAATCTCATATTATTGAAACAAAGATCTTTTCCTACGCTAATCACGTCGGTTACTACTAATTTATTTAATCAATAAACCATTTTCTTCAAAGTTCTTGACAGCATTCGTTATAGTCTCTTCCAAAGGCTTAAACTTCCACCCCAAATTCTCCAACTTCTTGGGACTCAATTTCCCAAAAATTAACTTCTGCACTTCAGTGAAACTGTTATATCTTTATGGAATTAGTTGGTGTCAAATTTATTTGCCCAAAAAAAAAAAAACGAGTTTACCTTGTAGGGTACTTGTAGTCTGGAAACATGTTTTGCAGCTTTTCCACCAAATCTTTTGTGGGCATACTAAATGAAGAACATATAAATCTTCCCTATGCTTCCGACTTTTCATATGCCAGCAGAATTGCGCCGGCCACATCTTGCACATCTACAAAAGGATAATTTCTATTATACACCGTTCCCTTTGCATCTGGTTTTCAAGACCATTAAAAAATAACAAATTAAATAACACATTTATTTTGTAATGACCCAGATCCGACCCAAGCCCAAAATAATGTTCAATCCACCACATACATAACACTAGTTGCATATATATATATATATATATATATATATATATATATATATAGGTCCTGTTTAAAGCGCCCCTTACTTTCATTAAAATGCGATTTTTTTTTTTTTTTTTGATTTTTTTTTTTAAAATAACTAAAAAAAAGTTTAATATTTTATGGGCTCGAATTTTTTCATATCACAGTTTTGGATGTGATTTAGATACGATAACAAAAGCAGTGCATGCATATGCATGCGCATCGTGCATCACCATTTTTTGGTATAGGTATCCAAATCACTCCCAAAACATCAGACATGGAGAAATTTCAGGGCCCATAAAAATTAAATATTTTTTAGTTGTTTAAAAAAAAAAAAAAAGGTCCCTCAAGATTTTAACAAAGTAAGGAGCCTCACCGACGGATCGGTTACATTTATATATATATATATATATATATATATATATATATATATATATATATTGTAAGCCCCAACTTTTTAATGAATAAAATCAAATTTCCTTTATTTATTATTGTGAATAATAAGGTATTAATTGGATATAATAACTTTGGCATGGGTGAAATATGAAAATTTTACAATATAAGCAAGTGGTTATAAAATATTCATTTTGTTTGCGGAATATTCTTTCCGTTTGGGAATATTCGTATGCATTTACGCAGACCAATCAGGGTCCCATAACGGATAACTACGAACGAAGAAAACGATAAAATTGAATAACTACAGTAGTTATTCTGCTAACAACACATTGGAATACCCAAAGGTTAAAGTAAAGTAATACGCGTTGTTGCACAAAGAAGCAGTAAAGCTATCGTGTTATGCAGTTAAAGTCGCTTTGCCGTCTTAATATTTTCCTATAAATAGAGGCTAAGTTAAATTGAAAATCACACTGTAAAACAAGTTTTCTCTTTCTCTCTCTAGATTATCGAGTGTATTTTGTGAGTATTTAGATACTTTGTGAGTTTACGTTAATCGGTGCAAGTTTTCTTCACCTTTTATACCGATATTCCGATCGTAAGATCGATATTTTGAGGTAAGGGATATTATCTTCTTCTTAAATGATATTTTCTTCAATATCATTATGCCAAAATATTGGTATAAACTTTTTTATCAAATTTGAAACTTTTTGTGTTGGGGTTCTTATTCACGATATCTGACTATTCACTCATCATTTACACTATTCAATTTAAAATGAATTTTTCTTCTTTTTATCCAAGTTATCTATTATGGTTACTATTTTTGATCAGATCCATGTTTTGATCATTATTTTTGAATTCTGCTTCAAAATTGGTTATTTCTAATATTATCGAACTTGGATAAACCGTGTACTGAATCCTTAATATTTGATCCGTTATCTCACCGGATTCGCTTTTCTTTAAAATATTTTCATCATCCTCACCCTAAATGATGATACTAAATGAATATCTTTGGCAGAAAGTGCAAAGATGAATGATTACTAATGAATATCTTTGGCCCGTAGTGCAAAGATGAGCAGTGTTGAGATGAATACGACCAACCCGGTGATATAAATGAATATCTTTGGCCAGTAGTGCAAAGATGAATATTTGATTTAAGATGTATATCGATTGATGTTACAGGGATAAAATATTGATGATGGACTTTTAAATCTTAGAAGATAGTAGAATTCTTTCTCTACTTGACTCTTCTAATGGATTCTTTGCTTTTCACCGCAGGTTGTTGATCTAAAACTTGTTATTTCATTATATTTTATCGATTATTCTCTGTTAAAGACTAATGATAATTTGTTGTATATTATCTTAGTCATAATATTCTTTACTGGGCTAGTTGAGCTCACCCTTTTGTTCCATTTTTATTTTCAGGAGGTGAGAACATAGTAGGAACTAATTGGGGTACGGAGTGATGGTTCTAGAAAGTTGTTTTAGCAGCCCCTCACTATTTTTAAAATAGTGTATCAATAATTGTAATGAGGACTCTTTTGAGTTTTTATACTCTATTCAGTATTTAAACTCATAGTTTAATGAAGTTGTATTTGTTTACATCTTTATATGATTTGATTTAATTCGAATGGGTGATGTATACCTATTTTGGGGGCGTCACAGAATATTTAATTATTTTTTCTCTAATACTTGATTAAAACATTAATAATATGTTTATGGGGACTTTTATTTATAATTTATCTTCAATACATAGATTACAATTTAGTTATAAAGAGTTTATTTTATCTCATTATAGTTATGGAGAGTGCGAGTTATAATGTATATGTGACAAGTGACAAATTAATAGTTAATCCAACTTGATCCAAAATTTACTTTGGAGTTACTTTATTAATATTTGGACTTCTAATTTCTAAATAATTGGGCAAATGAAAGTGATAAATACTCCCTCCACCCGAAAATTCATAAACGTGGATTAATTATTCAACCTCCTTCTAAATTAATTTGGACTTAAAACACATTTTAATAATAAAATTATATTGTTCATTGTTTCTGCCTCCCACCATAGCAAGTTTTTTGAAAGTAAAAAACTTATAACAAGCTAATAGTTATAGTTTTGTTCTTTCAATATATAATTTTCTTGTTAAATGACACATTTTAGATATTTTAACTTTATATTAGTAAAAATCCATTAACTATACTTAAATCAATTTATTTTAGTTTATTAATATTATAATAAAATATTATTTTCTACTTTTTAGAAGTGAAATGATATATTTTAAAATAATTTTCGTATATATATATATATATACACGAAAATGAAGTGAAATGATATATTTTCAGTTTATTTCGTATTTTTTGTTATGATATGTTATTTTCGTATGATATATTTTCGTATATTTATTTCTTATGTTATTTTTAATTTTTAAAATGTTATTTTCGTATGTTATATTTTTAGTTTTCGTATGTTATTTTAGTATTTTTAATACTGCGGAGGGAGGATTTGTATAAAGAGGGATATTTTGAATATTTATTCATCCGTAATATTAAATTGCGGAATACTGAAAATTAATATGCGGACGAGAGTTATATTAATCGTTCGATATTCAAATGAAGGCTCGGAATTTATTGTAATGACAACTTTAGCTACTGATCAGTCTTCATATATATATATATATATACTAGCAACAGTCCCGTTCTTCCGGCACTATGGACGGTTGAATTTATCCCAAACTTTGGATGACTCATATGATTTATTAGGATGAGCGGAAAATTTAAAATCATTTGTATTTTGTTATATATATATATATATTTATATATATATATAAGTAGAAATAAGAAAAGAAAAGAAAAGAAATTGCATTAGCGTGACCTCTCATGAAGTTCAGGAGAAATGAGGTACTAGCGTTCAATGTAGATTGCAGCATTGGTCCAATGACAACAGATGGGCAAACTGTTAATATGTTTAGTCCACTGTTCTTTGCATAATTGAAAGCCTCTTTCTCTGCAACAGTCTTGGCAACAAAATACCAGCTCTGATATGATCATGCATGTGAACAAAGAGTTCAGTATATAAATAATTAACCGATCGGGTTCCAAAAATTTGCTAGCTAGCAGGATAATATGTATGTGTGTCGGTGTGTGTGTGTATGTATGTATGTATATATCTGTGCGTGTGTGTACCTCCATGGTTTTGCAAAATTCAATGTCGGTCCAACAGCTTTCATCCATAGCCTCGTCCTTGGGCCAAGTAGGGTTTAGTAAAACAGCGGCAGCAGATGAAACAACCACAACCTACTTCACTTTAGCCTTTGAACATGCATTTAGCACGTTTAATGTACTCGTTATGGCTGGCTCAAGAACCTCTACCTAAATTCATCAAATAAATAGTCAACCAGAATTCACAATTAGAAAATATGCGAAGGTAAGCTAGATTCATTTGACTATATATATATATGACTAATTCCAAGCCTTTTTTTACCCAGAAAATAAAATTTAATATATTCACAACGTCGATCAATTAGTTGCCTAGCTAAACTAATCCAATTGTATAAACAGACACAAGATTTGAGGTTGCAAGTTAGGAGTAATTAAAATCTTGCCTCAGGATTAAGCACTTGAGTACCGGGAATTAGGCAGGCAATATGGAAAACACCGGTGCATCCCTCAATGGCAGCATAGAGACTTCCATAGTCTAGCAAATCTGCCTTAAAGAGCTTCAAATTCTCTGCTGATTTTTCCAACTTCTTCAGATGACCATTCTTTTTCTCATCGCCTGATAAGTAAGAACCATTTTGCTATATATGAACCCTCTAGCATATACTCCCTCCATTAAACAAAAATAGTCCCATTTGCAAACTTTACAAATATTAAGGATGAATGCTTTCCCATGGAAGTAATTTATTAGTTTAGTGGTGGCATGATAATTACGAAATTGTGATGACAAACTTCAACAGCCTGTCATTTAAGATGACTTCTTGGGAAAATTTGGCAAATGGGCCGGGGCTGTATATATGTTTGGGACCCGAAAAAATCTATAAAAACGAAAGGAAAATATTACCGAACATGCAGAATCCTTAATTTCTGACTCTTAAAGAGTTACCAACAATTCAAGGTTTGACCCAATGGGTCTCCTAATTAATTCCCCTTCCCCCTATACTGATCATGCAACTCAGAAGGAGGTTAGGTTAGGTTAGTTCTTGAGAGTAACAGGAAAGCAAAACTTGATCAAAATCTAGAAAAAGACGTGGCTAAAAGAGAAACATTTAGAATTTGTGGTAGTGAAGCCGAAATCTTGTAAGTGAAACGATCCATAGTTGTAGCAGGTTAAAAATAAAGATAGCATGAACAAAATAGAGCAAAATAATTAAAGAAGGGTAGGGGTAGGGGTAGGGGTAGGAGTAGTATACATACAGGGGTCTTTAACAGTTCCATGGACAAAGTAACCCTTCGAGAGCAGATCCTTCACTACCCATGATGCCACGTACCCCCCTGCACCAGTTACACATACCACCCTTTGATTCTCAGTCTGATTTCCTTCCATTTCTGTTGTTTCTCACCAAGTTTGCTTTTTCTAAGCAACTTCTGAAGCGAAGCTGGTCTGGTCTGGTCTGGTCTATTATATTTAGATCAGATTACGTAAACAAACCATAATTAATTAGTAGCTTGTAAAACAAACTCAAAATTTGTCTTTAGTTAATGTTGGATTTCGCTAAATAAATTTGATCCGTCATGTACTGTTTAATTATACAGTATACTACAACCGTCCCTGATTATACTACAAGTTTTCATTGTGCATCTAAAACGTGGGTTTGGTCGTCGATGGAGGGCCAGGATTCTGGATTATAAACATTTAATCAAAACATTTTTTTAATTCACTCCTAAATTAAAAGGCTTTTAATTGGACATGGAGCTTTACAAGAAAATGACAAACAAATGAGTAACATATATATATATATATATATATACTGCAGTAGATTAACCATCTTTTTGACAAAACAGTAGATTAACAATCAATTTTTCAAAAGAAATTATTTAAACGATTAGTTAACAATCACATCATCTGTTGAGTGGGCAATCCCTCTCTCCCTCCCTAGCTATATACTAAATAATTAATCGGTATATTTTTGGAATTAAACAATAGCAGACACGGATATTTAATTCATAAAAGGGATCCAATTAATTAAACTATATATATATATATATATATATATATATATATATATATATATATATATATATATAGATGAAATCATCAAGTCATAATCCTTAAGATAACACCTTAAATAGTTGTATAATTTTATCAAAACGACGTAGTTTTGATAAGACGCGATGGCGTTTTTTAGAATACGCGCTGGTGGCATGGTATTTACAAAAATGCCACCGCCCCTCTAAAACTACGTCGTTTTGATAAAATTATGCATTTAAGGCGTTATGCAACTTAAGAATTATGCACTTGATTCTTCTCTATATATATATATATATATATATATATAACATATGCATGCAAAGCGAGGAATTAATTAATATATGTTACAAAATTAATTATAATGACGCAGACAACATTAATATTAATTAATTATATGCGTACGTCCATAGAAATTTGAATAGAAAATAGAATTCAAATCTCATGTCTTAATTTTTCATTCTATGTATTAGTTATAAGTCATTTTTGTATAATTAATTAAAAATATAACTTTAATTGTCAACTTGCATGAACAACAAATGAGACAATGAATATAACAGAAAAATTCGACTCGTTCAGCGGTTCAGGGCTGGGAAAAATTTCATGATATAAAGCTGGCGGGTGTGGGCAATGGCGACCTGACGAAATTATCAAAATAGCAGGTCAAAATCGCGTTAACAATTGATTATATTATTGTGAAATTAAATTCACGAACACATACATAAATATTATGGAGAGTACATAGTACTATTTATTTGTGTGATATGTAATTTTGTTCTGTATTAACGCCAAGATCTTCTCCAACGTCCCAATCACGTAAGACGCCCTGATCCTGCACAGTAAACACGATAAACACCGCAAGCTTGACGGCCGGACCGTCGGGGGATAGCTCAGGCGTGAGAGTCAGTATACGTTTTCACAAGGTTAACAATGGAGGGTGTAATGTCTAGTGTATTGAGAGTGATAATAATTCTCAGTTGTGTGTATATGTGAATATGAATATGAACGTACCTGTTTATGAAGACTTAGTTGATAGGTTGTACTCTTTTTACCCGGTTTACCGTGCCACCCACTACCTCCCGACACGGACATTACGATATGATGGATTCTCGCCGATCGAGTGTTGTATACCCACTACTTTTGGTATCATTTTTATCTTGGCCACGTAAAACATTATAATCACATCCACATTAATGCATGACAGGTGTCTTAGTCAACTGTCATGCTTTTTTCATCATTACAAGTCAAAGTAATAGATATTAAAAGATCCAATGGGTTAGTCCAATGAACCAACCCGGTTTCATAGGATTAAATAGAAGTAATATGGTGACTAGGCTCAGTGGCTTTCAAGGTTCAATAATGAAGGCCCAATAGATTAATTAAATAAGTAAGCCCAATTTGCTTCTACTGAAAGAGGAAAATATCATGACCCAACATTGCTCCCTAGTTTTTTGTTGAACAGAATGTTTAATAGAAAACTATAAATTAATGGTCTATGATATTTTGCTAAAGGTCCATAATGAGAAGTAATCGAAAGGTACCTGGTTATAGTTCATGAGATGAAGTGAGAGGAGACCGGAGGCCCAAATCAAAAAGGCCCTGTCTGATAAATATCTCGGACTTCGGGCCGGACGCTTCCCATTCAAATTCTAAATCATTACTAACATTTAATGTGCCAAATTTGTTGTACCGTCGTAAATCGAAGATAAAAGATAAACTTTACCAATTTTGACAGTTTTACCTGCCAATTTGAACTTTGAACCTTTGATCTTTCTCCTTCTCTCCAGAACTTCTTTCCCTCTCTCTGCGAAATCTCAAAAATGGTGGTCCTGAATACCAACCAGAGTTCTCCTCCTCGAGTGACTCCCATTAACACCGTTTCCCCCAATCCAAACCCTGATCAAGAGGGTTCGAGTTCAAATCCCCAGTCCATAGCAACCATGGGGAAGAATCCGCCCTCGATACCCTCTCTGCCCCCTACTGACTTCTTTAAGGATGGGGAATAGTTTCCTCATGCCAATACCCCCTCTACTGTTACGGAAGCTGAGATACGTATCCTCCGGACTCGTTATTAGATTCCGGATATGTACACAACAAGGGCTCCTGCTCCCGAAGAATGCATGTACCATCGACCGGATGGTTGGGTCGCCATGCCAGTTACTTTTCTCGAGAAGGGAATTCGCCTTCCCCTCCATGCCTTCGTCGTTACCCTCTTAGGGTTTATAGGAATGGGATTTGCCCAGTTGGTTCCTAATTCCTATATCCACATTCTGGCATTCATTGCCTTCTGTCACGAACTAGGGATTTCTCCATCTGTCGACATCTTCTTCACCCTCTTCTCTGCCGGTAAATCCCGAGAACGAGGTTTCAAAATGTTGAGCAAATAGTCTCCTCGACCCAACGACAGATTTGAGAATAGATCCCTGATGGATACCCTTTCAAGCAACAAGGGTTGGCACGAAAAATAGTTTTTTGTTACAGGACCCGAAATCTCTTCTCTTCCTGATTGGACTATCTTTGATCGGATTTCTGCTGACTTTGGAGATATCCCCGAAGAGCGTGTGAAAGAAATGGCAGATTTTTTGAAGAAGATTCCTCCGAAGGAATGGAGTTTTGCACTTCTGACTAAGCAAGCCTGGTTATATGACCATAAATGTAAGTTTCGAACAACTTTGTAACACAGTTTTTTGAGGTATTAAGTGACATGGGTTTTGATACATGGTTATTTGCAGTGTCTTTGATCAAACCAACTTCTTCGGAAGTAAAAGAGTTGGAAGATTTTTTGGCAGGGGAGATTATGGATGCAAGTGAAGAGCCTCCGATTGAAGAATCTCCCCGAGCTGATCCCCCACCACCGATCCACCCAATCGCTTCTCCTCGAATGACGAACCACAAACCGATGAACCCATCGTTCTGAAGAATCTCTCGACCACCTCGTCAAGGAAAAGAGCCGCGAAGAAATCTAAATCCAACCAAATAGGAAACAAATCCTGAAAGCGATCCGGAAACAATTCCAGAAGCAATTCCATAAGCAAACCCTTCAACCAACCCTAGTTCTGTGCCTTCTGAATCAGTTTCGATTAAGAGAAACCTGCTTGACATACCTCTACACGATAGGGCGAAGGTCCTCCGTGCTAAAAAGCTGAGGACAAAGATTACTCCATTGACTGCCGAGGAGCTCCGAGTTCCATCGTCTTCGACTGACATTCCCCCAATAGTCCCAACAGAAATTCAAGTGCCTGATGATGAACCGGTCGAATCTATCCCCACCCTATCTAGAAAAAGGAAACAACCATCAGACAGCCATTCAGGTTCATCCTCTGCTCCCTTACCAGTCCACGAACCTAATCCTGTTCGATCTCCCTCTCCGGAAAATATATATACGGATCCGCCACAAACTCGCGATCAACCTATGCCTTCTCCTATAAGACAGTCAACCTCTGAATTTCAGCATGATGCTATGGCCTCTCCAACCATGTGGCCTCGATTTAATGCCAACTTTCCTTTTCAACTGTTTGACGCTTTCGTCCGTGAGACCGATGACCATCGATTTGGGAATAGTTCGAACGGGGATTTGCTTAACAAAGGCATGAGCTATCTGGCGAAGGTAAATGGTTCTCTCTTTAATTTCCGTATTTATCTTCATACTTATACTGATTGAAATCGATCAAACGATCTTTGGACATGCGTGAAAGGCGAATCTCCGTGTTCTATCGCGTCTCGTGTCCAAGGTCTATCGAAGCTAAAACCGAAGAAGAGGCAATGAAAAAGGAGAATGCCATCCTGAAGTCTGCTCTGGCTCGGGAAAGGACTCAATGTGAGAGCGTTCTTCACACAAATGAATGTCTTCGGAAAGAGTTGGCCCAAGCCAAAGGAGATGTGAAGACATCCAATGAAGAACTGAAGTCAACTAAAGCACAATATGAGGAGATCGTCAAGATGAACGTTGATTTGGTTCAGAGGAGCGAAATAAGAATGGAGAAGATCAAAGAGTTAAAGGCTGATGCTAAGATTTTGACTAAAACGATCCAAAAGCTAGAGCTAGTCGAAACTCGTCATCTGAATATGCGACAGAAGCTTGAAGAAGAAATAGGCTCTTCGGGGCCTTGGGCCTCCTTTGACCGATGATCTTCAGAAGCAGATCTGTGAAGAGTATCGGACATCGGATGAGATTAATGAAGAGATCATGAAGATATATTCTGAAAGCTATGAGCTTTGCTGGAGTCGTGGCAAGGAGAAGTTGATTACAGCTAACGTGGACCCAACTTTGCTCGACTCTTCAGATGGCGAGGATGATGCATGAAGTGAATACTCTGGTCTTTCTTGGATTTTATTTAAGAATATTTGTGAAAATTTCTGTTATTTTACTTTCTTTAATTTATAGGATTTGTGTAAAAATTTTCTAATTTTGTAATCAAATTAAATATTAATGAAAGGTGGTCTCATCCCTTATGACTTCGGCGCATTTACTTTCTGCCAATACTTCAATATTAATTCAACTGGAAAAATGTACAAACTCTTTCAAGGACTCAACTTGAACTGTTAATTAACAACTAAGCATGTCATATAATAGATAAGATGAAGTTAAATAATGAGTCATTCAGAACTCGACACTTAGAAAAAATTTAGGTAATAAAGTAAAGAGATACTTATTTAGTTACCGAAGTGTGAGACAGATCTGCTTCATTAGGAATTTTGTTTACCCCAAAAGGCCTAACAAAACCAAAAGATGACATTTGCCTACCACGAAGGGCCTGACGAAGTCTAAAGAACGACAGTTGTCTACCACGAAGGGCCTGACAAGGTCTGAAGGACAATGCTTGCCTACCACGAAGGGCCTGACAAGGTCTGAAGGACAACGCTTGCCTACCACGAAGGGCCTGACAAGGTCTAAATGTCGATAATTGCCTACCATGCAGGGCCTGACAACGTCTTAGGGATGACACTTGCCTACCACGAAGGGCCTGGCAAGGTCTAAATGTCGACAATTGCCTACCACGCAGGGCCTGACAACGTGTTAAGGATGACACTTGCCTACCACGAAGGGCCTGACAAGGTCTAACTATCAAAAATTGCCTACCACGCAGGGCCTGACAACGTCTTAAGGATGACACTTGCGCTACCACGAAGGGCCTGACAAGGTCTAAATGTCGACAATTGTGACGCCCCCAAAATTAGGTATACGTCACCCATCTTGGGTCGCCACTTACATGGTACATAAATTCAAATACAAACTTAATTATACATCCGTCGTGTAATATACGACAATACATAAACCGAGAGTTCTAATAGAATATTGTCATTTAGACAATATCCATACTCAAGAGTCCTCATTACATTTATTGTCACACTATTTAATGTATAGTGAGGACTACTAATGCTATCTTCGGACCATCACTCTTTTCCCAGACTCGTCCCAAATATATTCTCATTTCAAGAGAAACGGTGAAAAGAAAGGGTGAGCTCAACTAGCCCAAAGAAGAAATATTATAACTAAGATAACGCAGTAATAAATTATCAATAGTCTTCAACAATGTTAAACCGATAAAATATAATAGACAACCAGCTTTAATCTGCGGTGAATATCTGAATCCATTAAAAGAGTCAAGTAGAAAATAAAGTCTACTATCTTTTAGGTTTTAAAATGTTTTCGTCAATTTTATCACTAAGACTCGCTTTAATGAATAAACCACAATATCTAATCATCCCTATACCACTACCAAAGGATTTTCATCAAATTATCAATGGTCATGACTATACCGAATCACCCCGGTCATAATCATACCAAAACTATCCATCAACGCATTATTCTGAAGCATCGAGGACTTTTGTCACATCATTTATATCAAGCCATGATTATACCGAATGATCCATGGTCATAATCATACTAAGTTCATCTATGCACGTAAGCCAAAAGATAACATAATATAACATGAGGATGATGACAATGACATAATAATTCAATAAAACAAGTTCACGAATTAATTTATACAGAACTAATAACGTCCAAATTGTCAACACGATATCGCTTTGTAAAGTAAAATTCAAGAATGATCGTAAGAATATTTTCATGAAAAGATACTTTGGATGAAACGAAATATCAAGAATATTCTACTAATTTCATGGAGTATAGAAGTCAAAGTTTTAACCAACTTGGGTATAATAAAGAATGGAATAACAAAGGAAATCACCACGCGCGATTTGACAGATGTAAAAGTTATTCTAACGTAATAATAATAATGTAACCGTCGGTGAAATTCACAATCGGCAGGATGTTCCAACGTAATAATAAAGATGGAACCGTCATCCTGTAAAACACACGAGATAGGATATTCCAACAGAATGATAAAGATGGAACCAAGTCCGTGTAAAACACACGCATGTGATGTTCCAATGTAATAATAATAAAGATTTTAACCAGTCCTGTAAAACACATGCATGTGGATGTTCCAATGTAATAATAATAAAGATTTTAACCAGTCCTGTAAAAAACACATGCATGTGATGTTCCAAATGTAATAATAGAAGAATGTCACCAAGTATAGGGTAAACCACGATACAGATTATGTATAGGGTATGCCACGTATAAAGGTTATTCCAATGTAATAATAAAATGGAATAACAGAGGATTTCACCAAGTATAGAGTATGCCACAGATACAAAAGTTATTCCAATGTAATAATAAAGAATGGAATAAAAGAAGTTCTCTTCATGAATAAGAAATAATAACACCCTTACGACGTGCACAACAAATAATATCCCTTACCGTAAAAGACACCGGATATCAAAGTAGTGAAGTACCGTATCACTTTCTTCTTTCTCTCTATGATTTTCTCTCTATAAACTTCTCTCTATAATTTCTCTCTCTAGAGTTTCAGTGAATTCGTAAGAAATAATGAAGGAATGAGCTTTCTATTTATAGAAAAACCGAGGGTGGCTCTTGGTCTTAACGAAGGGTCAAAATGACTCTTGGTAATATTGAAGAGACAACTACTATTTGCGAAGGGGTAATTACTATTGACGAAGGTAATTACTATTCACAAAGATAATTACTATTCACAAAGATAATTACTATTGACGAAGATAAATACTATTGACGAAGGTAAATACTATTGACGAAGGTAATTACTATTTACAAAGGTAATTACTATTCACAAAGGAAATTACTATTCACAAAGGTAATTACTATCGATTTAAGGGACTCTTAGATGATGACATATGCCCCCATAAAATAATCAAAGTTACCACAAACGTCTCATAATGTACTTTTATATACATCAAGGATTGAATATATATTACCACAAATTATTTTATTTTAATCAACACATATTTAATCTTTCAACAATTATTAATCATTTATAACTTGTCGTCTCAATTAATAATTTAATACAATAACATATTATATACGTATGATCTTGTGACAATAATTGAATCAATAATATAAGAGATATGATGCAACAATTATCATAGCAATAATTGAGCATAATTGAGTGACTTCTCACGTAAAGATCAATAATCAATATCGCGTGCTACTATACAACTACGCCAGACATCGTATTTTTTTACTAACGGTAGTTCAACAGTTTTGATGGTAACACCTCTGCCGTTATTTTTTATAGAAAATAATTTTGTCATTTTTAACTACGACAATACTTCCGTTGTGGGGTCCACTTAATGATTGAGCCGCGCATTTAATATTCCCCGACAAAAAAAGAATATTCCCCACCAAAACGAATATTTTATAACAACTTGCTTACTTTGCAAAATTTATAAATATTACCCACAACTATAACATTATATCAAATTTATTCCATAATATTCAAAAATAATATTTATAAAAAATTCATCTTTATTTATAAAAGTCGGGTCTTATAACAATTGTCTACTACGCAGGTGTGACGCCCCAAAATAGGTCCATTCCATCCAACCCATTCTCGAGTCGCCAAATACATGGTATGTAAATAACTACAACTTTATTATTACAACATATAATCTGTGAGTTTAAATACGATATTGCCATCTGTATAATATCCACACGCAAATAAATCCCCATCATAATTATTGATACATTATTTTACAAAATGGTGAGGACTACTAAACAACTCTCTCTAGAACCTTCATTCCATACCCCGACTAGTACTCGCTTACATTCTCGCCTCCCGAGAAGAAAAATGGAACAACAAGGAAAAGGGTGAGCTCAACTAGCCCAAGAAAAGAATATTACGACTAAGATAATATACAACAAATTATCGTTAGTCTTCAACAGGAAAAATCTAATAGAATACAATAGACAACCAGGTTTTAAATCAACAATCTGCAATGAAACAACAATTCATTAGAAGAGTTAAGTAGAGAATGCAAACTACTATCTTCTATATATGAATTTAAAAGTTCATCGTCGATATTTTATCCCCTGTAACATCAATCAATATATATCCGAATCAAATATTCATCTTTGCACTACAGCCAAAGATATTCATCACCGGTCATGTTCATCTCAACACTGCTCATCTTTGCACTACTCTGCCAAAGATATTCATCGATCGGCCATGTTCATCTCAACACTGCTCATCTTTGCACTATGGGCCAAAGATATTCATCAAGAAATCATTCATCTTTGCACTACAGGCCAAAGATATTCAGTAATATCATCATTTAGGACTGAGGATGATGAAAAATGTAAGACCCCAGCTTTTATAAATAAAGATGAATTTTTCTATAAATATTATTTTTGAATATTATGGAATAAATTTGATATAATGTTATAGTTGTGGGTAATATTTATAAATTTTTCAAAGTATGCAAGTTGTTATAAAATATTCGTTTGGTCTGGGAATATTCTTTTTGTTAGGGAATATTCGCATAACTACTCAATCATTGGTGGACCCCACAACGTAATTATTGCCGGATTGAGAAAACGAAAAAATATTTTATAAAAATAACTACGGAGGTGTTACCGTTAAACCGCTGAACTACACCGTGGTAAAAGTACGAGAATACGCGTGGGTTATATATAAGTAGACACTACAGATTGATTATTGATGCTTACGTGAGAAGTCACTCACCTATGCTCAATTATTACTACAATGAATTGTCGCGATCATATCTCTTATATTATTGATTCAATTATTGTCACAAAGATCATCCGTGATAATATGTTATAAGATTAAATCAATAATCGAGACGACAAGTCATAAATGATTAATAATTGTTGAAAGATTAAATATGTGTTGATGAAAATAAAAATGATTTGTGGTAAGTTTGATTATTTTATGGGGGCTCATATGTCATCATCTAAGAGTCTCTTCACAATAGTATTTACCTTCAATCAATAGTAATTACCTTCACAATAGTAATTACCCTTGTGAATAGTATTTACCTTCGCAATAAGAATTACCTTTGTGAATAGTATTTACCTTCAATCAATAGTAATTACCTTCGTTAATAGTAATTACCTTTACCAGACGTCAATCACTTGTCGTTTCACATTACAAAAGCGCCGAACCGCTTGTTGTTTCACATTACAAAGCGCCAAACCACTTTTCTTTTCACATCATTAGTCGTCAAGCCACTTGCCTTTTACACGACAAAAAGCTAAGCTAGAAATCTTCTATAAATAGAGGCCTAGGGCTTCATTATTTTTCACTTAATTCATTCAAGCTATAGAGAGAAAGTATAGAGAGAATAAGAGAGAAGAAGAAGAGTATTTTGTTACTACACCGCCATAAGATTCAATCTCCTACCAAAAGTAAGGGGTGTTATTCTTTCTTATTCATGAAGAGAACTGTTGTTATTCCATCGCTTATTATTCTGTTGGAATAACTCAGATACGTGGTTTACCCTATACTTGGTGACATTCTTCTATTATTCTCGTTGAACATCCTGTCGTGTGTTTTATACCGACCGGTTCCGCTCTTTAAACAATGGATGTGATGAAAGTTTCTCCTAACTGAGTTTCCACAGATAGGTCAAAGTCTAATTTCTCCTGAGTCAAGTTTAAACGCTGAGCACATGCAGAGAGATAAATGAATGGGTAAAGACCAGATGAAAGTAAGGTATAAACTTCGCAAGAATTTATAAATAGCTTACCCGTGATCACCTCGTTTGGGTTCTCGCATTATGACCAAATCCAACAAACGCTTCTTCCGGAATCGCTGACTTTGACTTTTCTCGATGATCTTTTGAGTCACCGTCCCCTCATTGAACTAGGTTTCATTCATCGTCATAATCTCGAGCGATATGTCCTTCCTTTCCACAATTATAGCATACCTTGAATGTTGTGGGGCGCTTGATCGATATGTCCCTCTTTTCCGCATTTATAGCATATGACCGGTGGTCGTTTCTCTCCTTAGAACCAGATTCTTTTTAAGACCTGTCATCTTCACATGGTCGCCATTAAATCTCCTCTTTTAAAATCTCCCCCCGACTCGCTTCTTCTATTTTCATGGCCATGATTACCACCAGAGTGGTTACCATTTCATCCGTCTGCTTCTTTCTCCGCAGTTATCATTATTCATTGATCGCTATCTCGATACGATCCTCGGTCAGGGTCCTCAACGACCGTATTTCGTTATCTCGCCTAATAATTGAGCCCTGCTTACAACATCCGAATAAAGAGAAAATTTATGAGAAATGAGATAATCGACGTACGCCGTTTCAAACCTCTAAGAAACATCCGCCATATATACGCTCCTCATTCTCCACCAAATGAGGTGCAAACTCGGATAACTCTGCAAACTTTGCCTCGTCATCGAGACACCGCCATGTTGTTTTGTTCCAATCGATGAACTCCACTTCCTTCATATGACGAACACTTTCGTGAAAGTATTTGTCATTAAATAGCTTCAAACGCTCTCCCATACGCCGAGTGCCGAAATTTGGATGGGTGCGCTTCACGCACTCCCACCAAGAGTCTGCCTCGCCACTTTAACATAAAGGTGGCGAATGGAACCTTCTGTTCTCCGCATCCCAAGACATCGAATATCTTGGTAATTTGTTTGACCCATGCTTCCGCCATGATCGGATCCGGCTTTCCCTTAAATCTCGTGGTCCCAACTCTTTGAACTTCTTGGCCGTGACAACCCGTGAATTGCTATCATTTCTCCTCAGATTTTGAACACGAAGTTTCTCGTCGATTTTGCATGAACTGCAAAAACTTCTAAACATCCCTCGCTCATCATCTCGCTTCAATCGGTGTTGTTCATGTGGAGGTACATTGCCAAATTTCACAGCACGTTCTCCTCGTTGGTAAAGACAGCATCTCCACTGGTCTCATTTACTCCATCATTAATATTCTCAATCGACATTCTCAAATCACCGCTATAAAACAAGGGTTAATTAAGGAAATCAATATATCACATAATATCCCTATATCTCGACTAACTAACAAATAAGCTTAGGTAGGACACACTAGCGAAGGATTTACTCGCCTCCCTCCTAGTTCTATTCCCCGATCTCCGCCAGAGATCATATCCCTAAGCTCGATACCAATCATGACCTCATGGTGCTTCAACCACAAAGACTCACAATGGTACTCTATCGGTTTTCCACCAAGAAATCCAAGGCCCCCGGAGAGTCCGCTTCTGCATCCCCATAAACAGAAGTCACCAAATGAGAGGCTCGGGGCTCTTTACTTATGGCTCGATACTAACCATGACGCCCCCAAAATAGGTATACATCACCTATTCGAGTTGTCAATACATGGTACGTAAACAACTACAACTTTATTATTACAACAAGAAATCGTGAGTTTGAATACAAATATTATCTTCTGCATAATATCTATACTCAAATAAATCCTCATCACATTTATCGATACATTATTTTACAAAATGGTGAGGACTACTAAACAATCCTTTCTAAAACCTTCATTCCATACCTCTACTTGCACTCGCTATATTCTCGCCTCCTGAGAAAAATGGAACAAAAAGGAAAAAGGGTGAGCTCAACTAGCTCAGTAAAGAATATTATGACTAAGATAATATACAACAAATTATCGTTAGTCTTCAACAGGGAAAAAAAATCTAATAGAATACAATAGACAACAAACTTTAAATCAATATTCGCAGCGGAAATAATAATTCATTAGAAGAGTTAAGTAGAGAATGCAAACTACTATCTTCTATGTATGAATTTAAAAGTTCATCGTCTATCTTTTATCCCTCGTAACATCAATCAATATACATCTCGAATCAAATATTCATCTTTGCACTACAGCCAAAGATATTCATCACCGGTCATGTTCATTTAAACACTGCTCATCTTTTGACTACAGCCAAAGATATTCTTCGAAATCATTCATCTTTGCACTACCAAAGATAGCCAAAGATATTCTTAAGAAATCATTCATCTTGCACTACAAAGCCAAAGATATTCCATAATATCATCATTTAAGACCGAGGATGATGAAAAATATTTTTTTTTTTAAAGAAACGAATCCAAAGAAACAAAATGACAAGGATTAAGGATTAAGGATTCGTACTTGGTTTTATCCACGTCCAAAAATACCTCAAAATAATCATAGTGGTGTAAAATTCAAGAATGATCAAAACATGGATACAATCGTAGCTAGTATCCGCATAGATATTTTGACAAAAAGAATAAATTTTATTTTTCTATGAATAGTCAAAGATATCGTGAATAGTGCAGATATCGTGAATAATAACTCCGACACCAAAAGATAGAAATTCCACAAAAAACATCTTCACGCTTCATTAATAAGAACTCTTGAATAAGAACTCGTGAATAAGAACTCGTGAATAAGTAACTCGTGAATAAGAACTCATGAATAAGAACCCATAATAATCCCCGAGCATGAAAAAAAGTTCCAAATTTGATAAAAACTTCAGATCAACATTTCAAAGATAATGATATTGAAGAAATAATATCATTACTGAAAAAAATAATATCCCTTACCTCAAAAAGAAAGCAAGATTTCGACCGGAATAACGCTGAATGAACTTGCACCGTATATCAATACTCAAAGTATACTCAAACTACTCACAAGAATACGCTCAAAATATCGAGAGAAAATAGAGAGAAAACTTCAGCTTACGGTGTGATTTTCAATTCTAACCCAAGACCCTATTTATAGAAAAAACGCTTAGAACACAAAGCGGTAAAATTTAATATAATATTAATATAATTATACAAATTTTCTTTTAGCCCACCTTTTGGTCAAAACACCAGCCACACATGTTAATGATGTCCAAAAAAATACAAAAACGTTTTTCTTAACAAAAATAATTTAAACTCCCAAAATCAATTATTTTGAGCTTCTTGAACTTCAATAATTCATAATAAATAGCCCTTTCATCAGAAAATTCGAATCTCGCGAGTTTTATAGGAAATTCAATTCTCTACAACTTTACAGAAGAAAGTTTTCCAAATTCCAAATAGAAATTGACCGAAATCCACAAATGGGTGATTTTACAAGTTATAATCAAATTTCTTGGCCATAATTGTCCACCAACACACAAAAACATGTGTTAAACATTTAATGCCACAAAATACTCTTCCTCCTCATATACTCATATATCCCACATTCATTGTAAAAATATCACCGTTAATATATTATTAAAATAATATATTTAAATGAATTATTTTATCGTAAAAGATAAAATATTAATTTTCAACAATTGTCATTTTAAAAATTTTCTCCATCTATATCCACATAAAATCAATATTTTCCTCATCGTATAAATCAATAATTAATTATTCACAAATAATATTACGAGAATCACAATATTGACAACCGTGCGCCTTCAGAAAGAAAGAGGTGGCTTTCCAATAAGAATTTCTTCTTCATCATGCCGCAATTAGATGACCAAACCTCTCCTTAGACGAACTTTCTAGACATTGCCAATAATGTTATCTAATAATATTATTCGATAATATAAATTATTGCTTCGATAATGAAAAATACTATGTAATGACAATTATTGAAACAATGACAATATAAAATATCAACGCAAAGAATTATTAACTCAATAAAATAATTTGAACGAGAATTATCAGTAACCATTATTGAGTAGTGCCTTCTTACGTAAGAATTGGTGCAATACCGTGTGCTACTGTTCAACAACGCGTATTAGTGTGTTTTAACCACCGGGTATTCCAACAGTATTAACGGTAACAACTACGCCGTTATTTAAAAACAACTTATATTTGTCGTTTTCTTCATCCAATTTCTCACATGGGGCTCACACATGGTCATACTACTGTCGTACGAATATTCCCAAGACAAAGACGAATATTCCACGACCAAACGAATATTCCCCGACAACAATGAATATTTTATAACCACTTGCTTATTTTGAAATATTTGCGTATTTAACCCTTAACTATCCACATTAATCAAATCAACCCTTACTATTTCAAAATAATAAATAAAGGAAATTCCTTTTTATTTAAAAAATTTTCGGTCTTACAACCTCCCTCCTTATGAAATTTCGTCCTCGAAATTGACGTCGCGATACTACTGTGTTTTCAAAAGGTGAGGATACCTCGCTTTCATTTTCGCTTTCCAACTCCTGTGTCATTTCCTCTATAGCATGATTCCTCCACAAAACTTTAACTTGTGGTATGACCTTTCTTGCTGCGTAGGACATGCTCCTTCCTATCCAAGATCTTGACAGTACCTCCTCATACGTTAAGTCTTCTACTATCTCGTCCGGTTCTAACTCAATAACGTGGTTCGGTCTTTCACATATTTACGAAGTACGATATGTGAAACACATTATGAACACGAGACATATTCGGAGGTAATGCAAGTCTATAGGCTACATTTCCTACTCGGGTCAAGAATTTGAAATGGACCAATAAATCGTGGATTGAGCTTTCCTCTCTTCCCAAATCTTGTAACTCCTTCCATGGAGCAACTCATGACAATACATGATCCCCTACATTAAATTCCACGTCCTTTCGATGAAGATCCGCATAACTCTTTTGTCGATCTTGTGCCGCTTTGTATACGTTGTCGAATCATTTGGATCTTTTCGGTGAGTCATACGTATTAACTCTCTGTCCCAACAATGTTGCTTCACCCACCTCATCCCAACATATTGAGAACGACATTTTCGTCCCATATAATGCTTCAAATGGAGCCACACCTATACTTGCCGATAACTGTTGTTGTAGGAGAATTCCACCAATGGTAAATACTTATCCTAACTACCTTGAAGTCTAGGACACGAGTCTTAATAGATCTTCAAGAGTTTGAATAGTCCTCTCGATTGTCTCGTCTGCTTGGGGATGGTATGCTTAAAACTAAATCGCAAATCCGTGCCCATAGCTTTTTACAAGCTAACCCAAAATCTTGAAGTGAATCTTGGGTCACGATCCGAAACTATGGATACAGGCATGCCATGCAACCTCACAATCTCATTCACGTATATACTAGCAAGAGACGTTCAAGGAATAAGTCTCCGTATGACGGCAAGAAATGAGCGTAGACTTGGTTAATCTATCAACAATAACCCAAATAGCATTGATGCCTTGAGAAACCGTAGGAAGACCCGTAAATCGAAATCCATAGTAATGTGTTCCCACTTCCATTCCTAATCTCAAGTGGTTGCAACGGACCCTTAGGTACAAGATGCTCCGCCTTTACACGTTAATGAGTTAAACACATCGAGATAAACTTTGCAATCTCTCTCTTCATATTGTTCCACCAAAATGTATGTCAAGATCACGATACATTTTAGTACTTCCGTGATGGATTGCAAATGGCGTATTGTGTGCCTCCATCATAATCTTGTACTTCAAATCGTAGTCGTTAGAACACAAAGTCTAGAGTGGACTCAAGTATTCCTTCTTCATCAATTCTCGCCTTAGGAATAGCTCCTTCTTGTACTTTCTTCTTCATAAGCATCATTTCGGCCTGCGGTGGCTCGAGCAACCTTAACTTTTTCTATTAAAGTTGGCTCTACGTCGATACTTGACATCATCGCACTTTCGTTCCGCGTATGATCTTCTACTCAACGCGCATTACCACGTTAAACGCTACCGGGATGGTATTGAATAGTGTGGTCGTAGTCTTTCAATAGTTCGAGCCAACGTCATTGCCAAGCGTGTTGAGTTCTTTTTCGAGTGAAGAAATATTTAAGGCTTTTTATGGTCCGAATATATCTCCACTTTCTCCCCATATAGATAGTGCCTCCATATCTTTAGCGAAACGATCGGGCCGCTAACTCTAGATCATGAGTAGGATAATTCCTCTCATACTCTTTAAGTTGTCGCGGGCATAGCTATGACTTTCCCACGCTGCATGAGAACACATCCTAACCCTTTGCCTCAAGCATCATCAGAGATAACAAATCCATCCGAACCGGATGGTATTGTTAGAAACAGTCTTAAAATAAGTCTCCTCTTAAGCTCTTGGAAACTCTTCTCGCGATTCTTCACTCCAAACGAATTTTGTATCCTTCCGAAGTTAGTGGGTTAATGAAGTAGCGATTCGAGAAAACCCTTCCACTAATCTCCGATAATAACCAAATTAAGCCCAAAAAACTACGTGACTTGAACATTCACCGCTTGGTTGCTCCCAACTTTGTATTGCTTCAATCTTCATTGGATCAACAGATACTCCATGTTTCGACACCACATGCCCAAGGAATGCTACTTCCTCAAGCCGAACTCACATTTCTTCAATTTGGCATATAGTTGGTTTTCACGAAGCCTTTGAGTACCAAATTCAAATGGTGCTCATGATCTTCACGGCTTTTGGAATATATGAGGATGTCATCAATAAAGACAACAACGAATCGATCCAAATATTCCTTGAATACTCGGTTCATCATATCCATGAAAGTCGCGGAGGAGCATTAGTTAGTCCGAAAGACATGACTAAGAATTCATAATGCCCATACCGAGTTCGAAAGGCGGTCTTTGAATATCCTCGATTTTAATCTTCACCGATGATATCCCGAATCGAAGATCGATTTTGAAAAGAATTGTGCCCTTGCAATTGGGTCAAACAAGTCATCAATACGAGGTAGAGGATACCTATTCTTGATGGTGACATGGTTCAATTCCCGATAGTCAATACAAAAGTCGCATACTCCCCGCTTTTCTTCTTTACGAATAAAACAGAGCACCCCAAGGAGATGTACTAGGGCGAATGAAACCGATGTCCAACAATTCCTCGTAGTTGGACCTTTAACTCCTGAAGTTCAATAGAGCCATTCGATATGGGGTTTAGAAATGGGCTTTGTACAGTGTTCAAGATCAATAAAGAATTCAACTTCACGCTACGGGGTAGGCCGGAAGTTCTTCTGAAATACGCCGGAAAGTCAATAACAACAGAATATCATTCAAATTTGACGTGTCTTTATTCAAATCCATAACATGGGCTAAGAAAGCTTGACATCCGCTTTTTAATAAACGAATAGCTTTATGATTAGATATGACGATGATCGATTTTAATGGTTTAGTTGTTGAATTAAATAAACAGTCAAGTTGGTTAGAATATGAAAACTAACAACCTTACGAAAACAATCAATTTTGGCATGATGAGTAGTTAACCAATCAATCCCTAAAATCACATCAAAAGCAAGTATCTTTAAAGAGATAAGGTCAACGGGTAAGGTAATGGTGCCAACTTGAATCAAACAAGATTTATAAACAGAGTGGATGTGATGAAAGTTTCTCCTAACGGAGTTTCCACAGATAGTCAAAGTCTAATTTCTCCGGAGTCAAGTTTAAACGTTGAGCACATGCGGGAGAGATAAATGAATGGGTAGCACCGTATCGAAGTAAGGTATAAACTTCGCAAGAATTTATAAATAAACACGTGATCACCTCGTTTGGGTTCCTCGCATTATGACCCGATCCACAACAAACGCTTCTTCCGGAATCGTTGACTTTGACTTTTCTCGAAGACGATCTTTTAGAGTCACCGTCCTCACCGAACTAGGTTTCGCTCTTTGTCTAATCTCGAGCGATATGTCCTTCCTTTCCATAATTATAGCATACCTTGAGCTGTTGTGGGCGGTTTGGGTGATATGTC
>CM035171.1:3872447-4026466 GCA_020205615.1 Panax quinquefolius
GAGAAGCATCTTTTTGGGAATCGCTTTATCGGTCTCACAAATTTGATTCGGCTATAATCTAGATGTGATGCATATCGAGAAGAATGTGTTCGATAATGTGTTTAACAATCGCCATTTAATGTTACGGAAGACAAAAGATAACGATAAGACACATTTAGACATACGAAAGATATTTGTAGTCATTCCGGATTAGAACTTTATGAATCTCCTAATGGTAAGATTGTCAAACCGCACGTAAGGTGTACACATCATCCAAAAGCAAGTCAAGATGTGCGCATACGGGTTAAGTCTCCAAACTACCAGATGGATATGCGCCAAACATCGCAAGCGCGTTACGGGGAAATTGCAAGGATGAAGAGTCACGATCGCATGTGTTCACGGAGAGACTCACGCCCATAAAGATTTCGGGATCCGCTTGATAAACCAATACGGGATGCTTTGACGGATCTTAGTCGCTTTCTTCAAAGACTTGTGTTCAAAATCATCAAACGAGAAGGACATGTTTGTACTTGAGAAGAACATCATGAGATCACGGTAAACTAGAAAAAATATTCCCACCGGTTTTTTCGACTCCACGGAGCATTTGCAAATCCATCTTCCCCATGGCTCGTGTCAGGGGTCCAGCTAATATAGATGGATGTACCTTTCGAGAGGGTGATGGGAACCTTAAGAGGAAGGTGAAGAATAGAGCTTATGTCGAGGGGTCGATATGCGAGGCATACAGCTTTGACGAGATATCTACGTTTGTCTCGCACTATTTTCCCATCGTAAGTCTCGACAAAGGCCAATCGAGTATCGAGACACGATGATGGGGAAATGTCGAACTAAATGGCTCTCTCAGATTTGTCTATCGGTCCGCCGCTTTTATG
Organism: Panax quinquefolius; assembly: GCA_020205615.1. Lineage (NCBI taxonomy): Eukaryota > Viridiplantae > Streptophyta > Magnoliopsida > Apiales > Araliaceae > Panax > Panax quinquefolius. Next base: position 3,873,317 of record CM035171.1, read on the forward strand.
AAAAAGGGAAGCGATATTCCTCTCTCGAAAGCAAGAATTACATGCCGCATATACTTACATTCTTCTCAATTGTGAGGAGATCGATTTAATTTAGTGAGGTACATACTAAACTTGATATTTTATCTTTTAAGTTGAAAATTTATTCTAATATGTTAATGTTTATAACATGGTATAGATCAGACGATTTACGAAAGTTAAAAGTGAAGCACGCCGCATAACCGATAAAGATATTCAAATCAATCGGGATAAAACTTTCACTTTTCGCTAAAGGACAAAGTAAGTTCAATTTTAAAGCACGTAGTGTATATATATATAATATATATACTCCATATGTTAACTATAACTTCATTTAATAAGATGGAGTTTTGTAGGCTTTGATCGAGGGATCAACGATTTCGCTTAATGTACAAGTCCTAGCTATGGGACCGCATAAGGATCAAGTCACCGAATGGTTACAAAATAAATGGTCAGAATTTCACACAAAGGCATATAATGCCAGAAAAAGAACAACAACTCGGAGCGTGTGTGTCCAAGGAGATTGTTATAATGAGCTTGGTCGTTGCCTTTTATGGGGAGTCGAGGAAATCGTAGAGTCACGTCTGCGGCACGTGACGGGGTCATATTCACTTGTTCAAGTGTTGATTTGATTCGAGGTAAAAAGGGATACGTGTTGATGCATATGGAATCGCCGATATCGACCTCCATAGTCTCAAGGTACTCCAACGAACCATTTGTTTTACCAACTCAAACAAGATAAGTATACTACACTCCTAGTCCTGTTAGAAAAGGATGTAATCGCCTACAAATCGGCAAGTCAGAATTTATACCCCGCTGCGTAGATGGTAGAATTAGTCGATGGGGAGATTTACCAAGAGCGGATGCTTCATAGTGGACTATAATAAATGTGGAGGACGACAATGAAGTAATCCAGCTTAAATGGTGGAGATGAACCATACGAATTAGATCCCTGAGTCAATACTTGTGTCGGATGACATTGATATCGAGGAGGAAGAGTTATCGATCGAATCGACATACGTAATCCAAGGCGGATGATGGTTATGAATCAACACGATACAAGATGATTCTCAATCGTACATCGACACTTGAACTCATGAAATGTATGTTTAGCAATACATGTTTTTTATATCATTGTCGTGTTTATGTACTAAACTATTTAAATGCAACTTTTGTTTATCATTATTTTATATTCATATATATACATGTTTATATCAATCGCTATGTTTATGTATTAAACTATTTTATTATTTTGTTAATTACAAAGTGATCAAGGAGGGATGACGCCACATAACCTTCAGATTTCAGATATTCATTATTCGATGTTTGTATATATGTTACTTAAACAAGTTTTGAAATGTTATTATATTTATTCAAATCATATTGGTTTTTAAAGGTTTATATACTAGTTCGTATGTGTTGGTGGACGATGGATGTTTATATTGTTTTGTATGTTGTTTATCTTGGTGTGTATGTGTGTTGGGATAAAGCGGTAGAAAATGTGTACGTTTTTGGGAATTCGCAAAACAAAGAAAATCGGGTCAGAATTTTTTTTATATCAACACGCGCATGCGTCAGTTTAACGTTATTAGCGACGAAGATTATCAACGATCAAGACGCTCACGCCGATAATGGTCACGACACGCGACCACGCCGCCTTTTGGCCTCGACCATATCGATTTCGGCTATTTCAAATGTACCGATTTGTCATTTTTCCGCTCATAGCGATCGCAGATATCTCGATGCTAATAAGGGTCGTCATGTGCATCCCAATGACCAGATTTTATCGCGACGATTATCGGCGACCGCACTTTGTCAGCAGATATCTATCTCGCACCGAAAAGCGGTCATTGATAATCGGTCATCGATAAGTTTTTTTGTTGTAGTGATTTTTGCGGAAGGAAGGAACGGATTTTTCGTAAGGAAGGAACGAGATTTTTCGTAAGGAAAGGAACGGAATCGGACACGTAAATGTAATCTGGTGTAATCAAACTTATGCAGTAAAATGTAATCCCACATAGTTTATTTATAGAATAATTAGGCGCTTTATTACCGCTAGACGTGTCAACCGCCTACTTACCCCACGAGCCCGAATTCGCCTGTCAATTTTCTCATTCAATTCTTAATAGATTTGAACACATAAATATATATTTTATCAAACCCATTTCCAACATTATCTTAATGGGTTTGAGGTTTCATTCAGAAAGTAAGAAAGTATCTTTTAATGTAGCTGTGGTGTAGGACAAAGTGGGAAGAAGGATATCCCCGTAGAGAATCGGTAAAGAAACACACACAAAAGCACACAACTTTAATCTCAAATCAATTTATTCAAAATCTCCTAAATAATGAAATATTACAATGCTTAAATAGAAAACTCAATACTTGGGGACTAAGTAAAAACCCTAATTTAAAAGTAAATATTCTTAATTAAAATCTACTACTATAATTAAAACTTCTTATTAAAATCTACTACCATAATTAAAACTCTCCTAGAATATCCTACTAAAATAATTACATTAATAATTCAATATTTATCTCTAAATATCAATACAAAATTAATAATAAACTTCTTGAATTTCTTCTTCCGTACCGCATCAAGTTTGAACTATCTTCTTTTATTGTTTTACTATATCTCATTTACTGATTTGATCTTTGACACATGCAGATTTTGAAGAAGGAACTGGTTGGTCTCCAATCCAAGGTGTTAAAAGAAGCTAAATATGCTGGTACATTATCCAAAGAGAAATATGATGACGAAAGTAAAAAGCTAAAGGAATTGTGGGTTCAATACAAAGCTGCCAATGCTGTTCGCCAAGAAGCATATGCACATTTCAAAGAATTGAATGACAAGGTTTGTTGTCAAATTTTGCATGGTATATTTTACTTTCATATAACAGAATTATGTATACTCCACCTTTGGGGGGCACTTCTTGTGGAGCTCTTCTTACTTTTGTCCTCTCTCAATATTGTTACTGCCTTAAAATTAAAAGGTAAATGGAAAGTTGAGAATGGGAATCTAACCAGAAGAGGAATGAAGACTAATCTAATTAGAATACCTCATTTTTCATATGAAATAATATGATATTTCTATTTGAACTCATATTTAATGCAACCGTCCTTTAAATGGGGAACAAGTTGTTATGACAACTTTCATACAGTATAGTGAAATGCATGAAACAAATCATATAGAACTATAGTTGTAACTTAGGTTGACTCTAAAGTTGGTCTCTCTCTGTATCTCTCTCTTCTCTCTCTCTCACACAATCACAGAGGATGTTACATGCTAGCTCTATGGTTCTGTTTGATTTATGGATTGTATCCAATAGTGAAATGTCCTTACTGGCAACGCCAATTGTTAGTTGATGCCTTTTGGAAGTCATTTGAGCAGAATTAGGTACAAACAAGCGATACTTTTTATGTTTTACATTTTACCCAGATGATAGAGCAATAAAGTTTGGCATATAGTTTAGATCGGAGTGTTCTCAACGTATCTTTTCTTTTAACATAGTTTTGTGTATTGTATTTGTAACACTTCCTTTTCAAAATAAAAAGAGAGGTTACACACAAAATACAACATAACTGACAAAATTATAACAAGGCTCTAAGGCACAAAAGAATAGTTCATTACCAATAAATGTATAAATATCAAACTGTCTCAAACCACAATCTAAGATATTTAATGTGACGCCCCCAAAATTAGGTATACATCACCCATCTTGGGTAGTCGATACGTAGGTATGTAATTTAAATACAACTTACTAATATAACTGTCATGGTATAATACTATACATAAACCGTGAGTTTGAATACAAATATTGTCTACTAGATATTATACAAACTCAAAAGGAGTCCTCATTACAATTATTATCACACTATTTCACGTATAAATAGGGACTACTAATGCTATCTTCGGGACCATCACTCTTTTCCCCGACTCGTCCCAGATTCTCAGATTTTTAAATTCTACGACATCCCTGATCTTTGATTTTTAAATTCTCAGATTCCAACTTTAATATCTTACACCCTGCCAAAGCGTGATTTTGTTCGAGCATCACATATCGGGTAACCCAATTTTAAATTGTTGTATCCCTTTGTTCCACGACCGTTTCATTGCTTCTTCAACTGTTTTCTAGCTCACGAACACGATTTTGTAATTCTAAGTTTTGATCATAAATTTCTTCTAACCAATTCTCCTCGGTTTCTCTTCTTCCTCACTCTCACCAATGCTACCTCTGCAGCTAGCTAGCTGCAACAAATTAGTTCTTCATTCACTACGTGGATATCTCTAATTTGTTCCTCGTCGACAATTGCATTAACTTTGATTAGTGATTAAAGGTGTCACAACGGTCACATTCACTCCATTGTGAATATTTTCACCGCCACTTTCCAAACACCGCCACAACACACGAGGGTTAATTAATATATCAAATATTATCCCTATACTCGACCGAGCCCAATTAAATAACAAATAAACTTGGGTAGGTCATATACTAAGCGAAGGAATTCCCGCTCTCTCCCTCCTAGTTCTTATCTCTGATCTTAGCTGCGGGGATCATATTCCTAAGCTCGATACCAACCGTGACGCCCCCCAAAATTAGGTATACATCACCCATCTTGGTAGTCGACATATGGTAGTGTAATTTAAATACTGACTTACTAATATAACTGTAGGTATGCAATACGAATATAAAAGCGTGAGTTTGAATACAAATATTATCTACTAGATATTATACAAACTCAAAAGGAGTCCTCATTACATTTATTATCACACTATTTAACGAGAATAGTGAGGACTACTAATCTTATCTTGGGACCATCACTCTTTTCCCAGACTAAATCCCAAATTTATATTCTCATTTTCAAGAAGAAAACGGTGAAAGAAAGGGTGAGCTCAACTAGCCCGATGAAAATATTATAACTAAGATAATGCGAGAATAAATTATCAATAGTCTTGAACATATGTTAAACTAATAAAATACTGATAGACAACCGGTTTAAGCTGCGGTGAATATCTGATCCATTAAAAAGTCAGTAGAAAATAAAATCTACTATCTTTTAGGTTTTAAAAGGTTTTCATCAATTTTTATCACTAAGACTCGGTTTAATGAATAAACCACAATATCTAATCATCCACATGTACCACGGTCGAAGGATTTTCATCAAATTATCAATGGTCATGACTATCTTAAGAATCACCCACAGTCATAATCATACCAAAAACTATCCATCATTTTGCATTACGAGGCCATTTGAGGACTTTTGTCACATCATTTATATCAAGCCGTGATTATCTTAGAATGATCCTGATGTCATAATCATACTAAGTTCATCTATGCACGTAAGCGAAAGATAACATAATATAACATGAGGATGATGACAATGACATATAATAATTCAATAAAACAAGTTCACGAATTAATTTATTAGGAACTAATAACGTCCAATTATCGACATGATCTTTGCTTTGTAGAGTAAAATTCAAGAATGCTCGGAAAAATATTTTCATTAAAAAATCTTTGGATGAAGCCTTGAATATCGAGGATATTCCACTAAATTCATGGAGTATAGAAGTCAAAATTTTAACCAATTTGAGTATAATAGCGAATGAAATAACAAAAGAAATCACCATGCATGCGGTGCTTGGCATAGGCGGAGTTATTCAACGAAATAATAAAAACAGAATAATAAAAAGCGGAACCGGTCCGTGTAAAACACAAACGGGATATTCCAATAGAATAATAAAGATAATAATAAAAAGATAACCGAATCCGGTGTAAAACACACAGACGATATTCCAATAGAATAATAAAGATAGAATAATAATGGCGGAACCGAATTTCAAAGTAAAGCCTGAGCAGGATGTTCCAACGGAATAATAAAATAATAGAAGAATGTCACAAGTATAGGGGATTCCAGATATATCTGAGTTATTCAACAGAATAAATAAGAATGGAATAATATAAAGGATTTCACCAGTATAGGGTATTAAGCATATACGAATCGTGTATAGGGTATGCCACTTTTACGAGTTATTCAACGAATAATAAAGAATGGAATAACGAGAAGTCTCTTCATGAATAAAAAAAAAACACCCCTTACGAGTACAACAAATAATATTCCCTACCTTAGAAGATGAATATTGGAAAAGTGAAGTAGCAAAATACTTTTCTTCTTTCTCTACTATAGTTTCTCTCTCTAGAGAGTTTGATTGAATTAAATGAAATAAATAATGAGGAATGAGCTTTCTATTTATAGAAAAGCGAGGTGGCTCTTGAGTGTATGAAGGGTCGAAATGACTCTTGGTAATATTGAAGAGACAACTACTATATTTCTGAAGGGTAATTAATCCTTGGAACAGAAGAAGAGGCGATTAACTCTTGGTAATATTGAAGGACAACTACTATTTGCGAAGGGGTAATTACTATTGAAGGTAATTACTATTGAAGAAGAAGGTAATTACTATTAGCGAAGGTATTCACAAAAGGTAATTACTATTCACATATTACTAAGGTAATTACTATTGTGAAGGAATTACTCTTAGATGATGACATATGGGCCCCCCATAAAATAATCAAACTTACCACAAACGTCTCATAACGGACTCTTTATATACATCGAGGATTGAATAAATATTACCACAAATCATTTTATTTTAATCAACACATATTTAATCTTTCAACAATTATTAATCATTTATAACTTGTAAATCTCGATTAATAATTTAATACTATAACATATTATCTGAGATGATAATCTTGTGACATAATTGAATCGATAATATAAGAGATATGATCGTGAATTCTTCATGTGCAATAATTGAGCGTAGTTGAGTGACTTCTCACGTAAGCATCGATAATCGATATCGTGTCTTCTTATCTGACTCTGGCGTATTCTTCTTACTTTTACTACCACCGTAGTTCAGCGGTTTTAATGATGTACCTCTGCTAGTTATTTTTATAAAAAATAATTTTGTCGTTTTCTAACTACGATAATACTTAGTTAATAGGGTCCACTGATGATTGAGTAGTCGTCGTGAATATTCCCCAACAAAAAGAATATTCCCAGAGCCAACGAATATTTTATAACAACTTTACTTTACTTTGCAAAATTTATAAATATTACCTGAACTATAACATTATATCAAATTTATTCCATAATATTCAAAATAATATTTATAAAAAATTCATCTTTATTTATAAAAGTTGAGGGTCTTCTGACCTCCCTTAACTTATGAAATTTAGCCCTCGAAATTAGAATGCGTACTGATATGATAAAGAGGTGAGGATACCTTGAATACCTTTATCGTTAAAAATATTAAATTCATCTTATGATCCGTTGAAGATATTCATTAACAATTCATCTTTGCCTTTCTGAGCCAAAGATATACAATTTATAAAACCAATAATCTTTGAGGCCAGCGACAATAGTATCACGACCACGAATTATCCATTACCTTCTTGGCGAGGATATTCGTGTTTTTCAATCTGATCGTGATTATCTTAGAATAATCCTTGAGTCGTAATCATACCAAGTCTATCAATACACTACTGACGAAAGATGACTTTTACCACATCCATGAATTAATATTTCATTCTTTGAGACTCATTTCGATAATTAATCCATATCATGAATCATCCACACTACGGGCCGAGGATATTCATTAGTATCACGACCACGAATTATCCATACACTACTGACGAAAGATAATCGTGTATTCATTAGTATCGCGACCACAAATTATCCATGCTTTCTGACGGCCAAAGATAATCGTGTATTCATTAGTATCACGACCACAATTATCCATGCACTTTCTGACGAAGATAATCGTGTATTCATTAAATCGCGACCACAAATTATCAATTACGGCGATGATAATCGTGTTTTTCAATTACGGTTATGATTATCTTAAACAATCCACAGTCATAATCATACCAAGTCCATCTATTCACGTAAACCCGCGATGACTTTCAACCTGATATAAGCGTGAGGATAATGATATAAAGAATCGATCAAATGAGATAAAGGATAAATATTAAACATTTATAATATAATTTATCCGAGTTCAAGAATATCCCCATGTTATCAATCACTTAATAATCTCATAATCTAATATCATTAATATTATAACAATATTTTAATCACTTCTTAAATTTATAAATAATTTATCTCGATTGTTTACGCTTTACCATATAATGCATTTAATCATTCAAAATGCCATACTCATAAGATATCATCACCAATTATCAAATCCTCATCAAAAAATATGCATATACTACTATATAGGATTCTACAGCCATAAAATCCTATTTTCAACTTTTGTTACTTCACATAACATATTTAACTCATATGTTAAATTAACTAAACTATTTTCATGAAAATACCAAATCAGTCCCAAAAATATTTCTTTTAAGGATTTAGCATAATATAGTCCCATGATGAAAATATATTTTTCTCGAATTTTTAAAATTCATTTACTATTTTTCAAAAATCAATTTCTAATTAATTCCTTAAGAAATTAGCTACCTCAAGTTTAACTCAAAAATTCCCAAATCTTGGCGGGACCTTACACATGTTAATGTGAGCCTCCGATTTAAATTTCATGGTCATGAGTTATAGAACTCCGGTTATAGCATTTTTAAATCAAAAAAACCTAAATATTGAAATGGTCATAACTTGTTCATTTTAAGTCGAAATGAGCTCATTTTTGGACAGGAGGTACTTTATAACATATATATTTTTCATGTCCCAAAAGGCCAAATTTTTCACATAAATTTAGTGGCCAAAAAAAATTTAAAAGTTTACGGGCGTTAGCGTTTTTGTAATTTGCAGCTTTGGACTCTTTTGCTAAATTAGATCCACGAAAATCTCTGACACCTTTTCGATTGATTCCACTTGGATAAGCTACAAAACTCATAGATCTAACTCTGGGACTTGACCACACTCAAAAATTCAAAATATAATAGGAGATATGGTCGATTGAATTTCATATTACGTTTTTACCAAAATCGATTTTTCAACCCTTTGTGATTTATAAAAACTTTCATGTTTTCACATAATAACCACATAACTCATCATAACACTTACTAATACTTCATATACCCATGATTTTCATTAGTCCAATGCTTTTATTATGACTTTCATCATAATCCTCATAAGCAGATCCTTTTAGTTGAAGAAATATTTGAGGTTTAAGAAATGGGTTTTTATCTTTGAAATTGATACAAAATTCGATTTCACGCTCTAGGGTAGGCTAGAAATCTTCAAGAATACGTCGAAATTTATTAATGATAGAAATATCATTCAAAATCTGCTACTCTTATCGAAGACTTGGATAATACGTTACATTGATACCAACGTGACTTCTATCCTTTAACTGATATAGCCTCTCACAATGATACCTATCGACTTGTCATCGTCATTCACGGCGTCGCTTCTGAAAAAGTCCTAAAGCTTGTGCATTCCACACAAGAAATCGACAACGAAAGGATCGGGGCTCTTTACTTATGGCTTGATATAACGGTGATTAACTTTAGGGTTTGGTTACTTTGAATTAAGTATAACGGGTTGGTTAGGAATATGAAAGCTAACAACCTTACAAAAAAAGAATAATAAGTAGTTAATCAATCGTTTTTAAAAATTACCTCAAAGGCAAGTATTTTCAAAGAGATAAGATCGTGAAAGTGTTTATTTGAAACAACAAGATTAATAAGCGATTGGAGGTATGAAGGTTTCTCCCAACGAAGTTTCGATAGATAAATCAAAGTCTAATTTTTTTGAATCAAATTTAAACATTGAACCTGACTAGGTAGAATAAAAGAGTGGGTAGAACTTGTATTGAATAAAGTATAGACTTATGATAATTTATAATTAATTTACCCGTAATAACTTCGTTCGGGTTTCTCGAAAAACGCTCTCGCTTAAATTACCGAAGTTTGACTTTCTTATAGGTACATTCCACCCTTAAGTGCTTCTTCACATTCTGATCCATGATTTGAATCATTATTCTCGATCCATATCGAATTCGGGTTGGCCGCTATGCACGAGGTAATTAGAATTCGATGTTGGAATTCTCCAATTCTTTGTCCAAAAGCAAAGTCCATTTCATCTATTTTGGCTTTATTGGATCGGACGTCTTTTCTACACTATCAACGTTGTTGTCGACTTTTACCCATTACATCGTCTATTCTCCTTCGTTCGATTGTTTCTTCTTTTGGTGATCTTTGATTTTTAAATTCTCGATTCGACTTTAATATCTTACACCTTATGCCAAAGCGTGATTTTGTTCGAGCATCACATATCGGGTAACCCAATTTTGAATTGTTGTATCCCTTTGTTCCACGACCGTTTGCGCTTTCTTGACTGTTCTTCAGCTCACGAACACGATTTTGTAATTCTAAGTTTTGATCGTAAATTTCTTACAACGATTCTCCTCGGGTTCCTCTTCTTCTTCCTCTTCTCACTCTCACTCTCCATTTTCTACCTCTGCAACTAGCTCTAAAGGTGCGACAATTAGTTCTTCATTCACTCGTGGATATCTCTAATTTGTTCCTCGTCGACCTTTGCATTAACTTTGATTAGTGATTAAAGGTGTCATGGCGGTCGGTCACATTCACTCCATTGTGAATATTTTCAATTTGCCGTTTCAAACAACGCCCGCAACACGAGGTTAATTAATATATCAAATATTATCCTATACTACGTGAGCCGATTAATTAAATAACAAATAAACTTAGGTAGGTCATACTAGCGAAGAATTCCCGTCTCTCCCTCTGGTTCTTATCTCGCATCTTGGCAGGGGATCGTATCCTAGCTACGATACCAAATGTGGCGCCCCCAAAATTAGGTATCGTCACCCGTCTTGGGTAGTGTCACTTCGTAGTAAAATTCAAATACTGACTTAATTATACATACATAGGTATAACATCTGACAATAATAAGCGAGAGTTTGAATAGGAATATTGTCATTTAGATATTATATCTGAAATTCTCAAGGAGTCCTCATTACATTTATTATCACACTATTTAACGAATAGTGAGGGACTACTAATCTTATCTTGGGACCATCACTCTTTTCCCCAGGCTAAATCCCGTATATTCTCATTTCACGAAGAAAACGGTGAAAGAAAGGGTGAGCTCAACTAGCCCGATGAAATATTATAACTAAGATAATGCGAGAATAAATTATCAATAGTCTTGACAATGTTAAACTAATAAAATATAATAGACAACCGGTTTAAGCTGCGGTGAATATCTGATCCATTAAAAGAGTCAGTAGAAAATAAAATCTACTATCTTTTAGGTTTTAAAGGTTTTCATCAATTTTATCACTAAGACTCGGTTTAATGAATAAACCACAATATCTAATCATCCACATACCACGGTCGAGGATTTTCATCAAATTATCAATAATTAATGACTATCTTAGAATCACCCCGATCATAATCATACCAAAAACTATCCATCATTTGCATTACACAGCCCTTTGAGGACTTTTGTCACATCATTTATATCGAAGCCGTGATTATCTTAGAATGATCCACAGTCATAATCATACTAAGTTCATCTATGCGTAAGCGAAAGATAACATAATATAACATGAGGATGATGTGATGATAGCATAATAATTCATAAAACAAGTTCACGAATTAATTTATTAGAGGAACTAATAACGTCAAATTATCGACATGATCTTTTGCTTTGTAGAGTAAAATTCAAGAATGCTCGGAAAAATATTTTCATTAAAAATCTTTGGATGAAGCGCAAATATCGAGGATATTCCACTAAATTCATGGAGTATAGAAGTCGAAATTTTAACTTATTTGAGTATAATAGCGAATGAAATAACAAAAGAAATCACCGTGCATGCGGTACTTAGCATAGACGAGTTATTCAACGAAATAATAAATAAAATAATAAAAGCGGAACCGGTCAGGTGTAAAACACTGTGACGAGGATATTCCATAGAATAATAAAAACGAGAATAATAAAAAAGCGGAACCAATCCTGGTGTAAAACACACGACGAGGATATTCGATAGAATAATAAAGATAGAATAATAATGACGGAACCGGTCCGTAAGGTAAAACCTGAACAGGATGTTCAATGGAATAATAAAATAATAGAAGAATGTCACCAAGTATAGGGGATTCGCGTATCTGAGTTATTCAAACAGAATAAATAAGAATGGAATAATATAAAAGGATTTCACCAAGTATAGGGTATTAGCATATCTCACGAATCGTGTATAGGGTATGCCACTTTTACGAGTTATTCAAATGAGAATAATAAAGAATGGAATAACGAAGTTCTCTTCATGAATAAAAAAAATAACACCCTTTACGAGTCTGACAAATAATATTCCCTACCTTAAAAGAAGCTGAATATTGGAAAAGTGAAGTAGCAAAATACTTTTCTTCTTTCTATATAGTTTCTCTCTCTGAGTTTGGTGAATTAAGTAAAAAATAATGAAGGAATGAGCTTTCTATTTATAGAAAAAGCGAGGGTGGCTCTTGGTCTGTAACGAAGGTCAAAATGACTCTTGGTAATATTGAAGAGACTAACTACTATTTGCGAAGGGTAATTAACCCTTGGAACAGAAGAAGGCGATTAACTCTTGGTAATATTGAAGGGACAACTACTATTTGCGAAGGGTAATTACTATTGGCGAAGGTAATTACTATTCACAGGTAATTAATTACTATTGGTAATTACTATTGAAGAAGACTCTTAGATGATGACATATGGGCCCCCATAAAATAATCAAACTTACCACAAACGTCTCATAATGAGACTCTTTATATACATCGAGGATTGAATAAATATTACCACAAATCATTTTATTTTTAATCGACACATATTTAATCTTTCAACAATTATTAATCATTTATAACTTAAATCTCGATTAATAATTTAATCTTATAACATATTATCTGAGATGATCTTGTGATAATAATTGAATCGATAATATAAGAGATATGATCACGGCAATTCTTTGTAGCAATAATTGAGCATAAATTGAGTGACTTCTCACGTAAGCATCGATAATCAATATCGTGTCTTCTTATCTGACTCTACAGTATTCTTGTACTTTTACTACTTAGGGTAGTTCAGCGGTTTTGATGGTAACACCTCTGTAGTTATTTTTATAGAAAAATAATTTTATGTTTTTTCTAACTACGACAATACTTCCGTTAATGGGGTCCACCAATGATTGAGCCGTTATAAATATTCCCGAATATTCCAAAATAAGCGAATATTTTATAACAACTTGAAAAATATTCCCTGAAACTATAACATTATATCAAATTTATTCCAACAAAAATAATATTTATAAAAAATTCATCTTTATTTATAAAAATTTGGGTCTTAATTTATAAATAAATACCCGTAGCAAACAAAATATAACATTATATCAAATTTATTCCATAATATTCAAAAATAATATTTATAAAAAAGATTAAATCTTTATTTATAAAAATTAAGCTGAATTGAAGCGAACAAAACTAATAAATACTAGATATGTCAACCTAATTCAAAGAGTACAAATACAAGTTCTATGTATCAATCCTATCATGAAACTATCATAATAATTTCACAAGGAACGATTATGTGAAACAATAACCAAATTCGAAACGAGGAATAAAACTAACTAATTAAATTTAACAAGTGTATCGCCGAAAGAGTACCTAATATATACCGGAGTAAGCAATAAAATACCTATATAAATAATCTGAATATAACTCTTTAAATTCCTTCCGTTCGAACTAATTACACAAATTAATAAATTCTATGTTAAATTACTAATTCCCTTTTCCAAGACATTATTATTATTTACTCTTGAAAATTTTACATTTTACATTTTCTGATTAGTCCTGCATAATCCATAAGCAAAATATTATAAAGGGTAACTGCATTATGATAGCAGAATACATATGCACTAGTTAATACAAACTCCGGACATAACCTCATTCAGTTTGTAAAAATAAATAAATTTTAAAGTGATTATTTGGTGAATTTTATACATCAAGTATAGTATCTTCAATTAAATACAATCATCATTTCTTTACTCACATGCTTTACAGAATGTATAAACACATTACATATACATAGGCATACAATATTGATTTTAGAATATGCATTCAGAATACAACATGCAGGTCCATTACTTAAATTATTAAATTAATTCTCATCATCATATGATACCCACGATAGATAAAATCAGAATAAAGCTTTTACCATTTTTCATTACATGAACTCTATTACTGTTATTGAATTCGATAGACTCTTTCATTACTATGTGATCACAACGGCTATGAACAATTTAAAGGAACAACTTACCCGAATAACAATCAATAATTGAGTATATTTCTTCCTATTCCTCATGTTACTTCAGCCGCCTTCTCTCTTCTTTTCCCTCAACCAATTCGTGTTAGTAGTGTCGAGTAAATTAGGTTTAGATATTTATTTATTTATTAAGAGATCTTATTTTATTAATTTTCTTAATTATAATAGGATTTAATATTACTCACATATAAATTAAACCCAATTAGTTTTAAGGCTCAATTTTACCAAATTAATTTATCTATCACTTATTAAAACATTATTAGCCTACATAAATTTAATTACTAGTTTGAACCAAATAAAAGACAAAGTCCAAACAATAAATTTTAAAATATATATAATTTATTTTTTATTCATCTATTTTTACCGGGTATTACTGTATTGGTAGGCTTATTCTTGTCATATCAAACTATTGATGATTGGAACTTTACTGTGATGAGTTTAGGAGAAACATTAACCTACGGCGATGCCTACTTTTGCATTGAAGTATTTTATTTACGATTGTTTTATTCTATCCATAACTAAATTTGATGCTCTTTGTTTTGGAGATTTACCTCTACTCGCTTTAATTGGTGATTTGAAGACTCTTTAGTTACTTGCTTGTTGATTATATTCTTAGTGAATTGTGATACCTGTGAATGTGTGCATATCAGCAGAATACAATGGTGAATAGTTTCTCAAAGTTGACCTTAACATACATTTTACTTTTTGCACATTCTTTATCACACATGAAGAGGAATGTGATGCACCTGCATTGGAGTTTTCTGTAGAACTGAATGTATCATTTTTTTTCGGGTGGACCGAGATTGTGATGCTCAACTTTGGATGATCAAAACTCCTTTCTGTCTATATTACATTCTGAAATGCATATCAACTGTCAAAAGTGTAGAAACTTGCATCAGAAACAAAGAAAATGCCTAAAACAGAGTAAATTACATTACTCGGAACTAAGATATTGGATCTTGTGGTTAAATTTTAATACTTGCACTGCAGATTAACTATTTCCAGAATTACAAGAAGGATGCAAAGACGGCCAGTGATTATGCATTAAGTGGGGATAGAGAGGCACTTCATCGTCTTTGCATCCATCAGGTTAGTTGTGCTTCCTTTAGTGCCTTTACTTGAAGAGGTTGCTCCAGTTTGAATTTACAATTTAAATTATTTAGGTGGAGACTGTGATGGAACGATGGAACAAGAACGATGAGTTCCGGAAAGAATATGTTAGATGCCACATGAGAAGTACGCTGAGGAGATTGAAGACATTGGATGGCCGTTCACTTGGCCCTGATGAGGAAGCACCTGTATTACCCATTTATGTAGATGAAAGAGTGGATAGGCATCTTTCCAGCCCATATAAGGCCACCTCCCCAAGGTTGGTTTCAACTCTGGAACAAGAAAGACCAATGCCACCTGTTAAAGGTGAAGTAGCTGATGGTCAATCCATGGAGGTGGCAGAGCCAAAGAATCAGATGCTGAAAAGCAAAACAAGTGTCAAACCTATCCCAGGGAGCGGATCTGAAACTGTTTCTAGCAAGGTTGAAACTTGGGAGGCAAAAGCGAAAGAGAATTTGCAAACAAGAGAGGATCTGGAGTTGGCGAGGAAGGTTGAGACGGCAAGGAAAGAAGAGACTGATGCAAAGTTGAAAGACCAACGTCGATTGGAGGAGAAGGCCAAAGCTCAGGAGGCTCTGGAGAGGAAAAAGCGAAATGCGGAGAAGGCCCAAATTAGGGCTGAGCTACGAGCACAGAAGGAAGCTGAACAAAAAGAAAAGGTAATTACCATCCCATTCCGGTGCATCTTTGAGGATTATGATGAAACGGCATGAATCTCCCATCCAAAACTTTTTGGTGTTCTTTGTATTGATAGTTTATTTATTGATTTACCATCGTGTAGGAGAGGGAAAAGAGACTGAGAAAGAAGGAAAAAAAGAAGTCAGCTGTAGCAGCAGACGATCACAATGATAACACTGATGGAGAAACCGCTCCAGCTTTAGAACTCCAGACTGAAACTACTAAGCAGTGTAGGAGTAAGGAGAATGTTACAACCGTAACAAGGCCTAAAAAAACTTCACATTACACAAAGAAAGCTATCCCTCCTCCACCTCTTCGCAACAGGGGAAAGAGAAGATTGAAGGAAATCTTGGGCTGGATTGTTGTAGTTGTGATAGTTGTTTTTATAATCTTTGGGGGGGAAGGGGGTGCTTTTGGCAGCCGTAAGTCATGAAAAGGTGACAACATCCATCTTTTTTTCACAAGAATAGGCAATTCTTTTGTTGACTAATTCAGGTTTGTTCTTTGTTTAGTTTGGCCTCATCAGTTAGATAGGCGTTATATACAGCTGATAAAGTGGTTGGTTTTTCATATATGCTCTATTGGTTTGAAGACTGAAGTACAGTAATTTAATAAGAATTTGGTTCATGGAATTTTGTTTGTTTCTTCATCAATACCAATATTTTATTTTTGCATTTTTTGATAGTACAAGTGTAATTTCAACGTTTGGATGAAAATTGAGTTCAATCTTCCCATAAATATGATTATGGATGGAACTTATAATGAAAATATTTTTACCATCTCAACTCAAGACAATGTTTTTATTGAAATGGAGTAAATAAATACTACTCCACTACTACTGTAGTAGTAGTAGTAAACCTAACTTGAATTAAACACTTGTTTAATCATTTTAAAAATAAAACTTGGGATGGATGATGGGAAAATATATATATAGTCATAGAAGAGACATTCGGTTGGTTAAGCTTTCAATGGTAATGGTAAGTGGTAGCCGGTAGGCAGGTGAGGGACGTTTATAGAAATGTTGGTTTTTTGGGGGTGGCATTCAATAGAGAGAGTCAACTCTTCTTTAGTACTACTCCTATAATTTAAGAACAAACAAGTCCACTGAAAATATTCAATAGAGAGAGTAAAGATGGGGAATTTATTTTATACTGAAAATATCTGTTTTAGAACTGAGAATATCTCTCGTCTTATTTATTTCCAAAGAATTCGTCTCTTAAATCTTAAAACTCTCATTTGTAGATAGATTTATAAATATTTCAAATCTACTTCATGTTATGCTTATTAAATGTAAAATAATAATAATAATAATTTTTTTTATCATAAATTAAAGAAAACAAAATATTTTATAAATATATCTTTGTCAATTTCTCGTCCTACTCATCAAATCAATACATTAATTTAACAAAAGCCATAGGGTAAAAATTATAAATACGGATATGGAAACATCATCAATTCAATACAATAATTTAATTTAATGTCAAGTTTTTGTGTAACTTATCCACTTACCACAAGCTAGTTTTATCGACATGCAAGTAAATGTATCCACTTACCATTGAGCCTCTCTTGACTCGGATCATAAAAAAATTATTCATAAAAGTGAAATATTTTTTTAAACTGGAAATTCCGAAAGGTAAATATTCCCCAACCTCTGTGGTAAAGTAAAGAGTATTTGTTTATAATTGAATGGATCTGAATGATTGATAATGAGTTTGTTTTGAATAAAAATCGTTTGAATGGTTGAATTAGTCAGATTTTTGACCTGAATGGTCAAGTGTAATTTTTTTAGCTGAATGACTGTTGAATGAAATATTTTATATATAATTTTTTTTACAATATTAACTATTATATTAAGTAATATTAAATAAATTTACAATAATTTTCAATTTTTTCAGATAGGTAAAATAATAAAAATCAAATGCTTCACACATAAATTATCAGATAACTTTTTTCATTCAACTCATTCAAATTATTTAAACATTTAAAATTATTTTATTCAATTTTATCAAACACCTTCTAAGTCTTACCGGCTACTATTAATTAAATTTGCTACAAAAGTGAAGTTTTGGGTTGGGTTGGGTTGGGTTGGGTTGGGACTAAATTAAATTTAGAAGAAACTTCCAAGAATACTCATCTTATACGGGAATGGTTAGCATGAATTTTATTTTAAATAAATTGGTCAATTGACCAATAGAGTACTGACACGTAGGCGATACTCTATGTATATCAGTATTTTATTGGTCAATTGACCAACTTATCAAAAAATAAATTTCATACTAATAAATTCATCTCATGCATTGACATTTGGACAGTATTTGTGTGTCGAATATCTAATAAAATATAAATAATTTTAAATTTTCTGCTCACTCAATAAATTATTTAAATCGTTTAAAATTTGAGATAAATTTCATCCTCCATTCAGTGCCGAAGCACGAGACCCGCTAGTATATGTATATTAGTGCAGGACAGGAGAAGACAGGACAGGACATGACTGGACTGGACAGGATATAAATCAAAACTCCAACACCGTCTTTGATCACTCCCTGTCATGAATTGCTCCTTATCTAGTGGGAAGTGTTGTATCGTTTTCGCATTAATGGGGGGCATACACACGTGCAATTCAAATTGGAGGAGATCCTCCTATATATCCTCCATGCATGCACTGCATTAAACGAACCAAACCGTTTTAACTCGACTAGAAAAAATATGACGAGAATTCAGATTCGTTAGTAATATGATTAAAATTTGTACATAAAAATAGTTAGAATAAAAATATGAGTAGAATTTGAGTAAAATTATACTGAATTCGTTTAAGATTCAAACTACTCAAATTATTAATTATAAATTGATACAGATTCGATTAGATACTTGATACATTTTCTTATAATATATACAAAATTAAATCAAATTAAGATAATTAATTATTATTTTGTTTTATTTTTAATTTCAATTGTGATTTTATATTTGTAAATTATAATAGTAAATATATTTTCTCATTTTTAAGTTAAATAACAAATTCAATTTATAATTATATTTATTATAAAGCTAGTTATTATGTGAAAATTTGAATTTGAAGCTCGCGAGTAGTTTGAATATAATTCGATCCGAGTAATAAATATTCGAGTCGAGTCGAATCTGAATAGAATTTTTTAAATACAATTTAAATTCGAGTATGAATTTAACATTTCGAGTCGAATTGAAACATTTTTCTATTCGCTTCGATTCACTCGTTTACACCATTACATGTAGTGCACTACACTACCATTATATTCTTATGGTCTTTATTTCCACAATAACATATATCTTTTTGATTACTTAGGTTATGTTTATTTGCAAATATTACACTTAGAATAAGAATATTAATTTCAAGTGTCTTGTTTATTTATAAATTTAGACTTTAGACTATTAGCCAAAAGATTATAAAATTTCTTATAATGAGAGACTATTTAATACCATGTCTAGTTAATTATTATAATCCCATTATGTGAGATTAAAATTTATAGACAAAATTAACTTTTAATTCTTTTAATACGACTAGCTTATATTACAAATTATAATTTAAACTATAATTTGACTGTTGGACGCTTTTTCTCTCTCCTTTGATTTGATCTTCAATTAAAGGGGTATTATTATTGTGTGTTTTTCAATTTTGACTATACTTTATAAGCTATATCTAATTATTAATCAATGTATTATTGTAAGACCCCAACTTATTATAAATAAAATCGAATTTTTTCTAATTATATTTGTGAATAATAAGGTATTAATTTGATATAATTCTCACGGTTATGGGTGAAATGTGCAAATTTTGCAAAATATATGCAGTGGTTATAAAATAATCATTGTTGTCGGGGAATATTCATTTGGTCGTAGAATATTCTTGTTGTCGTCGGGGAATATTCGTACAACAGCGCAGTCATTAATGGGTCCCATAACAGAATAACTGTCGGATGAAGAAAACGACAAGTTTGAGTTTTTTTATAAATAACGGCGTAGTTATTCACAGATTAACACTATTGGAATACCCTTTGGTTAAAATACGATGTCTGGCGTGGATGCACACGATAATGAATTATTGATCCTTACGTAAAAGGCACTACTCAATAATTATTACGGTGAGTTCTTTATTCAATATTTTATTTTATTGATTCAATAATTCTTTGCGTTGATATTTTATATTATTGTTGTTTGATAATTGTCACTACACAAGATTTTTTTCATTATCGGATCAATAATTCATATTATTTGAATAATATTATTAGATAGCATTATTGGCAATGTCTAAAAAGTTCTGCCAATGAGATGTTTGGTCACCTAATTACTTGCCGCCAAGAAGGAGAAATTATTATTGAAAAGCCTCTCTTTCACAACTACGGCTGGTTGTCATAAATGTGATTCTATAATATTATTTGTGAATAATTAATTATTGATTCATATGATAAGGAAATATTTATTTTATGTGGATATAAACGTTGGATATATTTATTGTGGTTAAAAATGAAGGAGTTAATGTTGAGGTGTTTTATCGGTATTTTTTGTTTAATAGAGGTATTAAAATTAAACCAATATTTTTGAGATATATTATGTGAGATATAATTTTAATCCGATAGTTGGATCATTGTAATTTTTGGATATGTTATACATATATAAGTTGAGTATATGTTCACAAATTTTGAACCGTTAAAATGAGCGTATGATTTGTTATGAATTTTAAGAGGTGGCTGATTCAGAAATTAGGTTTATAAATGATTTTGGTGGAAAATTCTAGAATTGGCGGGCCTCACATGTGGTTGGTGAAGAAATATGCTGAATTTATTTCAAATGTGGTGGGTGGGAATAGTAGCGGCAGTAAAACCATCGGTTCACAGTCAAGTCACTAACATTTTCCTATAAATAGAGGGCTAAGTTAGAATTAAAAATCACACCAGAAACATAAGTTTTCTCTCTTTCTCTCTCTAGATTATTGAGTGTATTTTGTGAGTATTTAGATACTTTGTGAGTTTCTATTCATCGGTTGCAAGTTTTCTTGACCTTATACTAGATATTCGGATCGTAAGATCTTGATATTTTGAGGTAAGGGATGTTATTTTCTTCATATATGATATTATTTCTTCAATATCATTATCTTAGAAGTATTGATCTTAATTTTATCAAATTTAAAACTTTTTGTGTTGGAGTTACTATTCACATATACGGCACTATTCACGTATACGCTACTATTCACGAATACGGCATTATTTGTAAGACCCCAACTTATTATTAATGAAATTTAATTTTCTATTTATTATTTTGAAATAGTAAGGGTTGATTTGATTAATGTGGATAGTTATGGGTAAAATACGCAAATATTTCAAAATAAGCAAGTGGTTATAAAATATTCATTGTTGTTTTTAATATTCGTTTGGTCGTGGAATATTCTTTGCACGGGGAATATTAAATGCATTTACTAGCAGTCTTTTATGGGCCCCATAACGGAAAAACGATTGAATGAAGAAAACGACAAATATAAGTTGTTTAAAAATAACTACGTAGTTATTACCAGATTTATCTTTATTAAAAATACTCTTTGGTTAAAACACGGTAGCACACCAGTATTGCACCAATTATTGATTCTTACGAAGGCACTACTCAATAATGGTTACGATAATTCTTTATTCGATATTTTATTGATTTGATTATTGTTTGCGTTGATATTTTATATTGTTGTTGTTTCAATAATTGTCATTACAAGATTTTTTTTCATTAACGAAGCAATAATTCATATTATCCAATAATATTATTAGATAACATTATTGGCAATGTCTAGAAAGTTCTATCTAAGGAGAGGTTTGGTCACCTAATTGCTTGGCCAAGTAAGGAGAAATTATTATTGAAAGCCCTCTTTTCTTGAGAATCGCCAATTGTCAATATTGTGATTCTGTAATATTATTTGTGAATAATTAATTATTGATTCATATGATAAGGAAAATATTGATTTTATGTGGATATATATGAAGAAAATTTTAATGTGACAATTGTTGAAAATTAAAATTTTATCTTTTTCTAATAAAATAATTCATTTAAATATAATATTATATTTTAATTATATAATAATGATGATATTTTTACGATAAATGTGGGATATATGAGTATATGTGGAAGAGGAGTATTTTTGTTATCAAAAATATTTAAAGCATGTTTTATGTGTCGGTGGACCCCATTTCTTGACTGAAATTTGATTATAAACAATAAAATCGCCTGGTTTGTGGATTTCGGTAAATTTCTGTTTGGAATTTGGAAAAACTTCCTTCTGCAAAGTTGTAGATAATGGAATTTCTTATAAAAAGTCACGAGATTCGAATTTTCTGACAAAAGGGCTATTTATTGTGAATTATTGAAGTTCCGAAGCTCCGAAATAATTGATTTTTGGAAGTTTAAAATATTTTTAATTACAAAAACGTGTTTTTCATTTTGAGGCCCTTATGTAACATGTGATAGAGGTTGAAATCAGTTGGAAGAAGTGTGCGTATGAGATTTTGGAAAAATATAATAATATTTAATAAATTTTCTACTTTGGTGTTCTAAGCATTTTCCTATAAATAGGGTGCTTAGGTTAGAATTGAAAATCACACGAAAACTAAAGTTTTCTTTTATATTATCGGTATTCTTGTGAGTATTTTGAGTATATTTTGAGTATTGTTATACATGTCTGAAGTTCAAGTCATACTTTATATCCTGTTTTTAATTAGAAATCTTGATCTTCGAGGTAAGGGATATATTATTTTTTTCGTATGATATTATTTTTCAATATCATTATCTTTGAAATATTGATCTGAAGTTTTTATCAAATTTGGGACTTTTGGTGTCTGAGTTACTATTCACGTGATACTGGACTATTCACGTATCTGACACTATTCACGAATACGGCCTATTCATCGAAAAATAAATTTTTTTCTTTTTAAGTCTAAAATATCTATTATGGATACTAGCTTTGATTGTATCCATGTTTTGATCATTCTTGAATTTTACACCACTATGATTATTTTTGAGGTATTTTGGACATGGATAAAACAAAGTACGAATCCTTAATCCTTAATCCTTGTCATTTTATTTCACTAGATTCGCTTTCTTCAAAATATTTTTCATCATCCTCGCCTTAAATGATGATATTATTGAATATCTTTGATGCAGAGTGCAAAGATGAATGATTTCTAATGAATATCTTTGGCCCGTAGTGCAAAGATGAGCAGTGTTTAGATGAACTTGACTAATGATGAATATCTTTGGCCCAGTAGTGCAAAGATGAATATTTGATTCGGATATATATTGATTGATGTTACAGGATAAAAGATAGATTTATGAACTTTTAAATTCATACATAGAAGATAGTAGTTTGCATTCTCTACTTAACTATTCTAATGAATTATTATTTCCGCTACTGAATATTGATTTAAAACTTGTTGTCTATTGTATTCTATTAGATTTTCCTCAAGACTAACGATAATTTGTTGTATATTATCTTAGTCATAATATTCTTTTTCAAGTTAGTTGAGCTCACCCTTTTTCTTTTTGTTCCATTTTTCTTCTCGTAAAAAGCGAGAATATAAGCGAAAGTGCGTAGCTCGGGGTATGGAATGAAGGTTCTAGAGAGAGTTGTTTAGTAGTTCTCACCATTTTTGTAAAATAATGTATCAATAAATGTGATGAGGATTTATTTGAGTATAGATATTGTCTAGAAGATAATATTTGTATTCAAACTCACAGTTTTACTGTTGTAATAATAAAGTTGTAGTTATTTCTGTACCATGTATTGATAACTCAGAATGGGTGATGTATACCTATTTTGGGGGCGTCACACTATTCGCCAAAAAAATGAAATTTTCTTATTTTTGTCCAAGATGTCTATTATGGTTACTATCTTTGATTGTATCCATGTTTTGATCTTTATTTTTGAATTCTGCTTCAAAATTAATATTTATGAAGTATTATTGATCTTGGATAAACTGTTATACGAATCCCTACTATTTGTCCTTCCGTTTCACTGGATTCGTTTTCTTTAAAATATTTTTCATCATCCTCAGTCCTAAATGGTGATATTACTAAATATCTTCTTTACCAGTAGTGCAAAGATAAATGATTAATCGATGAATATCTTTGGCCCAGTAGTGCAAAGATGAACAGTGTTGAGATGAACATAACCAACTGGTGATATAAATGAATATCTTTGGCCCAGTAGTAAAAAGATGAATATTTGATTAAAGATATATATTGATTGTTGTTACTGAGGATAAAATATTGATGATGGACTTTTAAATCTTAGAAGATAGTAGAACTCATTCTCTACTCTGACTCTTCTAATGGATTGTTGTTTCACCGCAGTTGTTGATCTAAAACTTGTTGGCTATTATATTTTATCGATTTTTCCTGTTGAAGACTAACGATAATTTGTTGTATATTATCTTACTCATAATATTCTTTACTGGGCTAGTTGAGCTCACCCTTTTCCTTTTTGTTCCATTTTTCTCAGGAGGTGAGAACATAGTAGGAACTAGTCGAGTGCGGAGTGATGGTTCTAGAAAGATCTTTTAGCAGTCCTCACTATTTCGTAAAATAGTGTTTGAATAATTATAACGAGGACTTATTTGAGTGTGGATATTGTCAGAAGATAATATTTGTATTTAAACTCACAAGATGTGTTATCGTATTTTGCATTTACAATTGTATTATTGAAGTTGTAGTTTGCTTTCTGTACCATGTATTTGGCGACTCAGAATGGGTGTTGTTGTAAGACCCCAA
The DNA here is from genome assembly GCA_020205615.1 of Panax quinquefolius. Taxonomy (NCBI): domain Eukaryota; kingdom Viridiplantae; phylum Streptophyta; class Magnoliopsida; order Apiales; family Araliaceae; genus Panax; species Panax quinquefolius. The sequence continues at coordinate 3,898,238 of CM035171.1, forward strand.
CTTTTATAAATAAAGATGAATTTTCTATAAATATTATTTTTGAATATTATGGAATAAATTTGATATAATGTTATAGTTGTGGGTAATATTTATAAATTTTGCAAAGTAAGCAAGTTGTTATAAAATATTCGTTTGGTGGGGAATATTCTTTTTGTTTTGGAATATTCGTGCGACGGCTCAATCATTAGTGGACCCTATTAACTAAGTATTGTCGTAGTTAGAAACGCGACAAAATTATCTTTTATAAAAATAACTACAGGTGTTACCATTAAAACCGCTTGAACTATCCGGTAGTAAAAGTACGATGAATACGCCAGTTGTATAAGTAGCACGATATTGATTATCGATCTTTTACGAAGTCACTTAGCTATACTCAATTATTGCTACAATGATTCTTTATTTCGCATCATATCTCTTATATTATTGATTCAATTATTGTCACAAGATCATCCGTATAATATGTTATAGTATTAAATCAATAATTGAGACTTACGAAAGTTATAAATGATTAATAATTGTTGAAAGATTAAATATGTGTTGATTAAAAATAAAATGATTTGTGGTAATATTTATTCAATCCTTGATGTATATAAATAGTCATTATGAGACATTTGTTGTGACGCCCCAAAATTAGGTATACGTCACCCATCTTGGGTCGCCACTTACATGGTACATAAATTCAAATACAACTTACTAACCTAATCGTCAGTATAATACGACATAAACCGTGAGTTTGAATACAAATATTGTCTACTAGATATTATACAAACTCAAAAGGAGTCCTCATTATAACTATTATCACACTATTTCACGTAATAGTGAGGACTACTAATGCTATCCTCTCGACCATTACTTCGCTCCCAGACTGTCTCAAATATGTTCTCATTTCTCAAGAATAAGGAAAGAAAGGGTGAGCTCAACTAGCCCAAGAAGAAATATTATGACTAAGATAATGCGTAATAAATTATCATTAGCCTTCAACAGTGTTAAACCGATAAAATACAATAGACAAAACAGCTTAATCAATGGAATAAGCAATCCATTAAAAGAGTCAAGTAGAGAATAAAGTCTACTATCTTTTAGGTTTTAAAAGGTTTTCATCAATTTTTATCACGAGACTCAAACAATAATAAACCACCACATCTAATCATCCCCGTACTCACTAGTCAAGGATTTTCATCAAATTATCAATGGTCATGACTATACCGAATCACCCCCGGTCATAATCATACCAAAAACTATCCATCAACGCATTACAAAAGCCACCGAGGACTTTTGTCACATCATTTATATCAAGTCATGATTATACCGAATGATCCTCGGTCATAATCATACTAAGTTCATCTATGCACGTAAGCCAAAGATAACATAATATAACACGAGGATGATGACAATGACATAGTAATTCAATAAAACAAGTTCAAGAATTATTTAATCCATGAATTATTAACGCCCAAATTGTCAACACGATCTCGCTTTCAGTAGAGTAAAATTCAATAATGATCGTAAGAATATTTTCATGAAAAGATATCGGATGAAACGCAAATATCAAGGATATTCTACTAATTTCATGGAGTATAGAAGTCAAAGTTTTAACCAACCGGGTATAATAAAGAATGGAATAACAAAAGAAATCACCACGCATGCGGATTTCAGATATAAAGTTATTCCAATGTAATAATAATAACGGAACCAGTCGTGAAATTCACAATCGACAGTGATGTTCCAATGTAATAATAAAGATGGAACTGCATCCGGTGTAAAACACACGATAGGATATTCCAATGAATGATAAAGACGGAACCAGTCCTGTAAAACACAAAACACGCATGTGATGTTCCAACAGAATAATAAAATCTAACCAGTCCTGTAAAACACATGCATGTGATGTTCCAACCGAATAATAGAAGAATGTCACCAAGTATAGGGTAAATCACAGATACAAAAGTTATTCCAATGTAATAATAAGTAATGGAATAACATAAGGATTTCACCAAGTATAGGGTATGCCACGATACAAAGTTATGTATAGGGTATGCCACTTTTACAAAAGTTATTCCAATGTAATAATAGTGAATGGAATAATGTGTTCTCTTCAAGAAGAAAGAATAACACCCCTTACCGTGTAAAAGAACCTAATATAAGAAGTAGTGAAGTAGCGAGAATACTCTTCTTCTTTCTATAATTTTCTCTATAGCTTCTCTCTATAATTTCTCTCTCTAGAGTTTCAATGAATTCGTAAGAAAATAATGAAGGAATGAGCTTCTATTTATAGGAAAATGGAATGCATAAGAATTAATCCATGAACTATCTGTATTGATTTACTTTAATCGACGGTCCATATTTAAAGAAAAATTTTTAAATAAAATATAATATATTCTATTTATATAAAAACATTTTACTATGCAAACACTATGCAATACTATGCAAAACACTATGCAAAAACACTATGCAACACTATGCATAATAAAATATAATATATTCTATTTATGTAATAACTTTAATAAAGTATTCTATTTTATATAAAAGATGTTTCGCTTTTTATTACGTTAATAATACTGAATAAAACAAAACGTCATTATCGCTATAATAATTCATATTATTAATCGACAATAATGGAATCAAACCGAGTAACTTCTCACATAAGCATCGATAATTAATTAATACCGTAAATACTATGCAACCACACTTATTATCGTACTTTTTACTACCGAGTAGTTCAACAAGAACACTAGAAAACTTCCGCCGTTATTTCAATAAAATATTTTGTCGCTTTTCTCAATCCGGCAATAATTACGTTAGGTCCACCAATGATTGAGTAGTTGTACGAATATTCCCTAACTAAACCAATAATATTCCCACCAATCGAATATAATATAACCACTTGTATACTTTGTAAAATTTATAAATACTACCCACAACTATAATATTATCTCAAATTCACACAATAATATTAAAAAATTATTTTGACAAAATTTAAATCTTTATTGATAAAATCTGGGTCTCACAATCTCCTCCTTATGGAATTTTACCCTCGAAATTAGGGTAAGATACACTGTATGATAAAGAGATGAGAATACCTTGAATACCTTTATCATTGAAAACATTAAATTCATTTTTGCAATCCTACCAAAGATATTCATTAACAATTCATCTTTTGCACTACGTGCCAAAGATATACAATCAGAAAACCAATAATCTTTGAGACTCAAATTTAGTATCACAACCATGAATTATCCATGCACCATCGGCTAAGGATATTCGTGTTTTCAATTACTGATCATGATTATACCGAATAATCCGTGGTCATAATCATACCAAGTCTATCAATGCACTACTACTAAAGATGACTTTTTACCACATCAATGAATTAATATTTCATTCACGAGACTCAAATTTCAATAATTAATCCATATCATCGAATCATCCCCGCACTACGGTGCCAAGGATATTCATTAAGATCACGACCACAAAATTATCCATGCACTACTACCAAAGATAATCGTGTATTCATTAGTATCACGACCACAAATTATCCATGCACTACTACTAAAGATAATTGTGTTTTCAATTACTGACATGATGATTATACCGAATGATCCTCGTCATAATCATACCAAGTCCATCTATGCACGTAAGCCACGTATGATGACTTTGAACACATCCATGAATTAATATTTCATTGCGAGACTCACCAATAATTAATCCACATCATCGAATCATCCCCGCACTACGTGCCAAGGATATTCATTAAGATCACGACCACAAATTATCCATGCACTACTACTAAAGATAATTGTGTTTTTCAATTACTATTTATGATTATACCGAATGATCCTCGGTCATAATCATACCAAGTCCATCTATGCACGTAAGCCACGTATGACTTTGAACACATCCATTAATTAATATTTCATTCACGAGACTCACCAATAATTAATCCACATCGTCAATCATCCCCGCACTACAAAGCAAGGATATTCATTAGTATCACGACCACAAATTATCCATGCACTACGGCCAAAGATAATTGTGTTTTCAATTACGGTTATGATTATACCGAACAATCCCTGGTCATAATCATACCAAGTCCATCTATGCTCTACAGGCCACAGATGACTTTTAAAAAAAATATAAACATGAGGATAATGATATAAAGAATCAATCAAATAAGATAAAGGATAAATATTAAACATTTATAATATAATTTATCCAGGATTCAAGAATATCCCATGTTATCAATCACTTAATAATCTCATAATCTAATATCATTAATATTATACCAATATTTTAATCACTTCTTAAATTTATAAACAATTTATCTCAATTGTTTACGCTTTACCATATAATGCATTTCATCATTCAAAATGCCATACTCATAAAATATCATCACCAATTATCAAATCCTCATCAAAAAATATGCATATATATTCTATATAGGATTTTCTAGCCATAAAATCCTATTTTCAACTTTCATTACTTCACATAACATATTTAACTCATATGTTCATAACTAAACTATTTTCATGAAAAATACCAAATCAGTCCCAAAAATATTTCTTTTCTGGGATTTAGCATAATATAGTCCTATAATGAAAATATATTTTTCTCGAATTTTAAAATTCATTTACTATTTTTAAAAATCAATTTCTAATTAATTCCTTAAGAAATTAGCTACCTCAAGTTTAACTCCAAAATTCCCAAATCTTGGCAGGACCTTACATGTTAACGTGAGCTTCTAGTTTAAATTTCATGGTCATCGGAGTTATAGAACTCCGTTATAGCGTTTTATTTAAAAACCTAAATATTGAAATAGTCATAACTTGCTCATTTTAAGTCGTAATGAGCTCATTTTTGGACAGGAGATACTTTATACCATATACCTTCATGTCCCAAAAGGCCAGAATTTTTTCTCATAATTTAAGTGGCCGAAACAGCCCCTTAAAGTTTCTGGGCAGTAGCATTTTCGAAATTTACAGCTTTGGCCTCCTTTGCTAAAATCAGTCCACACAAAAATCTACAACACCTTTTCCAGTAATTCCACTTGGATTAGTTAGGTAACTCATAGATCTAACTCTAGGATTTGACCACATTCAAAAATTCAAAATATAATAGGAGATATGGTCAATTAAATTTCATGTTACGTTTTTCACTAAAATCTGATTTTCAACTCTTTGTGATTTCTAAGAAACTTTCATGTTTTCTCATAATAACCAACATAACTCATTATAACACTTACTAATACCACGTATACCCATGATTTTCATTAGTCCAATGCTTTTATTATGACTTTCATCATAATACACATAAATGTATCCTTTTAGTTGAAGAAATATTTGAGGGTTTAAGAAATGGGTTTTTGTACTGGGGTCAATACAAAATTCGATTTCACGTTCTAGGGTAGGCTAGGAAGTCTTCAAGAATACGCCAAGAAATTTATTAATGATAGAAATATCATTCAAAACTGTTACTCTCGTCCAAGACTTGGACAGTACGTCACATTGATACCTATTAACTTGCCATCTTCAGTCATGACGTCGCCTACAGAAAGTCTGGCTTCGGTGCATTCCACACAAGAAAGTCAACAACGAAAGGATCAGGCTCTTTACTTATGGCTTGATATAACAGTGATTAACTTTAGGGTTTGGTTACTTTGAATTCGTATAACAGGTTGGTTAGGAATATGAAAGCTAACAACCTTACAAAAAGAATAATGAGTAGTTAACCAATTGATTCCTAAAATCACATCAAAGGCAAGTATTTTCAAAGAGATAATATCGACAGGTAACGTGAAAGTGTTTATTTGAAACAACAAGATTAATAAATGAAGGAGGTAACGAAGGTTCCTACTAACGAAGTTTCAACCAATAAGTCAAAGTTTAACTTCTTCGGAATCAAATTTAAACGTTGAACGCAAGCAAGCGAGATAAAATAATGGGTAGAACCGGTATCTTATAAGGTATAGACTTCGCAAGAATTTATAATTAACTAACCCGTGCTAACTTCGTTCGAGTCACTTGCTTTTTAAGAAGTCATGAAAAACGCTCTTCATGAAACCACCGACTTTGTTTTATCCGTATCCGCCTTTGGTGCCACCGTCCCAGCTGGACTTGACTTTGGTGCACGACAAAATCGAGCTAAATGACCTTCTCTTCTTGAAATTTCCACTTCTATTATCTTGGCCATGATTACCACCGAAGTGGTTACCATTCTTGGCATGATAATTTCTCCCACGATGGTCATCGTTGTTCCGATGGTCGCATCACGCAGATATGATTATTATCGTGTTGTTGGTCGTTACCTTTTGGTTGAAATGACTCATTATCGCGCTCCAATAACCGAGCCCTATTCACAACATCTAAATACAAACACTGTCACAAAACAAGGGTTAATTAACATGCAACATATTATCACTATACTCTGACCGACCAATCAAATACCAAATAAACTTAGGTAGGTCATACTAAAAGAATTCCCCGCCTCTCCCCTCCTAGTACTATTCTCACATCTTAGCCAGGATCATATCCTAAGCTCGATACCAACCGCGTGGCGCCCCCAAAATTAGGTATCGTCACCCATCTTGGGTCGCCACTTACATGGTACATAAATTCAAATACAACTTACTTAACTAATCATGTAGTGTATACAATACGACATAAACTGTGAGTTTGAATACAAATATTGTCTACTAGATATTATACAAACTCAAAAGGAGTCCTCATTACAACTATTATCACACTATTTCACTGAATAGTGAGGACTACTAATGCTATCCTCCGGACCATTACTTACGTTCCCAGACTGCGTCCCGGCTATGTTCTCATTTCACAGAAGAAACGCAGTTGAAAGAAAAGGTGAGCTCAACTAGCCCAAGAAGAAATATTATGACTAAGATAATGCAGAATAAATTATCATTAGCCTTCAACAACATGTTAAAGCGATAAAATACAATAGACAAAGCAGGTTTAATGCAAGTGGTGAATAAGCAATCCATTAAAAGAGTCAAGTAGAGAATAAAGTCTACTATCTTTTAGGTTTTAAAAGGTTTTCATTAATTTTTATCACCGAGACTCAACAATAATAAACCACCACATCTAATCATCCCCGCACTACTCCAAGGATTTTATCAAATTATCAATGGTCATGACTATACCGAATCACCCACCCGGTCATAATCATACCAAAAACTATCCATCATCGCATTACAGCCACCGAGGACTTTTGTCACATCATTTATATCAAGTCACGATTATACCGAATGATCCTCGGTCATAATCATACTAAGTTCATCTATGCACGTAAGCCAAAGATAACATAATATAACATGAGGATGATGACAATGACATAGTAATTCAATAAAACAAGTTCAAGAATTATTTAATCCATGAATTATTAACGTCCAAATTGTCAACATGATCTCGCTTTAGAGTAGTAAAATTCAATAATGATCGAAAGAATATTTTCATGAAAAGATATTGGATGAAACGAAATATCAAGGATATTCTACTAATTTCATGGAGTATAGAAGTCAAAGTTTTAACCAACCGGGTATAATAAAGAATGGAATAACAAAAGAAATCACCATGCATGCGGTATTTGATGCATGTTTATTCCAATGAATAATAATAACGGAACCAGTCGTGTGAAATTCACAATCGACAGTGATGTTCCAATGTAATAATAAAGATGGAACCAGATCCTGTAAAACACACGATAGGATATTCCAACGTAATGATAAAGATTTTAACCGTGTCCCAGTAAAACACACGCATGTGATGTTCCAATGAATAATAAAAAGCGGAACCAGTCCTGTAAAACACATGACAGATGTTCCAACCGAATAATAGAAGAATGTCACCAAGTATAGGTAAATCAGTATCAAAAGTTATTCCAATGAGAATAATAAGTAATGGAATAACATAAGGATTTCACCAAGTATAGGGTATGCCACTGGCGTATCAAAAGTTATGTATAGGGTATGCCACTTTTACAAAAGTTATTCCAATGTAATAATAGTGAATGGAATAATGTAAGTTCTCTTCAAGAAGAAAGAATAACACCCTTACCGTAAAAAAGAACCTAATATAGAAGTAGTGAAGTAGCGAGAATACTCTTCTTCTTTCTATAATTTTCTCTATAGCTTCTCTCTATAATTTCTCTCTCAGAGTTTCAATGAATTCGTAAGAAAATAATGAAGGAATGAGCTTATTTATAGGAAAATGGAATGCATAGAATTCTAATCCATGAACGGTCCGATTGATTTACTTTAATCGGCGGTCCATATTTAAAGAAAATTTTTTAAATAAAATATAATATATTCTATTTATATAAAAACATTTTACTATGCAAACACTATGCAATACTACAAAAACACTATGCAAAACACTATCGCAACACTATGCATAATAAAATATAATATATTCTATTTATAGAATAACTTTAATAAAGTATTCTATTTTATATAAAAAGATGTTTCGCTTTTATTACGTTAATAATACTGAATAAAACAAAACGTCATTATCGCTATAATAATTCATATTATTAATCGACAATAATGGAATCAAACCGAGTAACTTCTCACATAAGCATCAATAATTAATACCGCAATATTCTATGCAACCACACTTATTATTTGTACTTTTACTACCGAGTAGTTCAACAAGAACTACTAAAAACTTCCGCCGTTATTTCAATAAAATATTTTTGTCGCTTTCAATCCGACAATAATTACATTATGGGGTCCACCAATGATTGAGCCGTGATACGAATATTCCTCGCTAAACCGAATATTCCCCGACCAATCGAATATAATATAACCACTTGCATACTTTGTAAAATTTATAAATACTACCCACAACTATAATATTATCTCAAATTCACACCATAATATTAAAAAATTATTTTGACAAAATTTAAATCTTTATTGATAAAATCTGGGGTCTCACATTTGTGGTAAGTTTGATTATTTTATGGGGGGCCCATATGTCGTCATCTAAAAGTCTCTTCGTCAATAGTAATTACCTTCGTCAATAGTAATTACCTTTGTGAATAGTAATTACCTTCGTCGATAGTAATTACCTTTACCAAAGGCCGAACCACTTGTTGTTTCACATTACAGCGGCCGAACCACTTGTCGTTTCACATTACAAAGCGTCCGAACCACTTGTCGCTTCACATTATTAATCGAACCACTTGTCGTTTCACATTACAAAGTCGTCAAAACCACTTTTCTTTTCACATCACCAAATCGTGTTTCACCACTTGCCATTTCATACGGCAAAAGTAAAGTTAGAAATCTTCTATAAATAGAGGCCTAGTGCTTCATTATTTTTCACGAATTCATTCAAGCTATAGAGAGAGAAAGTATAGAGAGAATAAGAGAGAAAGAAGAAGAGTATTTTGTTACTACACTACTGCAGTATTCAATCTCCTACTAAAGGTAAGGGGTGTTATTCTTTCTTATTCATGAAGAGAACTGTTGTTATTCCATTGCTTATTATTCTGTTGGAATAACCTGTATAAGTGGTTTACCCTATACTTGGTGACATTCTTCTATTATTCTCGTTGGAACATCCTGCATGCGTGTGTTTTACACCTGACTGGGTTCCATCTTTTATTATTATTCTGTTAGAACATCCATGCATGTGTTTTACACCGACTGGTTCCGCTCTTTATTATTCTCATTGGAATATCACGTGCATGTGTTTTACACCCACCTGGTTCCGCCTTTATCATTCTCGTTGAATATCCTATCATGTGTTTTACACCTGGGATTCGGTTCCTTCTTTATTATTATTCTATTGGAACATCCATGCTCGTGTGTTTTACACCGGACCGGTTCCATCTTTATTATTATTCTTGGAACATCACGTGCTCGTGTGTTTTACGCCGCACACGGTTCCATTCTTTATTATTCTCGTTGAATATCCTCGTCATCGGCGTTTTTACGGACCGGTTCCGTTATTTATTATTCTGCTGAATAACTCGTCTGCAAGCGGTTTATCGCATTTACGGTGATTTCTTTTGTTATTCCATTCTTTATTATACCCAACTTGGTTAAAACTTTGACTTCTATACTCCATGAAATTAGTGGAATATCCTCGATATTTCAAGGCTTCATCCAAAGATCCTTTCATGGAAATATTCTTCTCAATATTCTTGAATTTTACTCTCTACAAAGCAATGATCATGTTGACATTTTGATGTTATTGGTTCCTAGATAAATTAATTCTTGAACTTGTTTTATTGAATTCTTATATCATTGTCATCATCCTCATGTTTATATTATGTTGAAAGTCATCTCGTGGCACAGAAGTGCATAGATGGACTTGGTATGATTATGCGACCGAGAGACTATTGTATGTAATCATTTAATTTAATGTTATAAATGATGTGGTAAAAATCCTCGGTGGCCTGTAGTGCATTGATGGACGATTGTTGGCATGATCATGACCATTAATGAATACACAACTATTCTCGGCCGTAGTAGTACGTGAATAATTGTGGTCGCGATACTTAAAGAATATCCTCGGCCGTAGCAGTGCATGGGTGATTCGATGATGTGGATTATTTATTAAAGTTTCGAGTCTCAAATATAACAAAGTTGATGAAAAACCTTTTAAATCATAAAAGATTGTAGATTTTATTTTCTACTCGACTTTTTTAATGGATTGCTTATTCATCGCAGCTTAAACTTGATGTTTATTATATTTTATCGCTTTAACATCGTCAAGGCTAATGATAATTTATTCGAATTATCTTAGTCATAATATTTTCTCATCGGGCTAGTTGAGCTCACCTTTTTTTTCACCGTTCTCTTCAAGAAATGAGAACATAAATGGGACGAGCCTGGGAACTGGAGTAATAGTCCGAGGATAAAGATTAGTAGTCCTCACTATTCGTGAAATAAAGGTGATAATAATTGTAATGAGGACTCCTTTTGAGTTTGTATAATATCTAGTATATAATATTTGTATTCAAACTCACGGTTTATGTCGTGATTGTATACCTTGACGCTTATATTAAGAAGTTGTATTTAAATTCGTACTACGATCCCATTACCCAAGATGGGTGATGTATACCTAATTTTGGGGCGCCACAATTGGTATCGTAGCTTAGGATATGATCCTCGCTAAGATGTGAGAATAGTACTGGAGAGGAGAGATCTGAATACCTTCGCTAGTATGACCTACCTAAGTTTATGTGCTATATTTATTGGTTGGTCAAAAATATAGGGATAATTTGTTACATGTCAATTAACCTTTTGTTTTGTGGCAATATCTGAAAATGACATCCGAGAATGTTGAGAATAAGAATGGGAGCCGCAGCGATCGCTGATTCACCACATATCAATAATCGTGGATAATGTGCATCGTAGAAGGCGATTTTGTCGCCATCAAGACAAATTCAAATTTAGGATGGAGGCACAAAAGGCCGTCCCCGTAAAAAGTCAAACCCAGAAGGTCAAGGGAGGCGTTTGTTGTGACCTCCCAAAGAGCAAGGAATCCGAATGAGGTCATCACGAGTAAAGCTTATCATAAACTCTAATGAAGTCTATACTTTATTTGATACCGGTTCTACCCATTCTTTTATTTCTCCTACTTGCGCTCATCGATTAAATTTGACTCGAGAAATTAGACTTTGACTTATCTGTGAAAACTCCGCTTGGGAGAAACCTTCATTACATCCATCGCTTATAAGTCTTGTTTGGTTCAAATCGGTACCCTCACATTACCTGTTGATCTTATTTCATTAAAAATACTTGCATTTGACGTGATTCTAGGGATTGATTGGTTAACTACTTATCATGCAAAAATTGATTGTTTTCGTAAGGTTGTTAGCTTTCATATTCCTAACCAACCTATTATGCGAATTCAAGCGACCAAACCATTAAAATCAATCACGGTACCATCTCAAGCCATAAAGCTATTCGCTTATTGAAAAGCGGATGTCAAGCATTCTTAGCTCATGTCACGATTTAAACAAAAATACGCCGCTTTTGAACGATATTTCTATTGTTAATAAATTTCTGACGTATTCCCAAGAACTTCCTGGCCTACCCCGAGGCGTGAAATTGAATTTTGTATCGACCTTGAACCCAGACAAAACCTATTTCCAAAGCCCCATATCGAATGGCTCTATTGAACTTCGGAGTTAAAGACCCAACTACAGAATTGTTAGACATTGGCTTTATTCGGTCCTAAGTACTTCTCCTTGGGGTGCTCATGTTCTATTCGTGAAGAAGAAAGAGATGGAATATGCGACTTTGTATTGATTATCGAGAGTTGAATCATGTCACCATCAAAAATAGGTATCCATTGCCACGTATTGATGACTGTTTGATCAATTCACCGTTGCAAGGAGCCAAATTCTTTTCAAAGATTGATCTTCGTTAGGATATCACCAATTGAAGATTAGAACCGTGACATTCCAAAGACGGCTTTTGAAACTCCTAAGACGGCATTATGAATTCTAGTCATATCCTTTGGATTGACTAATTGTAAAGACCCCAAAATTTTTAAATAAAAGGAATTTCCTTTATTTATTATTTTGAAATAGTAAGGGTTGATTTGATTAATGTGGATAGTTAAGGGTTAAATACGCAAATATTTTAAAATAAGCAAGTGGTTATAAAATATTCATTTTGTCGGGGAATATTCGTTTGGTCGTGGAATATTCGTACTGTCGGGGAATATTCGTACGACGGCGCAGCCATGTGTGGGCCCCATAACGGAAAGCGATTGGATGAAGAAAACGACAAATATAAGTTGGTTAAAAATAACTTGCAGAGTTATTCTGCTAAGACTATTGGAATACCCGGTGGGTTAAAATACGATGTACGTGTGGTTGCACAAAGATGCACACCAGTATTGCATGAATATTGTTGAATTATTGATCCTTACGTAAGAAGGCACTACTCAATAATTATTACGGTGAGTTCTTGTTCAATAGTTTATTTTATTGATTCAATAATTGTCTTTGCGTTGGTATTTTATATTATTCATTGTTTCATAATTATCAACGCACAAGATTTCCCATTATCGGATCAATAATTCATATTATTTGAATAATATTATTAGATAACATTATTGGCAATGTCTAGAAAGTTCTGCCTAAGGAGAGGTTTGGTCACCTAATTGCGGCCAAGAAGATGAGAGATCTTTATTGAAAGCCCCTCTTTCCGAGAACTACCGGTTGTCATAATTGTGATTCTGTAATATTATTTGTGAATAATTAATTATTGATTCATATGATAAAGAAATATTTATTTTATGTGGATATAAATGATGGATTTATTTATGTGGTTATAAATGAAGAAATTAATGTTGAGGTGTTTTATCAAGATTTTATCTGATTGGAGGTATTAAAAATTAAATCGTGGGTTTTGAGATATATCATGGGTTATAATTTTTAATCCGACCGTTGGATTGTAGTAATTTTTGGGTATGTTATACATACATAAGTTGAGTATATGTCCACAAATTTTGAACCGTTAAAAATGCACGAATGATTTGTTGTGAATTTTAAGAGGTGTCTGATTCTAAATTAGGTTTATAATTGATTTTGGTAGAAAATTCTAGAATTGAGTGGGCCCCACTTGTGGTTGGTGAAGAAATGTGCTGAATTTTATTTCAAATGTGGTGGTGGCAATAAGTAGCGAGTAAAGCCATCGGTGTAGCGTGTCAAGTCCGCCTTACGACGGCTAACATTTTCCTATAAATAGAGGTTAAGTTAAATTGAAAATCACACCGTAAACAAAGTTTTCTCTTCTCTCTATATTATTGAGCGTATTTTGTGAGTATTTAGATACTTTGAGAGTTCATTGCTCAAGATAAGTTTCATTCAAAGATCACTTCCGACCTTTCCTTCCGTCTTGATTCTTTTCGAGGTAAGGGATGTTATTTTCTTCTCAAATGATATTAATTCTTCAATATCATTATCTTTGAAATATTGGTTGGTACTTTTTATCAAATTTGGAACTTTTTCATGTCTGGGTTACTTATTCATGAGTTCTTATTCACGAGTTACTATTCATGAGTTACTATTCACGAGTTACTATTCATGAGTTACTATTCACGAAAGTTACTATTCACGAGTACTATTCATGAGGCGTGAAGATGTTTTTTTGTGGAATTTCTATCTTTTGGTGTCGAGTTACTATTCACGATACTGGCCTTTATTCACGATATCTGACACTATTATTCACGAATCAAGACTATTCAATTTAAAAATGAAAATTTTTCTTTTCGTCTAAAATATCTATTCTGGATACTAGCTTTGATTGTATCCATGTTTTGATCATTCTTGAATTTTACACCACTATGATTATTTTTGGGGTATTGTTGGACATGGATAAAACAAAGTACGAATCCTTAATCCTTAATCCTTGTCATTTTGTTTCACTGGATTCGTTCTTTAAAAATATTTTTCATCATCCTCAGTCTTAAATGATGATATTATTGAATATCTTTGGCTCAGAGTGCAAAGATGAATGATTTCTGAAGAATATCTTTGGCACAGTAGTGCAAAGATGAGCGGTGTTTAAATGAACACGACCGATCGATGAATATCTTTGGCCTTTAGTGCAAAGATGAACAGTGTTGAGATGAACATGACCACTATTGATGAATATCTTTGGCACAGTAGTGCAAAGATGAATATTTGATTTGAGATGAATATTGATTGATGTTACAGGGATAAAATATTGATGATGGATCGTTAAATTCATAGATTATAGTAGATTTCATTCTCTACGTAACTCTTCTATGAATTATTATTTCCGCCACGAATATTGATCCAAACTTGTTGTGCTATTGTATTCTATCGATTTTCCTGTTGGAGACTAACGATAATTTGTTGTATATTATCTTAGTCATAACATTCTTCTTTCGGGCTAGTTGAGCTCACCCTTTTCCTTGTTGTTCCATTTTTCTTCTCGGAGGCGAGAATGTAAATGAGTACTAGTCGGGGTATGGAATGAAGGTTCTAGAGAGAGTTGTTTAGTAGTCCTCACCATTATTGTAAAATAATGTATCAATAAATGTGATGAGGATTTATTTGAGTATAAATATTGTCTGAAGATAATATTTGTATTTAAACTCACGCTTTTATTGTTGTGATAATAAAGTTGTAGTTGTTTACGTACCATGTATTTGGCGACTCGAGAATGGGTTGGATGGAATGGACCTATTTTGGGGTCGTCACAGATATGATGAACCGAGTATTCAAGGAATATTTAGATCACTTTGTGGTCGTCTTTATTGATGACATCCTTATTTATTCCAAAAGCCGTGAAGATCATGAGCAACACTTGAGGTCGACACTCCAAAAGCTTCGTGAATATAAGCTTTATGCCAAGTGAAGAAATGTGAGTTACGGCTTGAAGAAGTAGCATTCCTTGGGCACGTGGTATCAATTCATGGAATATCTGCTTGACCCAAAGAAAGATCAAGCTATTCAAAGCCGGGAACAACCTAAATCGATGACCAAGACGTAGCTTTCTCGGTTTAGTTGGTTATTATCTGAGATTCGTGGAAGGATTTTCTCGAATCGCTACTCCATCGACTCAAATTTGACTTTGAAAGATACAAAGTTCTATTGAGCGAAGAATGTGAGAAGAGTTTTCAAGAACTCAAGAGGAGACTTATTTCAAAGACTGCTCGGCAATACCATCCGCCTTTGAGGATTTGTCATCTACAAGATGCTTCGTGCAATGGTTTGGGATGTGTTCTCATGCAACATGGAAAAGTTATAGCTTTATGCCTCGCGACAACTCAAAGAATATGAGAGGAATTATCCTACTCATGATCTAGAGTTAGCAAATTTGTTGTCTTTGCACTTAAAATTTGGAGGCATTACTTGTATGGGGAAAAGTGGAGATCTTTACGGATCATAAAAGCCTCAAATATTTCTTCACTCAAAAGGAACTCAACATGCGACAACAACGTTGGCTTGAATCGCTGAAAGATTATGATCATACCATCCAATACCATCCCGAAAAGCGAACGTGGTAGGTGACGCGTTGAGTGTAGAAGATCATATGCAAGTACGAAAAGTGCGATATTGTCAACGCAAAGGCCCATTTTGTGTGACTTGCAAAGGATGGAGATAGAGTTAAAGACTCTAGGGACGCATGTGATGATAAGCGAGTATACGAGTAGTAGAACCGACTTTAATCGATAAAGTTAAAGCTACTCAAGCTACGGACACTGAGCCGATGCGTATGAGGAAGAAAGTGCAAGAAGTGCTATCAAGAAGCAAGAATCGATGAAGAAGGAATACTTGAGTCAACTCCGCACTTTGTGTTCCTAACGACCCCGATTTAAAGTATAATATCATGATGGAGGCGCACAACACACCATTTGCAATCCATCTGGGGAGTACCAAAATGTATCATGATATTCGCTATACATTTTGTGGAGCAATATGAAGAGAGAGATAAGCGTTGTTTATCTCAAGGTGTCTAACTTGTCAACGAGTTAAAGCGAGCATCAAGTACCAAAAGGTCCATCAGAACCACTTGAAATTTCGTAATGGAAGTGGGAGCACATTACCATGGATTTCAAGCACGGCCTTCCTAAGGTTTCTCAAGGCATTGATGCGATTTGGGTCATTGTTGATAGATTGACCAAGTCTCGCTTTCATTTCTTACCGATACGAGAAACTTATACACTTGAACGCCTTGCTCAGTATGTACATAAACGAGATTGTAAGATCGCATGGTATGCCTAAGATCCATAGTTTCGATCGAGACCCAAGATTCACTTCACGATTTTGGGTTAGTTTGCAAAAAGCTATGGGCACAGACTTACGATTTATTTTCAAAGATATCATCCTCGAATCTGACGGACAATGGAGAGGACTATTCAAACTCTCAAGATCTATTAAGACTCTGTGTCCTTGATTTCAAGGAAGTTGGGACAAGTTCTTACCATTGGTGGAGTTTTCCTACAACAACAGCTTATCAAGCAAGTATTGGCATGGCTCCATTCGAAGCGTTGTATGGAAGAAAGTGTCGTTCTTGAAGATAGTTGGGATGAGGGGGTGAAGCAACGTTGTTGGAACCGAGTTGGTATGTATGACTACTAAAAGATTCAAACGATAAGTTTGTAATATTCAAGAACGCAATCAAATTGCAAAATAAGCTAAACGTAAAAAAATCGTAGTTTAAAAATTTTACAAACCATATACCCGATCACCCTTTATGCACAATTATTAATTAAACGAAAAGATAAAGAATAAAAAATCATACCCTTGAAGATCGAGCTTCCTCGTACAAGTTCACCTCCAAATCCTTTTCGCTCAACTTGAATCCACCGGTTTGGTTCCTTCCTTCGATCAACGCTAGCCACCCAAATGTTTGGCCTCTGAGGTGATCCACCAAGGAAGAATAAAATTCAAGAAGATGGGTATTTGGCTCAAACCCTAGTTTTCTATCTCTATAGAAAAAGGATGCGCTCTCCAAACAATTGAATTATTACGTACAGTAAAGTCAACAACCCATACCACCCATAATAAGACTCCTCTTATTTATGATGTGGGCAACCCACCTTAACAATTAAGGAATTGGGTTTTATTTAATTAATTAAATTCTTTTAATTAATTAAGCTCCCTAATCTTATTAGGATAATTAATTAAACTCCTTTAACTAATTTTCCTTCCTAATCCAATTAGAATAAATGAGAGTACTTATATTAAATTAATTCCTAAACTCTTTAGAAATTAAAATAATAATAATTGTAATAATATTAATAAGACTCTCTTATTAATTTATATTTAATATTTCTAAAATATTAAATAATAATATTAAGCTATTTAATTTATTCTATCACCATAGATTAAATTAAATATACATAACATATTATTACGATTATGCCATTAACTTCTTAAATAATTATTCTTCCTTTTATGGTGTGACCCTTTAGGTTCTCCATATTAAACCTATTGTGAATAAATCAATTAGAATAATTCTAATCTTATTTAAATAAATAAATTAAACAATTAATTTATTTAAATAAATAATATTTATTCTACAATAGTGATAAGTTTCCCTAAATGATCAACGACTTTCCGTATAATATAGATTTCAACATTAATCATAAAAGAACCTTTCGAGTAAATAGTTACCGCATAATTCAATCCTTCCACCATACAATGTCCCAATTAAATATAAGATACGGAATTACCACAAGTCTTATTTTATTTAATTATATGTATTTCGATCCTTAAATGCACAACTCCAAATAATGCAAATTAGAAACTCCTTTCTAATTTCATTCTCGCCGCCAAGGCCAAGGACTACTGGGTCATCATTTATCGAATCACATAGACATTTCTCTTTTTATTAGAAGTGGTAGATTCTTTATCGATCATACATTATCTCCACGTATAACTTATTATACCCAAGCATACCCTTTGATATACCCTAAGGGTCTTAAGGAATAAGTCAAAGTATAACTCATCATACACAAGATACTATGATGATCTCAAGTCCAAGGATCACTAGACTACTATCACTACAGAAATTCCTATCGACAGCAAAAGTAAAACTCCATTAGTATTCCTTAATGAGCCACGCTCAAAGAACTTATTCTCTAATAAGCACCTACATACTTGCTTTTAGTGTTCCACACAAATGATCATGAGATCAATCATCCTCATCCAACGAAAGAAGAAACGATGTATTAATCTATCCTGGATTCACTAATCCCCAATTTAGTAATCCAACGATTGGGAACTATTTTAGTTTTAAGCTTTCTAAGAATTTAGATCTCATTAGAATGATCATCATCATTATTCTAAAAGCATTGCTTAAAACTACGGGTTTATCACATATTATAAAACAAAGATCACGTAGATAATTAAAAGCCTTTAATAAATTAATACTTTTTATAATAAATGAATAAGATTGTTACAAAGTATACGCTTTATCATCAAACATGATCGCTTGTGTGCATACTACTTTCAATCTCCCACTCGCACTAAAGCCAATCGCCATGGTATCTTATACTCTTTTTCTTCTCTAAGTGACGATTTATCCCGCCATTGGATAAGCTTTAGTTAATGGATATGTAATGTTGTTCATGAGAGTCCACTATCTCTATAGTGATTTCCCATCTTCAATGATTCTAATAATCAAATGAAAGTGCCACAACACATGTTTAGATCCAAGATGAGACTTAGAACTATTCCTAGTTCTCAGAATGAACTTTTAATCCAAACAATCAACTTGCAGCCTTCATTTATAGCTATATACTTTGTCTTTATCACTAAACCAAAGAACTCTTTTGCTTGCTTTTCGAACCTTTCCAATTCACCGCACTACTGCTCAAGATAACGCTTTACCTTAAAGTGGATTTTTCTCGTCATCTTGGTCTCGTCTCGAAAAACTTGAGTCCGTTAAGCCCTCTAGTTTTAATTTAGACCCACCATGAATATGATCACATCCTTAGTGCCTAAGCTAAGACTTTAAGATGTTTTTCACCGACTCATAGTGAACTTCTCCATAATACGACCGATCAACATCGTGTCTCGTATATTTCATCAGATACATGATCATCACTCATGCGACCTCTCTTTTTTGAGTCTGTGGGGACTATTAAGAGAGATACACCCATAGCTCATCAACATGAGACATCTCTTGAGTTTGCCATGCTAAACGACTTTAGATCAAATGAATATACGCCTCGGGTTAAGTCGAGCATCCTCTTAAATCTATCTATATAGATTTTATCCCCAATTAAGATATCTTCCCAAATCATTCATGGAGGAATGTTTAGACAACTTTATCTTTACCGATCAGAGCATTGGTATGTTATTCCTCATCCGTAGATATCAACATATAATACTAGAAATTTCACGACGCCCCAATCGACCCTTTTGTACACACTAAACTCTTACCTCATCAGATGTAACTCGATCATCATCTTCTATGATGTGTACTCATCATCATCATCATCATCATGATGAATCCATACCTCCTAGGTATCTTCGGTACTATTCCGCATTTACGATTCTTTGCAGGTACAATAGGTCTATCTATAGTGTTCCTCTTATTCGACTTATAAGTTGTTTTGTGGTTCTTGAACTCTTCAAGATCTATTATCCTCCCACTAGCCCCTTTCAATGATAAACACCTTTATCTTAGTATGCGCCGTGTTTTCGCAACAAACACCTTTTTGCTAAGTAGATTATAGAACATATACCCTAAACTTACTTTTAGATGTCCCACAAATCAGACTTATCAAATCTTGTCCCAAGCTTATCCTTTGAAACCTTTTCACATAAGTCGACAACCCTTTATCTTAACATACTTAAGATTAGAATCCTCCCCGCCCATAACTTTTATGGAGTCTTGGGGCTGGATTTTGAGGTTACCTTTTCGTAGATATGCAGCCATTTCTAGGACATATGATCCTGTAGGATACCGAAATGCTCAGAAAATCATTATGGACCGCACTATGTCCAACAAGGTACGATTTTTCCTTTCAGATACATCAATCAATTATTATGTATCGAGAGGTGTCCATTATGAGAAAACCATTTGAGATGATCTAGAAACTTATCAGCACAAGTATTTATTCCTCGATCTAATCAAAGAATCTTAATACTTTGCCAATTTGTTTCACTTTTGAATTCTTTTGAACCTTTCAAATAATTCACACTTGTATTTCAACAAATACATACATTCAACTCTTTCAATGATCATCTCCTTTTTTATACTAGTTTGTTCAATATGCAAAATTATTTTCATGTAAGTCAAGTATACAAAATTTATTAAGTAATATTCCAGCTTATATACAAAACATTATTATTATAAATAGTAACAACAATTGTTCTTAATTATAATACCAAAAATTTTATCATTCAACAATAAAATGGAAATAATATTTCTAACAAGAACTCGAATACAATAACAACTTATCGACTTAATAGATTTGCCAGTAGTATTGCTAAACTATAAGTTTCTATATGGCTAATGCATAGCAACCTTTGCTTCATTTCCCACACATAGATTACTTATATTTGTTTAGCTTTCTACTTCGCTTGGTCCCTTCATAAATCTATATTTATGATAACCAAAGTCAGATCCAATACCCAAGTAGAACCTCGACTTAAAGAAAAATTTATTTTAAATCATGAACAAAATCAGATTTAGAACCAAACTTCACTAAGCTTCTTTGTTAGCCTCTCGCAAGATGCTTCTCGCAGCTTTTCTTTCCAAAGGTCCAAAGCTTATTGCAGAGGAAGCAAACTCTTTGCTATCCGTATCGCTTTTGTTCTTATTATCCTTTGTTTATGCCTTTCTATTTACCTTCTTTGAATCGCTCTTCTTTCGTAAGATCCTTTGGCCCCTACCAAGAAGACTTGATCTTTCTTGTCGAAAGTGACTCTCAACATTTTTCAATATGTTAAGCAAATCAACAAAGTCGATATATCTAGCTTGTTCATATGAAAAATTCACAACAATTGTGAAAGGAGTCCGGAGTGAGTGCAAGATCAAATCTTGGCTCAACTCTCCATCCATGATAAAAAACCAAATGTCCTAATCGATCAATCAAATTGATTATGTTAAGAACTTTTTCTCAGATTTATAGTGTCATCACATTCTAGATCTAAGAGCTCCTTAGATATCCGATATCTATCACCCCTATTTTCACACCATCAACTACTTGATGTGCGTGAATATAGTAGAGAGCATCCATAGTTTCATGCCGACGTCAAGCTCAAGCACTCACCACGGATGCGAGCATGATGCATCGAGCCAATCAGCATCATCTTCGCCACTTTCTAAAAGTAGCAATCTCTTCCTCGAGGCATTGTTCGCAACCATCATGCAGGATAGGCGATTATGACATAAGATAGCTTTTCAAATGCATGAGAACTATTCTCAAATTCCTTAACCAATCCGCTTAATTCTTGGTCCCATTAATTTAGCATCTAATATGCTTCGCAGTTGATAGTAATTTTAGACATTGTAAAATTCTCAGAAATGAATTTGTAATTAACAACATTTTAACATACATTCTTTTATTAATTACCAAAATAATTTAGGTCTTGTTTTAAATTGGTATCTCCCACTATTTTCTTCAAAACTATATTACCTCACTTATATAGTTCTAAAAAATCTAATTAAAGATTTGCTAAAGTGAGAATAAGGATCCCATTTCAAATGTATATAGCCTTGTGGTGACACAACAAACTATATATAAATAAATAGTAGACAACTTTTGTCAATTACATCAACTATGCAACTCCTTTTCTTTTTGCTTCTTAGATTATTTTGATCAAGTGGTGGCACATCCGAATCAAAATTATCCAAGTTAAGTCCGACCTAGCACTCCATATATTCAAAAAGAAAAATATCATCCTCAGGGTGACACAACAAAACAATATTGTTCAATTTTCTTTATAAGCATCAAATGTGATAAATTAACATCTTAAATACTTAATACTTGCCTTGTGGTGACACAACAAAAACTCATATTAAATATTTAATACTCTATTAATTTTATCATGCTAGAAGGCTTACGCTCGATATTCCAAATATCTTTGAACGCTTAGACTTAATATAAAAAAAATGAGGGGTTTGTTATTAATTTGTCTCATCTTTTAGCTAGCATGCATTTATATATATATATATAAATATATACGTATATATTAATGAACATGCTAAGCATGTTTGCATAATATATAATATATATATATATAAGCATGCACATATAGAATACTATATTCTACTCTTTGATTGATTATGGACTTTTATTCTAGTTTGGTTCACTAGAGCCACCAAGTGAACCAAAAGGTCAAACCCTAGGGGTGCAAGAAATAATATTTAAATATAACTATTACATTTAAACCCCGCTCCATTACAAACGGTCTTCAAGCTTCCTTCGCTTCCTTCGATCTCTAATTTTTCAAAATTAATTCTAACTATTCCTATTACAAAACTATTTAAAAATAAATAGAAACCTCGATCAAGAAAATATAAGGGAAGTACATAGAGAGAGATAGAATTTACATTAAGAAAAATTAGAGAAGACGAGGTACGCAGCACCCCATTTAATAAAAAAACCCATACATTCATGCATCCAACTAAAATAAAATCCAATCATATCGGGTCAATAAATTCATAATCAATCCCATTTATTATCATACACATCATCATACGATCAATAAATAACATTCATCTTATGAATAATAAACATTTAATATATATATCGATATCATTTAATGGGCAAATTTAGTTAGTATAAAATCTAATTTTGAATCAAAATAAACTCCTTTATTTTAATCCAAATTTAAATCAAAATAAAACTATTTTATTTTAATTTATCCAATTTTGAATAAAATAAACTATTTTATTTTAATCAAAATTTTAATCAAAATAAACTCTTTTATTTTAATTAATTATGGAATCCAATTCCATATAAAAAAAAAACTCTTTAATTAAAATCAATTCATGTAAAAAAAAAAAACATTAAAGGAAACACTTTTATCTTTCCTATTCACAAATAAACTCCTTTATTTTGAATAATATGAAATCTTATTTCATATTTAAATAAACTCCTTTATTTAAGGAAACACGGATTCTCTTTCCTATTCACAAATAAACTTTTATTTTGAATAATATGAAATCTTATTTCATATTTAAATAAACTCCTTTATTTAAGAAATAAATATTTATTTTTCCTATTTTAAACTAAATAATATGAAATCTTATTTCATATCTAAATAAACTCCTTTATTTAAGAAAAAATAAATCCAATTTCAACTCCAATTAGTTATCATGGAATCCAATTCCAACTCTAATTAGTTAGCATGAAAAATTTAATTTTAAAATTAAAATAAACTTTTTATTTTAATATTAAAATAAACTTTTTATTTTAATATTAAAATAAAATTTTTATTTTAATAATAAAATTATTAAGAATATATATATATATATATATATATATATATATATATATATATATATATATATATATATATATATATATATATATATATATATATATATATATATATATATATATATATATTTTATATATATAAATATATATACTAACATATATATATATATATAATTATATATAAATATATCCATATATATTCCAATTATATAATATATATTTTATATATATATATATATTATATATATATATATATATATATATATATATATATATATATATATATATATATATATATACTATTTATATATAATCTATCAAAAAAAAAATTTTTATAAAAAAATATATATTACTTATAAAAAAAATAAATATTTTGATTACTTATTTATTAATTTTTTTTTTTATAAAAAAAAAAAATTTTTTTAAAAAAAAAAAATTTCAAATTTTTTTTTTTTTTTTTTTTTTATAAATTTTATATAAATAAAATTATGCCCAATTAAATTGTTCTAAACACATATCAATATATATATCAAATTAAAATAATTAATAATTCGTATAAAGGTTTGGCTCGATGCCACCGTTAGGTTTGTAGAATATTCATGAACGCAATCAAATCAAATTAAAAAAAGCTGCTAAACGTAAAAAATCGTAGTTTAAAATTTTACAAACCATATACCCGGATCACCCTTTATGCACAATTATTAATTAAACGAAAAGATAAAGAATAAAATCATACCCTCAAGATCGAGCTTCCCTCGTACAAGTTCACCTCCAAATCTTTTCGCTCAACTCAATCCACCGGTTTTTGTTCCTTCCTTCGATCAACGTTAGCCACCCAAATGTTCGGCCTTAGAGGTGATCCACCAAGGAAGAATAAAAATTCAAGAAGATGGGTATTTGCTCAAACCCTAGTTTTCTATCTCTATAGAAAAGAAGCATACTCCCCAACAAATCGAATTATTACGTCATAGTTGTAAAAGTCAACAACCCCCTATCCCATAATAAGACTCTCTTATTTATTTATAGATATGGGCAACCCACCTTAACAATTAAGGAATTGGGTTTTATTTAATTAATTAAATTCTTTTAATTAATTAAGCTCCCTAATCTTATTAGGATAATTAATTAAACTCCTTTAACTAATTTTCCTTCCTAATCCAATTAGAATAAATGAGAGTACTTATATTAAATTAATTCCTAAACTCTTTTAGAAATTAAAATAATAATAATTGTAATAATATTAATAAGACTCTCTTATTAATTTATATTTAATATTTCTAAAATATTAAATAATAATATTAAGCTATTTAATTTATTCTATCACCATAGATTAAATTAAATATACATAACATATTATTACGATTATGCCATTAACTTCTTAAATAATTATTCTTCCTTTTATGGTGTGACCTTTTAGGTTCTCCATATTAAACCTATTGTGAATAAATCAATTAGAATAATTCTAATCTTATTTAAATAAATAAATTAAACAATTAATTTATTTAAATAAATAATATTTATTCTACAATAGTGATAAGTTCTCCCTAAATGATCAACGACTTTCCGTATAATATAGATTTCAACATTAATCATAAAAGAACCTTTCGAGTAAATAGTTACCGACAATTCAATCCTTCCACCATACAACGTCCCAATTAAATATAAGATATGGAATTACCACAAGTCTTATTTTATTTAATTATATGTATTTCGATCCTTAAACGCACAACTCCAAATAATGCAAATTAGAAACTCCTTTCTAATTTCATTCTCTTTGCCAAGGACTACCGGGTTGTCATTTATCGAATCACATAGACATTTCTCTTCTTTATTAGAAGTGGTAGATTCTTTATCGATCATCATACATTATCTCCATGTATAACTTATTATACCCAAGCATACCCTTTGATATACCCTAAGGGTCTTAAGGAATAAGTCAAAGTATAACTCATCATACACAAGATACTATGATGATCTCAAGTCCAAGGATCACTTGACTACTATCACTACAGAATTCCTATCGACAGCAAAAAAAAAAACTCCATTAGGTATTCCTTAGCGAGCCAATGCTCAAAGAACTTATTCTCTAATAAGCACCTACATACTTGCTTTTAGTGTTCCACACAAATGATCACGAGATCAATCATCCTCATCCAACGAAAGCAAGTTAACGATGTATATTAATCTATCCTCCGATTCACTAATCCCCAATTTAGTAATCCAACGATTGGGAACTATTTTAGTTTTAAGCTTTCTAAGAATTTAGATCTCATTAGAATGATCATCATCATTATTCTAAAAGCATTGCTTAAAACTACGGGTTTATCACATATTATAAAACAAAGATCACGTAGATAATTAAAAGCCTTTAATAAATTAATACTTTTTATTAATAAATGAATAAGATTGTTACAAAGTATATGCTTTATCATCAAACATGATCGGGCTGTGTGCATACTACTTTCAATCTCCCACTTGCACTAAAGCCAATCGCCATGGTATCTTATACTCTTCTTCTAAAGTGACGATTATCCCGCCGTTGATAAAGCTTTAGTTAATGGATATGTAATGTTGTTCTTGAGAGTCCACTATCTCTATAGTGATTTCCCATCTTTCAATGATTCTAATAATCAAATGAAAGTGCCACAACACATGTTTAGATCCAAGATGAGACTTAGAACTATTCCTAGTTCTCAGAATGAACTTTTAATCCAAACAATCAACTCATAGCCTTCATTTATAGCTATATACTTTGTCTTTATCACTAAACCAAAGAACTCTTTCATTGCTTGAACCTTTCCAATTCATCGCACCACCGCTCAAGATAACGCTTTACCTTAAAGTGGATTTTTCTCGTCATCTTGTCTCCGTCTCGAAAAACTTGAGTCCGTAAGCCTCTAGTTTTAATTTAGACCCACCATGAATATTAATCACATCCTTAGTGCCTAAGTAAGTACTTTAAGATGTTTTTCACCGACTCATAGTGAACTTCTCCATAATACGACCGATCAACATCGTGTCTCGTATATTTCATCAGCATACATGATAGTCACTCATGCGACCTCTCTTTTCGTGAGTCTGTGGGGACTATTAAGAGAGATACACTCCATAGCTCATCGACATGAGACATCTCTCGAGTTTGCCATGCTAAACGACTTTTAGCATCAAATGAATATACGCTCTCGGTTAAGTCGAGCATCCTCTTAAATCTATCTATATAGATTTTATCCCCAATTAAGATACTCTTCCCAAATCATTCATGGAGGAATGTTTAGACAACTTTATCTTTACCGATTGTAGCATTGGTATGTTATTCCTCATCCGTAGTATATCAACATATAATACTAGAAATTTCACGACGCCCCCCCAATCGAATTTTTTGTATGTACACACTAGAACTCTTACCTCATCGAATGTAACTCGATCATCATCTTCTTCTATGATGTGTACTTCATCATCATCATCCATGATGAATCCATACCTCCTGTGTATCTTCTAGTACTATTCCGCATTTATGATTTATTTGGCCAGGTACAATAGTCTATCTATAGTTCCTCTTATTCGACTTATAAGTTTTTGTGGTTCTTGAACTCTTCAAGATCTATTATCCTCCCACTAGCCCCTTCAATGATAAACACCTTTATCTTAGAAGCGCGTGTTTTTCGTAAATAAACACCTTTTGCTAAGTAGATTATAGAACATATACCCTAAACTTACTTTTTGATGTCCCACAAATCGACACTTATAAAATCTTGTCCCAAGCTTATCCTTTTCAAACCTTTTCACATAAGTCGACAACCCCTTATCTTAACATACTTAAGATTAGAATCCTCCCCGTCCATAACTTTTATGGAGTCTTGGGGCGGATTTTGAGGTTACCTTTTTCGTAGATATATGTACCATTTTCTAGATATGATCCTGTAAGGATACCGAAATGTCTCAGAAAATCATTATGGACCGCACTATGTCCAACAAGGTACGATTTTTCCTTTCGATACATCAATCAATTATTATGTATCGAGAGGCGTCCATTATGAGAAAACCATTTGAGATGATCTAGAAACTTATCAAGCACAAGTATTTATTCCTCGATCTAATCAAAGAATCTTAATACTTTGCCAATTTGTTTCACTTCAATTCTTTGAACCTTTCAAATAATTCACACTTGATTTCAACAAATACACACATTCAACTCTTTGAATGATCATCTCCTTTTTTATACTAGTTTGTTCAATATGCAAAATTATTTTTCACGTAAGTCAAGTATACAAAATTTATTAAGTAATATTCCATTTATACAAAACATTATTATTATAAATAACAACAACAATTGTTCTTAATTATAATACCAAAATTTTATCATTCAACAATAAAATGGAAATAATATTTCTAACAAGAACTGGAATACAATAACAACTTATCGACTTAATAGATTTGCCCAGTAGCATTTTGCTAAACTATAAGTTTCTATGGCTAATGTAAAGAACCTTTGCTTCATTTCCCACACATAGATTACTTATATTTGTTTAGCTTTCTACTTCGCTTGGTCCCTTCATAAATCTATATTTATGATAACCAAAGTCTGTATCCAATACCCAAGTAGAACCTCGACTTAAAGAAAAATTTATTTTAAATCATGAACAAAATTGATTTGTAACCAAACTTCACTAAGCTTTTTTGTTAGCCTCTCGCAAGATGCTTCTCAGCTTTTTTCCAAAGGTCCGTGCTTATTGCAGTGGAAGCAAACCCTTTGCTATCCGTACGCTTTTTGTTCTTATTATCCTTTGTTTATGCCTTTCTATTTACCTTCTTTGAATCGCTCTTCTTTCGTAAGATCCTTTGCCCCTACCAAGAAGACTTGATCTTTTTTGGTCGAAAGTGACTCTCAACATTTTTCAATATGTTAAGCAAATCAAATGAGGTCGATATCTAGCTTGTTTATATGAAAAATTCACAACAATTGTGAAAGGAGTCCGGAGTGAGTGCAAGATCAAATCTCGCTCAACTCTCCATCCATGACAAAACCAATCATTCCTAATCGATCAATCAAATTGATTATGTTAAGAACTTTTTGTCTGTATTATAGTGTCATCGGCCATTCTAGATCTAAGAGCTCCTTAGATATCCGATATCTATCACCCCATTTTCCTCACCATCAACTACTGATGTGCGTGAATATAGTAGAAGCATCCATAGTTTCATGCCGACGTCAAGCTCATTATCATGGATGCGAGCATGATGCATCGAGCCAATCAGGCATCATCTTCGCCACTTTCTAAAAGTAGCAATCTCTTCCTCAGAGGCATTGTCTCGCAACCATCAGGATAGGCGATATGACATAAGATAGCTTTTCACCATGAGAACTATTCTCAAATTCCTTAACCAACTGCTTAATTCTTGGTCAAGTAATTTAGCATCTAATATGCTTCGCAGGATAGTAATTTTAGACATTGTAAAATTCTCAGAAATGAATTTGTAATTAACAACATTTTAACATACATTCTTTTATTAATTACCAAAATAATTTAGGTCTTGTTTTAAATTGGTATCTCCCACTATTTTCTTCAAACTATATTACCTCACTTATATAGTTCTAAGCAAAATCTAATTAAAGATTTGCTAAAGTGAGAATAAGGATCCCATTTCAAATGTATATAGCCTTTCATGGTGACACACAACAAACTATATATAAATAAATAGGTAGACAACTTTTGTCAATTACATCAACTATGCAACTCCTTTTCTTTTGCCTCTTAGATTATTTTGATCAAGTGGTGGCACATCCGAATCAAAATTATCCAAGTTAAGTCCGACCTAGCACTCCATATATTCAAAAAGAAAAATATCATCCTCAGGTGACACAACAAAACAATATTGTTCAATTTTCTTTATAAGATCAAATGTGATAAATTAACATCTTAAATACTTAATACTCACTTGCCTTGTGGTGACACAAACAAACTCATATTAAATATTTAATACTCTATTAATTTTATCATGTTAAGGCTAGAATGCTCGATATTCCAAATATCTTTGAACGCTAGACTTAATATAAAAAAAATGAGGGTTTGTTATTAATTTGTCTCATCTTGCTTTAGCGCATTTATTTATATATATATATAAAATACGCCATATATTAATGAACACGCAAGCATGTTTGCATAATATATATATATATATAGTATAAGCATGCACATATATAATACTATATTCTACCCGAATTGATTATGGACTTTTATTCTAGTTCGTTCACTAGAGCCACCAAGTGAACCAAAAGGTCAAACCCTAGGGGTGCAAGAAATAATATTTAAATATAACTATTACATTTAAACCCTGCTCCATTACAAACGGGTCTTCAAGCGCCCTCGCTTCCTCGATCTCTAATTTTTCAAAATTAATTCTAACTATTCCTATTACAAAACTATTTTAAAATAAATAGAAACCTCGATCGCAAATAAGGGGAAGTACATAGAGAGAGAGATAGAATTTACATTAAGAAAAATTAGAGAAGACGAGGTACGCAGAATTCCCATTTAATAAAACCCATACATTCACGCATCCAACTAAAATAAAATCCAATCATATCGGGTCAATAAATTCATAATCAATCCCATTTATTATCATACACATCATCATACGATCAATAAATAACATTCATCTTATGAATAATAATAAACATTTAATATATATATTGATATCATTTAATGGGCAAATTTAGTTAAGATAAAATCTAATTTTTGAATCAAAATAAACTCCTTTATTTTAATCCAAATTTAAATCAAAATAAAACTATTTTATTTTAATTTATCCAATTTTGAATAAAATAAACTATTTTATTTTAATCAAAATTTTTAATCAAAATAAACTCCTTTATTTTAATTAATTATGGAATCCAATTCCATATATATAAAAAAAATCTTTAATTAAAATAAACTCTTTATTTTTAATTAATTATGGAATTAATTCCAAAAAAAAAACTTTATTAAAAAAAATCTTTTATTTTAATTCATAAATAAATTATTTTTTTCCTATTCACAAATAAACTCCTTTATTTTGAATAATATGAAATTCTTTCATTTTAAATAAACTCCTTTATTTAATAAATGAAATCTTTCTTTCATATTTTCAAATAAACTCCTTTATTTAATAAAATACTTTTATTTTCCTATTCACAAATAAACTCTTTTATTTTTGAATAATATGAAATCTTATTTCATATCTAAATAAACTCCTTTATTTAAGGAAAAATGAAATCCAATTTCAACTCCAATTAGTTATCATGAATCCAATTCCAACTCTAATTAGTTAAGATGAAATTTAATTTTAAAATTAAAATAAACTTTTATTTTAATATTAAAATAAACCTTTTATTTTAATATTAAAATAAAATTTTTATTTTAATAATAAAATTATTAAGAATATATATATATATATATATATAAAATATATATATATATATATATATATATATATATATATATATATATATATATATAATATATATATATATATATATATATATATATATATATATATATATATATATAATAAAAAATAACGTATATATATCCTTTTATATATCTAATCCATGAAATCTTCTTATACATATATTGCAATTGGATAAGAGATATACTATATATGATTATATATATATATATATATATATATATATATATATATATATATATATATATATAACTATTTAATAATTATCTAAATATTTAAAAAATTAACTAAAAATAATCATATATTATTATCAAAAAAATTATTATATATCAATTATATCTATATTTATTTTAATTTTTAATTAATATAAATAAATTCAAAAAAAAAAAAAAAAAAAAAATTTTAAAATTTTTTTTTTTTTTTTTTTTTTTTTTTTTTTTTTATTTTTATACAATAAAATTATGCCCAATTAAATTGTTCTAAACACATATCAATATATATATCAAATTAAAACAATTAATAATTCGCATAAAGGTTTGGCTCGATGCCACCGTTGTTAGGTTTGTAATATTCATGACGCAATCAAATCAAATTAAAAAAAGCTAAGCGAAACGTAAAAAATCGTAGTTTAAAATTTTACAAACCATATAACCGATCACCCTTTACGCACAATTATTAATTAAACGAAAAGATATGAATAAAAATCATACCTCAAGATCGAGCTTCCTCGTGTACAAGTTCACCTCCAATCCTTTTCGCTCAACTTGAATCCACCGGTTTGTTCCTTCCTTTCGATCAACGCTAGCCACCCAAATGTTTGGCCTCTGAGAGGTGATCCACCAAGGAAGAATAAAAATTCAAGAAGATGGGTATTTGGCTCAAACCCTAGTTTTCTATCTCTATAGTAAAAGAACGCTCTCCAACAAATTGAATTATTACGTACGTTGTAAAAAATCAACAACCCCATACCACCCATAATAAGACTCTCTTATTTATAGATGTGGGCAACCCACCTTAACAAATTAAGGAATTGGGTTTTATTTAATTAATTAAATTCTTTTTAATTAATTAAGCTCCCTAATCTTATTAGGATAATTAATTAAACTCCTTTAACTAATTTTCCTTCCTAATCCAATTAGAATAAATGAGAGTACTTATATTAAATTAATTCCTAAACTCTTTTAGAAATTAAAATAATAATAATTGTAATAATATTAATAAGACTCTCTTATTAATTTATATTTAATATTTCTAAAATATTAAATAATAATATTAAGCTATTTAATTTATTCTATCACCATAGATTAAATTAAATATACATAACATATTATTACGATTATGCCATTAACTTCTTAAATAATTATTCTTCCTTTTATGGTGTGACCTTTAGGTTCTCCATATTAAACCTATGTAGAATAAATCAATTAGAATAATTCTAATCTTATTTAAATAAATAAATTAAAAATAATTAATTTATTTAAATAAATAATATTTATTCTACAATAGTGATAAGCCTCCCTAATGATCAACGACTTTTTCCGTATAATATAGATTTCAACATTAATCATAAAAGAACCTTTCGAGTAAATAGTTACCGCATAATTCAATCCTTCCACCATACAATGTCCCAATTAAATATAAGATATGGAATTACCACAAGTCTTATTTTATTTAATTATATGTATTTCGATCCTTAAATGCACAACTCCAAATAATGCAAATTAGAAACTCCTTTCTAATTTCATTCTCGCCGCCAAGGACTACTGGGTTGTCATTTATCGAATCACATAGACATTTCTTTCTTTTATTAGAAGTGGTAGATTCTTTATCGATCATACATTATCTCCATGTATAACTTATTATACCCAAGCATACCCTTTGATATACCCTAAGGGTCTTAAGGAATAAGTCAAAGTATAACTCATCATACACAAGATACTATGATGATCTCAAGTCCAAGGATCACTATCACTACTACTATCATCAAACTACAGAATTCCTATCGACAGCAAAACTAAAAAAACCATTAGGTATTCCTTAAATGATCATGAGATCAATGCTCAAAGAACTTATTCTCTAATAAGCACCTACATACTTGCTTTTTAGTTTCTCCACACAAAAATGATCATTAGATCAATCATCCTCATCCAACGAAAGCAAGTTTACGATGTATCATAATCTATCCTGATTCACTAATCCCCAATTTAGTAATCCAACGATTGGGAACTATTTTAGTTTTAAGCTTTCTAAGAATTTAGATCTCATTAGAATGATCATCATCATTATTCTAAAAGCATTATTACTAACTACGGGTTTATCACATATTATAAAACAAAGATCATGTAGATAATTAAAAGCCTTTAATAAATTAATACTTTTTATTAATAAATGAATAAGATTGTTACAAAGTATATGCTTTATCATCAAACATGATTATGATCGTAACAGATCATTTCTCTCTTATAAAGATAAGTTTGATTATTTTATGGGGGGCCCATATGTCGTCATATAAAAAAATCTCTTTATTCGATTTGAAGATAATTACCTTCAATATGTAAGTAATTACCTTTCTTCATAATGTAATTACCTTCGTCAATAGTAATTACCTTTGTGAGAAAAAGAATTACGAATTCGAACCACCTTTACCAGCGCGAACCACTTTCGTTTCATTACAAAAGGCCGAACCACTTATCGTTTCACATTACAATGTCCGAACCACTTGTCGTTTCACATTACAAAGGCGTCGAAACCACTTTTCTTTTCACATCACCAATTCGTCTGCCACTTGCCTTTTCACATGGCGGTCTTAAGCTAGAAATCTTCTATAAATAGAGGCCTAGTGCTTCATTATTTTCACGAATTCATTCAAGCTATAGAGAGAAAGTATAGAGAGAATAAGAGAGAAAGAAGAAGAGTATTTTGTTACTACACTACTGCGATATTCAATCTCCTACTAAAGGTAAGGGGTGTTATTCTTTCTTATTCACATGAAGAGAATCTGTTGTTATTCCATTGCTTATTATTCATTGGAATAACTTTTGTATAAGTGGTTTACCCTATACTTGGTGACATTCTTCTATTATTACATTGGAACATCATATACGTGTGTTTTACAACTCGACTGGTTCCGTCTTTTATTATTATTACATTGGAACATCCTGTCTCGTGTGTTTTTACAATTTACTTCGGTTCCGCTCTTTATTATTCATTGGAATATCCTCATGCATGTGTTTTACCCACTCGGTTCCGCCTTTATCATTCTCATTGGAATATCCTATCATGTGTGTTTTTACACCTGATCGGTTTCTTCTTTATTATTATTCTATTGGAACATCCTGTCTCATGTATTTTTTACAGGACTGGTTCCATCTTTATTATTATTCATTGGAACATCCTCATCATGTGTTTTTACGCCTCTAACTGGTTCCATTCTTTATTATTTTGTTGGAATATCCTGCAACGCGCTTTTACTTGGGACTGGTTAGTTATTTATTATTCATTGAATAACTTTTGCTGTCTTGATCTATCGCACGCACGGTGATTTCTTTTGTTATTCCATTCTTTATTATACCCATTGGTTAAAACTTTGACTTATATACTCCATGAAATTAGTGGAATATCCTTGATATTTAAGGCTTCATCCATAGATACTTTTGTGACGCCCCCAAAATAGGTATACATCACCCATTCGAGTTGTCAATACATGGTATGTAAACAACTACAACTTTATTATTACAACAAGAAATCTGTGAGTTTAAATACAAATATTATCTTCTAGACAATATTTATACTCACATAAATCCTCATCACATTTATTGATACATTATTTTACAAAATGGTGAGGACTACTAAACAATCCTTTCTAAAACCTTCATTCCATACCCCCCGACTGCATCTCGCTATATTCTCGCCTCCCGAGAAGAATGGAACAAAAAGGAAAAGGGTGAGCTCAACTAGCTCAAGAAAGAATATTATGACTAAGATAATATACAACAAATTATCGTTAGTCTTCAACAGGAAAAATTTAATAGAATACAATAGACAACAAATTTTCAATCAACATTCGCAATGAAATAATAATTCATTAGAAGAGTTAAGTAGAGAATGCAACTACTATCTTCTATGTATGAATTTAAAAGTTCATCGCTCATCTTTTATCCCTCAGAACAACAATCAATATACATCCGAATCAAATATTCATCTTTGCACTACAGCCAAAGATATTCATCACCGGTCATGTTCATTTAAACACTGCTCATCTTTGCACTACTGAGCCAAAGATATTAATCGATCGGTCATGTTCATCTCAACACTGCTCATCTTTGCACTACACAGCCAAAGATATTCTTCGAAATCATTCATCTTTTACACTACAGCCAAAGATAATAATATCATCATTTAAGATCGAGGATGATGAAAATATTTTTAAAGAACGAATCCAAAGGAAACAAAATGACAAGGATTAAGGATTAAGGATTCGTACTTTGTTTTATCCATGTCCAACAATACCCCAAAAATAATCACAATGGTGTAAAATTCAAGAATGATCAAAACATGGATACAATCAAAGCTAGTATCCAAAATAGATATTTTGACGAAAAGAAGAAATTTTATTTTTCGATGAATAGTCCGATATCGTGAATAGTGTCGATATACGTGAATAGTCTTGATATACGTGAATAGTAACTCCGACACCAAAAGATAGAAATTCCACAAAAAACATTTTCACGCTTACATGAATAGTACTCGTGAATAAGAACTCGTGAATAAGAACTCATGAATAAGAATCGTGAATAGTAACTCATGAATAGTAACTCATGAATAGTAACTCATGAATAGTAACCCGAAGCATGAAAAAGTTCCAAATTTGATAAAAACTTCAAATCAACATTTCAAAGATAATGATATTGAAGAAATAATATCATTACTGAAAAAATAATATCCCTTACCTCAAAGAATCAAGATTTCTTGAAGGAAAGGTCTCAAGTGATCTTTGAATGAAACTTGTCTTGAATAAAGAACTCTCAAAGTATCTAAATACTCACAAAATACGCTCAATAATATAGAGAGAAAAGAGAAAACTTTGTTTCGGTGTGATTTTCAATTCTAACTTAGCCCTCTATTTATAGGAAAATGTTAGCCCACC
The DNA here is from genome assembly GCA_020205615.1 of Panax quinquefolius. Classification (NCBI taxonomy): domain Eukaryota; kingdom Viridiplantae; phylum Streptophyta; class Magnoliopsida; order Apiales; family Araliaceae; genus Panax; species Panax quinquefolius. Next base: position 3,934,742 of record CM035171.1, read on the forward strand.
AAAAGCGACTTGACTGCTACTTGATGATGGCTTTACCCTATTACTATTGCCACCCACCACATTTGAAATAAAATTCAGCACATTTCTTCACCAACCACAAGTGGGGCCCACTCAATTCTAGAATTTTCCACCAAAATCAATTATAACCCTAATTTCCTAATCGAGACACCTCTTAAAATTCATAACAAATCATTCGTGCATTTTTAACGGTTCAAAATTTGTGGACATATACTCAACTTATGTATGTATAACATACCCAAAAATTACCACAATCCAATCTATCGGATTAAAAATTATAACCCCGCAATATATCTCAAAACCCACGATTTAATTTTTTAATACCTCCAATCGATAAAATACCGATAAAACACCTCAACAATAATTTCTTCATTTATAACCACATAAATAAATCCATCATTTATATCCACATAAAATAAATATTTTTTTATCATATGAATCAATAATTAATTATTCACAAATAATATTACGTAATCACAATTATGACAACCAAAGTAGCTCCTGTGAAAGAGGGGGCTTTCCGATAAGGATTTCTCCTTCTTGGCAAGCAATTAGGTGACCAAACCTCTCCTTGATGTAACTTTCTAGACATTGCCAATAATGCTATCTAATAATATTATTCAAATAATATGAATTATTGATCCGATAATGGAGATAATGCAAAAATGACAATTATTGAACAACAATAATATAAAATATCAACGCAAAGAATTATTGAATCAATAAAATAAAATATTGAATAAGAATTCACCGTAAAAATTATTGAGTAGTGCCTTCTTACATAAGGATCAATAATTCAACAATATGCGTAATACCGTGTCATCGCGCAACCACGCCAGACATCGTATTTTAATTTTAACCAATTTGGGTATTCAACAGTCTTAACGGTAATAACTTACGCCGTTATTTTTAACCAACTTATATTTGTCGCTTTCTTCATCCAATCGCTTTCAGTTATGGGGCCCACACATGGTCATTGCGCTACAGTCATTTAATATTCCCACACAAAGACGAATATTCCACGACCAAACGAATATTCCCCGACAAAATGAATATTTTATAACCACTTGCTTATTTTGAAATATTTATGTATTTAACCCTTAACTATCCACATTAATCAAATCAACCCTTACTATTTCAAAATAATAAATAAAGGAAATTCCTTTTTATTTAAAAAAAAGTTTCGGGTCTTACAACCTCCCTCCTTATGAAATTTCGTCCTCGAAATCGACGTGACGATACTGGTGTTTTTCAAAAGGTGAGGATACCTCGCTTTCATTTCCGCTTTCCAATTCCTGTGTCATTTCCTCTATATAGCATGATTCCTCCACAAAACTTTAACTTGTGGTATGACCTTTCTTGCGTAGGACATGCTCCTTCCTATCCAAGATCTTGACAGTACCTCCTCATACGTTAAGTCTTCTACTATCTCATCCGGTTCTAACTCAATAACGTGGTTCGGTCTTTCACATATTTACGGAAGTACGATATGTGAAACACATTATGAACACGAGACATACTTTCGAGGTAACGCAAGTCTATAGGCTACATTTCCTACTTTCGGTCCAAGAATTTGAAATGGACCAATAAATCATGGATCGAGCTTTCCTCTTTTCCCAAATCTTGTAACTCCTTCCATGGAGCAACTCGCAACAATACATGATCCCCTACATTAAATTCCACGTCCTTTCGATGAAGATCCGCATAACTCTTTTGTCGATCTTGAGCCGTTTGTATACGTTGTCGAATTATTTGGATCTTTTCTAGAGTCATAATGTATTTAACTTCGGTCCCAACAATGTTGCTTCACCCACCTCATCCCAACATATTGGAGAACGACATTTTCGTCCATATAATGCTTCAATGGAGCCACACCTATACTTGCTCGATAATCTGTTGTTGTAGGAGAATTCCACCAATGGTAAATACTTATCCCAACCGCCTTGAAGTCTAGGACACGAGTCTTAATAAATCTTCAAGAGTTTGAATAGTCCTCTCGATTGTCCGTCCGCTTTGGGGATGGTATGCTTCACTAAATCGCAAATCCGCGCTCATAGCTTTTTGCAAGCTAACCCAAAATCTTGAAGTGAATCTTGGGTCACGATCCAAACTATGGATACAGGGCATGCCATGCAACCTCACAATCTCATTTACGCATATACTAGCAAGACGTTCAAGGAATAAGTCTCCGTGATCGGTAAGAAATGAGCGCGATTTGGTTAATCTATCAACAATAACCCAAATAGCATTGATGCCTTGAGAAACCGTAGGAAGACCCGTGAACGAAATCCATGGTAATGTGTTCCCACTTCCATTCCTAATCTCAAGTGGTTGCAACGGACCCTTAGGTACTCTACTAGATGCTTCGCCTTTACACGCTGACAAGTTAAACACATTGATATAAACTTTGCAATCTCTCTCTTCATATTGTTCCACCAAAATGTATGTCAAGATCACGATACATTTTAGTACTTCCGTGATGGATTGCAAATGGTGTATTGTGTGCCTCCATCATAATCTTGTACTTCAAATCGTAGTCGTTAGGAACACAAAAAGTCTAGAGTGGACTCAAGTATTCCTTCTTCATCAATTCTCGCCTTAGGAATAGCTCCTTCTTGTACTTTCTTCTTCATACGTGATCGCTCCGGCCTGGGTGGCTTGAGCAACCTTAACTTTTTCTATTAAAGTTGGCTCTATCGCGATACTTGACATCATCGCACTCGTTCCCCGTATGATCTTCTACTCAATGCGTCACCACCACGCTCGCTTTACCGGGATGGTATCAATAGTGTGGTCGTAGTCTTTCAATAGCTCGAGCCAACGTCATTGCCGCATGTTGAGTTCTTTTTGAGTTAAGAAATATTTAAGGCTTTTTATGGTCCGAATATATCTCCACTTTCTCCCCATATAGATAGTGCCTCCATATCTTTAATAGAAAAACCGGGCCGCTAACTCTAGATCATGAGTAGGATAATTCCTCTCATACTCTTTTAGTTGTCATGAGGCATAGGCTATGACTTTCCCACGCTGCATGAGAACACATCCTAACCCTTTGCTCAAGCATCATTGTAGATAACAAATCCATCCGAACCAGATGGTATTGTTAGAAACAGTCTTAAAATAAGTCTCCTCTTAAGCTCTTGGAAACTTTTCTCGATTCTTCGCCTCCAAACGAATTTACAGTATCCTTTCGAGTTAATTGAGTTAATGGAGTAGCGATTCGAGAAAACCCTTCCACGAATCTCCGATAATAACCAAATAAGCCCAAAAGCTACGTGATTTCATCACCGACTTTTGCTTGCTGCTCTAACTTTGTATTGCTTCAATCTTCACGGATCAACAGATACTCCATGTTTTGACACCACATGCCCAAGAAAGGCTACTTCCTCAAGCCGAACTCGCATTTCTTCAATTTGGCATATAGTTGGTTTTCACGAAGCCTTTGGAGTACCAAATTTCAAATGGTGCTCATGATCTTCACGACTTTTGGAGTATATAAGGATGTCATCAATAAAGACAACAACGAATCGATCCAAATATTCCTTGAATACTTGGTTCATCATATCCATGAAAGCCAGAGGAGCATTAGTTAGTCCGAAAGACATGACTAAGAATTCATAATGCCCATACCGAAGTTCTCAGGCGCCTTTGAATATCCTCGCCTAATTTTCAATTGATGATATCCGAATCGAAGATCGATTTTTGAAAAAATTGTGCCCCTCAGAATCGGTCAAACAAGTCATCAATACGAGGTAGAGGATACCTATTCTTGATGGTGACATGGTTCAATTCCCCGATAGTCAATACAAAGTCGCATACTCCGCTTTTCTTCTTTACAAATAAAACAGAGCACCCCAAGGAGATGTACTAGGGGCGAATGAAACCAATGTCCAACAATTCCTCAGAGTTGGACCTTTAACTCCTCAAGTTCAATAGAGCCATTCGATATGGGGTTTTAGAAATGGGCTTTGTACTGAGTTCAAGATCAATAAAGAATTCAACTTCACGCTCGGGGTAGACCGGGAAGTTCTTCGAAAATACGTCCGAAAGTCAATAACAACAGAATATTATTCAAATTTGACGTGTCTTTATTCAAATCCATAACATGGGCTAAGAAAGCTTGACATCCGCTTTTCAATAAACGAATAGCTTTATGATTAGATATGATGTTGATTGATTTTAATGGTTTAGTTGCTTGAATTAAATAACAAAGTTGGTTGGTTAGAATATGAAAACTAACAACCTTACGAAAACAATCAATTTTGGCATGATGAGTAGTTAACCAATCAATCCCTAAAATCACATCAAAAGCAAGTATCTTTAAAGAGATAAGGTCAATGGTGTAAGGTAATGGTGCCAACTTGAATCAAACAAGATTTATAAACAGTGGATGTGATGAAAGTTTCTCCTAACGGAGTTTCCACAGATAGGTCAAAGTCTAATTTCTTCGGAGTCAAGTTTAAACGTTGAGCACATGCAGGAGAGATAAATGAATGGGTAGCACCGGTATCAAGTAAGGTATAAACTTCGCAAGAATTTATAAATAGCTTACCCGTGATCACCTCGTTTGGGTTCCTCGCATTATGACCAAATACAACAAACGCTTTCTTCCTAATCGTTGACTTTGACTTTTCTCGGGATGATCTTTTGAGTCACCGTCCCCATTAACTAGGTTTCGCTACTGCGTCAATCTCGAAAGCGATATGTCCTTCCTTTCCACAACTATAGCATACCTTGAATGTTGTGGGCGCTTTGACCGATATGTCCTCTTTTCCGCATTTGTAGCATATGACCGGTGGTCGTTTCTCCTCCCTTAGAACCGATTCTTTACTGCACTGCTGCGTCTTCACATAGTCGTTGTTAAATCTCCTCTTTTAAAATCTCCTCCCGACTCGCTTCTTTTGTTTTCATGACCATGATTACCACCAGAGTGGTTACCATTTCATTCCCGCCTGCTTTTCTCCGCAGTTATCATTATTCTGCTGATCGCTATCTCTGGTAGTGCGATCCTCGTTTATGGTCCTCAACGACCGTACTCGTTATCTCGCTTCTAATAATTGAGCCTCATTTTACAACATCTCGAATAAAGAGAAAGTTTATGAGAAATGAGATACTTGACGTATCGCCGGGTTTCAAACTCTAAGAAACATCCGCGTCATACGCTCCTCATTCTCCACCAAATGAGGTGAAACTGGATAACTCGCAAACTTTGCCTCGCATCGAGACACACCGCCATATTGTTTTGCTCTAATCTGATGAACTCCACTTCCTTCATACGACGAACACTTTCGTGAAAGTATTTGTCATTAAATAGTCTCTCAAATGTCTCCCAAGACATGTTGAGTGCGGTGGATGGGTACGCTTCTACGCACTCCCACCATGAGTCCGCCTCGCCACGGAACATAAAGGTGGCGAATGGAACCTTCTGTTCTCCGCATCCCAAGACATCGAATATCTTGGTAATTTGTTTGACCCATGTTTCCGCCATGATCGGATCCGCTTTCCTTAAATTCTCGTGGTCCCAACTCTTTGAATCTGCTCATCGTGACAACCCGTGAATTGCTATCATTTCTCCTCAGATTTTGAACACGAGTCTCCTCGTCTGATTTTGCATGAACTGCAAAAAACTTCTAAACATCCCCTCGCTCATCATCTCGCAAGGGTGTTGTTGTTCGGGAGGAACATTGTCAACTGTTGCCGCGTTCTCTCTCCTCGCTGGTAAAGACAGAGGCATCTCCACGGTCTCATTTACTCCAATCATTAATATTCTCAATCGACATTCTCAAATCTTCGTCATAAAACAAGGGTTAATTAAGGAATTCAATATATCACATAATATCCCTATATATCTTGACTAACTAACAAATAAGCTTAGGTAGGACACACTAGCGAAGGATTTACTCGTCTCTCCCCTCCTAGTTCTATTCCCCGATCTCCGCCAGAGATCATATCCTAAGCTCGATACCAACCGTGACGCCCCCCAAAATAGGTATACATCACCCATTCTCGAGTTGTCAATACATGGTACGTAAACAACTACAACTTTATTATTACAACAAGAAAAGCGTGAGTTTAAATACAAATATTATCTTCTGACAATATTTATACTCACATAAATCCTCATCACATTTATTGATACATTATTTTACAAAAATGGTGAGGACTACTAAACAATCCTTTCTAAAACCTTCATTCCATACCCCGACTGCATTTCGCTATATTCTCGCCTCCCGAGAAGAATGGAACAAAAGGAAAAGGGTGAGCTCAACTAGCTCAAGAAAAGAATATTATGACTAAGATAATATACAACAAATTATCGTTAGTCTTCAACAGGAAAAATTTAATAGAATACAATAGACAACAAATTTTCAATCAACATTCGCAATGAAATAATAATTCATTAGAAGAGTTAAGTAGAGAATGCAAACTACTATCTTCTATGTATGAATTTAAAAGTTCATCGCTCTATCTTTTATCCTCAGAACAACAATCAATATACATCTGAATCAAATATTCATCTTTTGCACTACTGTGCCAAAGATATTCATCATTAATCATGTTCATTTAAACACTGCTCATCTTTTTTGCACTACAGCCAAAGATATTAATCGATCGGTCATATTCATCTCAACACTGCTGTTCTTCTTTGCACTACAGGCCCAAAGATATTCTTCAGAAATCATTCATCTTTTTCTATCAAAGCCAAAGATAATAATATCATCATTTAAGACCGAGGATGATGAAAATATTTTAAAGAACGAATCCAAAGAAACAAAATGACAAGGATTAAGGATTAAGGATTCGTACTTTGTTTTATCCATGTCCAACAATACCCCAAAAATAATCACAATGGTGTAAAATTCAAGAATGATCAAAACATGGATACAATCAAAGCTAGTATCCAAAATAGATATTTTGACGAAAAGAAGAAATTTTATTTTTCGATGAATAGTCTTGCCGATATCGTGAATAAGGTCGATATCGTGAATAGTGCCAGATATCGTGAATAGTAACTCAACACCAAAAGATAGAAATTCCACAAAAAACATTTTCACGCTTATTGAATAAAGACTCGTGAATAAGAACTCGTGAATAAGAACTCATGAATAAGAACTTCGTGAATAAGAACTCATGAATAGTAACTCATGAATAAGAACTCATGAATAGTAACCCCATAGCATGAAAAAGTTCCAAATTTGATAAAACTTCAAATCAACATTTCAAAGATAATGATATTGAAGAAATAATATCATTCTGAAAAAAATAATATCCCTTACCTCAAAGAATCGAGACTTCTAAGGAAAGGCTCAAGTGATGCCGAATGAAACTTGTCTTTGAACAAAGAACTCTCAAAGTATCTAAATACTCACAAAATACGCCAATAATATAGAGAGAAAAAGAGAGAAAACTTTGTTTACGGTGTGATTTTCAATTCTAACTTAGCCCTCTATTTATAGGAAAATGTTAGCCTTACCAAGCGCACTTGACTTTCAATTACTGATGGCTTTACACTCTACTATTGCCACCCACCACATTTGAAATAAAATTCAGCACATTTCTTCACCAACCACAAGTGGGGCCCACTCAATTCTAGAATTTTCCACCAAAATCAATTATAACCCTAATTTCCTAATCGAGACACCTCTTAAAATTCATAACAAATCATTCGTGCATTTTTAACGGTTCAAAATTTGTGGACATATACTCAACTTATGTATGTATAACATACCCAAAATTACCACAATCCAACTATTCGGATTAAAAATTATAACCCCGCAATATATCTCAAAACCCCGATTTAATTTTTAATACCTCCATCGATAAAATAATGATAAAACACCTCAACAATAATTTCTTCATTTATAACCACATAAATAAATCCATCATTTATATCCACATAAAATAAATATTTTTTATCATATGAATCAATAATTAATTATTCACAAATAATATTACGTAATCACAATTATGACAACCAGCCGCTCCTCAGAAAGAAGGGGGCTTTCCGATAAGGATTTCTCCTTCATCGGCCGCGTGATTAGGTGACCAAACCTCTCCTCGATGTAACTTTCTAGACATTGCCAATAATGCTATCTAATAATATTATTCAAATAATATGAATTATTGATCCGATAATGGAGATAATGTGCGGTGACAATTATTGAACAACAATAATATAAAATATCAACGCAAGAATTATTGAATCAATAAAATAAAATATTGAATAAGAATCTTTCGTAAAAATTATTGAGTAGTGCCTTCTTACATAAGGATCAATAATTCAACAATACATGCGCAATACCGCGGTGTCTTCTTGTCAACCCACGCGTATTCATCGTATTTTAACCACCGGGTATTCCAACAGTCTTAACGTTAACAATAACTACGCCATTATTTTTAACCAACTTATATTTATTTGTTTTCTTTTCATCCAATCGCTTTTTCAGAGTTATGGGGCCCACACATGGTTTAGCCATTAAATATCTACGAATATTCCCTGACGATCAAGAAATATTCCACGACCAAACGAATATTCCCCACAAAAAATGAATATTTTATAACCACTTGCTTATTTTGAAATATTTGCGTATTTAACCCTTAACTATCCACATTAATCAAATCAACCCTTACTATTTCAAAATAATAAATAAAGGAAATTCCTTTTATTTAAAAAATTTTGGGGTCTTACAACTTTCATGGAAATATTCTTCTCAAGATTCTTGAATTTTACTCTACAAAGCGATGATCATGTTGACAGTTTGGATGTTATTGGTTCCTAGATAAATTAATTCTTGAACTTGTTTTATTGAATTCTTATATCATTGTCATCATCCTCATGTTTATATTATGTTGAAAGTCATCTACGTGGCAGTAGTGCGTAGATGGACTTGGTATGATTATGACTGAGAGACTATTCGGTTATAATCACGGCCGTAATGTTACAAATGATGTGGTAAAAATCCTCGATTGGCCCGTAGTGCATTGATGGACAGATTGTTGGCATGATCATGACCATTAATGAATACACAACTATTCTTGGCCCGTAGTGCATGAATAATTGTGGTCGTGATACTTAAGAAATATCCTTGGCCAGTAGTGCGGGGGGTGATTCGATGATGTGGATTATTTATTAAAGTTTGAGTCTCAAATATAACAATGATGAAAAACCTTTTAAATCATAAAAGATAGTAGATTTTATTTTCTACTTGACTCTTTTAATGGATTGCTTGTTTCACCGCAGATTAAACTTGATTTTTATTATATTTTATCGCTTTAACAACTTATTGAAGGCTAATGATAATTTATTACGCATTATCTTAGTCATAATATTTCTTCTTTGGGCTAGTTGAGCTCACCCTTTCTTTCACCGTTCTCTTCGAAAATGAGAACATAAATTGAGACGAGTCGGGGAATGGAGTAATGGTCCGGAGGATAGCATTAGTAGTCCTCACTATTACGTGAAATAGTGTGATAATAATTGTAATGAGGACTCCTTTTGAGTTTGTATAATATCTAGTAGATAATATTTGTATTCAAACTCACGCTTTATTATATATTATATATGCTACGCAGTTATATTAGTAAGTTGTATTTAAATTACATACCATGTATCGACTACCCAAGATGGGTGATGTATACCTAATTTTGGGGACGTCACAGTTGTATACCTATTTTGGGGGCGTCACAATTATTATTCTCTAGGATTTTTTGGACTTTCAAATAAATTTAAGAGGATCCCAATTGATTTAATTATGAATTTTATTTATTTATTAATTAATTTGTATGCAATCAATTTTATTAATTTATGTTTTATATGGTTTTCAAGATTTTTTAAGTAAATGATTCAATTTGTACCAAAATCTAAAAATTTATAAGCTTCAAAATAATATTTAAAGTTTATGGTTAATAATAGTATATATTTTGAGTAGAAAAGTTATTTTATAAGAATAAAAACTTATTTTAAAAATACATCTACAACTGATATATTTAAATAATATTTTTATTTGATGTTTTATAAAAAAATTAAATTATAGTTAAAATATGTTATTATTGGTAATAGTATAATAGTCCAAATGATATTTTTTATTCAATATTTTAATTAATTACGAAAAAACAAACATAAAATGAGATTATTTTGGGTTATCCTATGAATAATTACATAAAAAACAAATATGTGATTAGTAATATTTAATCATTAAATTAATAGTATTGAAATTATAATTATTGCAAATAAACATGATCGTAGTTTACTAACGAGGTCAAAAAATTCTCAAAGTAGAAAAGTATTTCTTTAATTCTGAATTTGGTTTTACTCTTACAATTTCCTTTGCTTACATAATGAATCTTATGGAATACTATTTTCCCATGAGTTTTTGATATTTTTATATGTTCTCTTTTATTGTGAGAGATAACTATGTAAAAATATCAATTCCCTATTCTATTTGAGTGATATTAGTTTGGGTCCTCATTCTTTTTATTATAACTACGTTTGGATTGACGAAATGGAATAAATAGTGAAATGATTCATATGATTATAGTTGAAATGAGTTATTTCATATTCCCTCCCTCGAGTAACCAAACACAATTTTTTTTTTCATTCCAATCGCATCCAAACACAATTTTTTTCATTCTATACAAATGAGTTATTCTATTCTCCCATTTATTATTCCAATCCAAATACTTCATCCGTTCCATAGTTATAGGCTGATTTTTCATTTTGAGATGTCTCAATTATATAGGCTACTTACTATTTATAAAATTTAGTTGGTTCATTGTTTTACTTTTATGCCCTTATAATAAATATTCAACCATTACTCTTTTTTTGAAGTAGCAACATTCAATGTCATTATTTTTATCACCATATTTAATGTTGTTGTATTCTCTTCGGTTAAAGTTCTATGGTTATGGACTTTAATGGTGTACTTGGTTATGGACTTTAATGGTCAGTACACGTCAATCAATGAAGTTGAGAGTTTCAGTGTGATAAGTAAGGAGTAATTAACTTGTTCATTAATTCCATATTAAGGGGTATATAAGGAAAAATATGTTAAAAATGGCCATTTAGATTAATTTTCTTATACTATGTGTCAAAAAAAATCAGTCTATAACTCTTGGACGGAGGGAGTATAACATAAGAGTTCAAATCTGAAATACTACTGCAATCTTTAGCACGTACTACTATTAAATTTAGGTGAGCCCATTAAATCCCACGTAATTTTAAACACAGGTGTAATACCATCGAGTGTTTTATGTTATCTTGCCGTCGTTTACAAAATTATTACAAAAAAAGGGGTATGTAATATAATTATAATTAATTAATTTGGTAATTGATATTTTTTTTTATAAAAAATGATAGTTACACAATATCTCTTTCACATAAATAATAAATAAATCCCACATTTAAATTAGTAAGAATTTGTGAAAATATTAAATTTTACTTGTAAAAATATTAATTCTCTTAATTTAATTTAGTTCGGTACACATACAAGTTTATTGTTAAACAAAGTCGATATAAGTTCTAATTATAATTCTATTTTTTTTAGACAAAAGGGGACCTTATGCTGTTGCATGAGGTAACCTTCGCATCGTTTTGCATAACTCCTCTTATATGAGCTTTGCTCCCCTATTATACTTTCAATTTTATTTAATACATCATATTTTTATAATTTTAAAATATATATTTATAATATTGAGTAGTATAGTTGGTTTAAAACGAAAGTAACCGATACTTTTTTACCATTTGATTAACATGTGGATATCTTATTAAAATTTCAATGGTTGAAATTTCTTTTAAACTTTAATGGTAAAATTATTCTTAGTGATTTTATTTTTTTTGTAGGAATGATCTTAATAGCATCAACTATTTATTAACATAGTTTAATCATTACTAACAAAATTATTAAGATGAAATAATTAATGTATTAAATGGAATTGGAGAGAATGTGTAATGGATGAGAGTCAAATCCCTCCCATATTATGCATAAAAGGCTATTTTTATAATTTTTAAAATTATGAAAAATTTTAAATCCACAACATAAATTATTATTTTCACAACAAAAGTGTCGCTAACGATGGTTTTCAACGTCGCTATACATCTACAACAACATTTTTGTTATGAAAATAACAAAACATGTTATGTAGTAACAATTTTCTATTATTATTATTATAAAAATAGACAAAATAAAAAGATGGAATATCATTTAGGACCAAGTACAATGCATTCTGTTCTGCTATTGTCAGTTGTTCAATTGATAACGTGAATTGTCAAAATTGTCCGCCTCTTTAATTCTTTATGGTATGTTTGGTAACATAGAAAAGTGGAAGAAAGGAAATCGAAGAGTGAAAAAGGGTATAATAGTACTAATATTTCTTATTTTCTTTGGTTTAATTGGATGAAAAAGGGAAATAAAGAGAAAATGAATTAAAATAATTCGAAGCTACACTTGTATTTAACATTAGTACATAATTTACCAATGAACAAAGAAAAAGAAAAAGAAAAAGAAAAATAAAAATAGAAAAACACTATTTTCACATGAATTTTTTATATTTTTATATGGCATCTCTCATCTCACATGAAAGTAGAATCCACATCCTTTATGCGAGAAAAAATTATGTCAAAATATCAAAAAAAATACATATAAAAATATGGTGTATATTTTTTTGGGGTCTTTGGAAGAGGACAAACGAATGATTAGGCAATACCACACACGTTTTTAGCCTTTCTTTTGTCAATTTTCTTGAGGTTGCGTATCTTTTTTCAACAATACTACTATCACGTAAAAAATAGTCACATAACCTCATCTAATTTAAAATTAGAAAGGTAAAAAATAATAAAACTAAAGTTGAAATAATGATAAAATAATATGCTCAAAAATACTACTCCACTAGATTGCTGTTGTCAGTCAAAGTATTAGGTGAACAAAGTTATTACAACAAAAGTACACTTGTTTTGGAGAAAATGTTAAACAAAATGGTGTCGACAAAAGAAAATGAGTCTTCCAAGTCCGCGGCAGAGCCAAACTTTTAACCCCTAAATCTTCATTTAATTTACAGTTTTTGCCAAACTGGTACGGACGAAGGAGAAGAAAAGAAAGGAAAAGAAAAGTTTAGTACGAGAAAAGGGATAGAGAGAGGAAAGTAAAAGATAGTTGTTTGCTTACAGAAAGACCTCATAAATCTTCTCAGATCCTATTTCTCCCCGTCGTTTCTAGATCTGCCGGGCAATTTCCGATTCCGCGTTAGTTTCTTTGTGGGTTGATGATGATCGGTTAAAGGATCGGACTCGGACAGATCCACCACAGATAAAGAAAAAGTAGTAGTAGAAGAAGAGCTGTAGTTTGAAGGATTTCTGGATTGGTATTTGATGTTGAGAGGCCGGGAAGTTACTCCTTTGGATGGTTTCTAAGTTAGGTGAGTAGTTTATCTAGACCAGTAATTCTATATGTAGGAGTTTTTTATTTTCCTTTGCTTAAATTTGAACTTTGATTTGGATACTTCAAAATCTTTACTTGTCAATTTTCTTTATATGCTCTAGTTTCCAGTCTTGTTTGATGAAGTTTAAACTGTTTTCTTTGTTGTTTCTATTTCCCAATTTAGCTGGTAGATTCATTTATTAATGTTTAGAATCTTAGGAAGTTTGGAATACAAAAGGATTCTGGGTTGGTGTAGATTCTTATGAAGTCCTGATTTTTATTCAAAAACTATTGTGATAGTTGTGTGCAGTCAGATTTTCTAGGGGAAGAGATGGAAGAGGTGGGCACTCAAGTAGCCCCTTCAATTTATATTCACCCATCACTTTCGGGTCGGTTCCTCGAGTCGCATCCCATGGCTAAGAAGCGCAGTATGCCTTTACAGCCGACCAATTTTCACCTCCAGCAGCTGCAGCCGCCGCGGCAGCCTCAGCAGTTCGTCTCGGGGTTTCAGGACTCCAGGGAGCACTGGCATCCTAAGGCATGGAACTGGGACAGCGCGAGGTTTCTGGCTAAGCCATTGGAATCGGATGTACTAGGTGCGGGAACTTCGACATCTGTTCAATCTGAGACACAAAGGAGCAGAGATGATGAAACTGGTGCAGCAATTTCAGGGATTTTAAGGAAGAATCATGTGGGGGAAGACGACGAAAGTCTCCTTCTGCAGCTCGGTGGAGGCCGTGTAAATTCTGTTGAGGAGCCTGTGTCAAGGCCAAACAAGAGAGTAAGATCTGGATCTCCTGGTGGTGGAAACTATCCCATGTGTCAAGTAGATAATTGCAAGGAGGATCTATCAACTGCGAAAGACTATCATAGGCGGCACAAGGTGTGTGAAGTCCATAGTAAAGCCACTAAGGCCTTAGTGGGGAAGCAGATGCAGAGGTTTTGTCAACAGTGCAGCAGGTTTGTGAATTCATTTCACCGATTTAACACCATATTATCGTGTTGTGTTAATAATTTGTGTTTATGGATTATTGTCTATTTTCGTTGTGAATTGCATTGTTGTCGCGATGGTACTTTTTTTCACCATAAGTTGCTTGCAATTATTATGACCACTTCTGCCTCTGCTATATGTTTCTCAACCTGAGTTATGCACTCCATTTTCCCTAGGTTTCACCCTCTTTCAGAGTTTGACGAGGGAAAGCGAAGCTGTAGGCGTAGGCTTGCTGGGCATAATAGGCGAAGGCGGAAAGCTCAGCCAGATGATGTTACCTCCAGGCTATTACCCCCTGGAAACCATCAGAACATTGGCAATGGAGATATGGATATTGTCAATCTTCTAGCAATTTTAGCTCGTGCACAAGGTAAACTATTTAGTTATTTACTTTCATGTCTTTTTTCTATCTACTATGCATGCACACATGTATACCATACACATACATATCAAAAACCTATGACATGATTAAAATTTTAATATCCGGGATATCAGGGAAAACTGACGACAGTAGCACTAACTGCTCATCACCTAATAAGGATCAACTCATTCAGATTCTTCAGAAGATTAATTCATTACCTTTGCCGGCGGATCTTGCTGCAAATTTGCCTCTTTCAGGATCTTCCAATAAAAATGTTCGGGACCAAGTAGAAAATCAAAATAAATTGAATGGAAATAATTCTTCTTCATCAACAATGGACTTGCTTGCTGTCCTTTCGGGGACTCTGGCGGGACCTTCTCCTGATGGCCTTGCAATTCCAGCTCAAAGAAGCAGTCATGGGAGTGACACCGAGAAAACTAAGTCTGTGTGCATTAACCAAGCTACATGTTTCAATTTGCAAAATGGACAACATATTGAGTTTCCTTCGGTTGGAGAGAGAAGTAGTACCAGTTACCAGTCTCCTGTGGAAGATTCAGATGGCCAAGTCCAAGAAACTTGTACAAATTTACCATTACAGCTCTTTAGTTCCTCACCTGAAAATGACAGCCCACCAAAGCTGGCATCTAGTAGGAAATACTTCTCATCTGATAGCAGTAATCCGATGGAAGAGAGGTCACCTTCATCTTCTCCACCTATTGTGCAAAAGCTGTTCCCTACACAGACCTCAAGAGATGCAGTTAAGCCTGAGAGCATTTCGACGAGCGGAGAGGTTACGGGGAATGCTAAAGCTAGTAGAACTAAAGGTTTCTTTACGTCTCTTGATCTTTTTGGAGGGTCAAATAGAGGTGTTGACAATGGTTCAGTTCAAAGTTTTACATACCAGGCAGGATACACGTCATCTTCTGGCTCTGATCATTCTCCTTCTAGTTTGAATTCTGATGCTCAGGTAGTTCAGTTCTCCTTTTTTTGGAATCTGATGATATTTCTGTTTTGCCTTTTAATTTATTTCTTCTCATCTTTTCTGCTGTGGGATTGAATGAAATATATGGTACCTCTCAGGATTGTTCTGGACGGATACTTTTCAAATTGTTTGACAAGGATCCTAGTCAATTACCGGTAACATTGAGAACACAGGTGAGAAGTCTGAGATTTATTTTGACCTCTTAATGTTATTATACCTAATATATCTGCAGGCTATAATAGTTGATTGCCTCTTTTGTTTCAGATCTATAATTGGCTTTCTCAAAGTCCATCAGAAATGGAGAGCTACATAAGGCCTGGTTGTGTAGTTCTGTCTATCTACATATCGATGTCATCTTCTGCTTGGGAGCAGGTGAATATACATACATGGCAAAAGTTAGCTTTTCTCAGTTAGCTTTTCTCGTGTAGCTTTTCTGCTGACTACTTGCAGGGTTTGTGTGGTCTTTGCAGCTTGAAGATAATCTGCTTCAAAATGTAACTTCTTTGGTTCAAGGTTCTGATAATCAATTCTGGAGGAACGGAAGGTTCTTAGTTCATACTGGCAGGCAGTTGGCATCATATCTAGATGGTGAGTGTTCTATAATTATGACTCTTGTGAATCTACCCTTCCAAGGTTTGTTTTAGACAGGTGATCTGGTAGTTTATGACAAAAGTTTCTTGAAATTAAGGGTTTATGACACAGTATTGGAACGAGAAATTGTTTTGACAGAGTTTACCATAATTATTAGTTTGGATGGTGCACTAATTTGGCCTTCAACTAATCAACTTATGTCATCTATCTTCAGGAAAGGTTCACCTTCGCAAAGCTTGGAGTGCATGGAGTTCCCCAGAATTAATCTCTGTCTCCCCTTTAGCAGTTGTGGGTGGGCAAGAGACCTCTATTTTACTGAAGGGGAGAAATTTGAGTACTCATGGCACCAAGTATGCAACTTATTCTATTGTTATTATGATCACTATTATTACTGTTGTGAAATTTAGCTGTTCCTTACCTTTAGAGTCCCTGCCTTAGAATTTGTATTCAATATTTTGATTATATTTCAGGGTTTACTGCACACACATGGTTGGGTATACGTTGAAGGAAAATAAGGGATCAGCCTGTCAGGATACCGTATATGATGAGATAACTTTAAGCAGCTTTAGGATTACTGGTGCAGCTCCTAGTGTTCTTGGGCGCTGTTTCATTGAGGTATTTACTATTTTACGTTGGTGTGCAAAATTTTGAAAAATGAATTCGAATTTAGAGTGTTGTATCTAATAGCTATATCAACAGGTTGACAATGGTTTTAGAGGCACTAGCTTTCCTATAATTATAGCCAATGCTACCATCTGTCAAGAACTGAGACTCCTAGAGTCTGAATTTGATAAAGCTGCAGAACTGCGAGATGCTATTTTAGAAGAACACATAATCGATGCTGGACGTCCCAGGTCAAGGGAGGATGTTTTACACTTCTTAAATGAGCTTGGATGGCTACTCCAAAGGAAGGGGATCTCTTCCATGCTTGAGGCCCCTGAGTATAAGCTTCAACGCTTCAAATTTCTGTTTACTTTCTCAGTTGAAAGGGACTTTTGTGCTTTGGTTAAAACCCTCCTAGACATTCTACTTGAAATATGTTTGGGAAGGGATGAACTATCGAGGGAGTCACTAGAGATGCTTTTGGAGATTCACCTTTTGAACAGGGCTGTTAAAAGCAGCTCTAGAAAAATGGTTGACTTGCTCATAAACTATTTTGTACCCAGCATCACTGATACTGGTAAGACATACATCTTCCCCCCAAATCTTGTTGGTCCTGGTGGTATTACACCTCTACATCTGGCTGCATGCACATCAGATTCAGATGCTATGGTTGACGCTTTGACAAGTGATCCTCAAGAGGTATTTACTTAATTCTTTTGGTTTTTTCTCATCTAATTTTGAGGTTTAGGATGGCCCATTAGTAACCCTTGCTTCAGAAGTCACACACTTAACCAGTCATTCTGCTTATTTATGTTTGTTTGCTTTATATAATGATGAAGAATGATGCTTTTCGCCTCAAAATATCAAAATTTCGGTGAATGTTTTGGTTCCATAATTACTTTGAATGTATTACATCTTTTCTTAATCTCCCATCTTTTTCCTAATGTAGATTGGGTTGTGCTGCTGGGATTCTCTTCTTGATGCAAACGGCCTTTCTCCATATGCATATGCTTTGATGAGAAACAATCACTCTTATAATGAGTTAGTAGCTCGGAAGGTTGCTGACAGGAAAAATGGTCAAGTCTCTGTTTCAATTGGAAATGAGATACAGGAACAATCATTTAATGTGGGTCTGAGCCAAAGGGCTAGCTTTCAACTTGGACATGGGCAAAAATCTTGTTCAAAGTGTGCAGTTGTGGCTGGTAGGTACAATAGGAGAACTTCAGGTTCACAAGGGTTGCTTCACCGGCCCTACATCCATTCAATGCTAGCCATTGCCGCAGTCTGTGTTTGTGTCTGCCTGTTCTTGCGAGGAGCTCCTGACATTGGCTTAGTTGCTCCCTTCAAGTGGGAAAATTTGGGATATGGCTCGGTGTAGATAGAACCAAAAGGCTTTTATATGAATAGGCTCAAGTTGAAGCAGCAGAAATGTAAGAGATCTTCTGTTTGTTCTACTACATAGCATTTTTGTTTTCCAGTTAATTTTGTTGTGGCCTGTGGGTGGTTTATGTTCTCCTTTGACCTGTTTATGTAACTGCCGTCTCAAGTCATACTCACTGTTTCTGTAAAGAATCCGTAGGACTATCTGAAATTATTATGATATATTTATATAGTTGAATAAAAAATATTTTTTCTTTCAATAAAGGATTCTGTAATCTCTCTCGTTTCTTTTTTAAATTGAAATAATTATTGTATCCAAAATAAGAGGTGCGTCTCTAGCTCACCTTCGGGTATTGACGATATTAAATGCTCCGCCAATAAAATCAGTCTGGCATTTGAAATTTATTGACATCCCCATGGAGTGACGTCATAATATAGAAAATAATGTGTTATTGTTTATCCTTAAAATATAATGTATTTAGTAGTAGTGGTATGACTTTATTATGATTAAAAATTTAATTACATTGTATTAATTTAATTATTTTTTTATACTTTTTCCAAAGCAACATTTTTTGCAAATGTGGAAAAGATGGAATATAATTTACCAAAACAATTATATTTTTTTTTCACTTTCGTAATAAATAAATAAATAAATAATTATCGTCTGCATGGGGTTCAAATCCAATTCTAGAGTTGGATTCACTTTGCAGAAAATAGGCATAAATTTAAAATCACGCTGGTTACTTTTCAGTTCAAAATTTGACAGATTTCAACAATGAACTCTGGCTGCCTGCAAAAGTAGGGTTATTTTGTCAGGGGAGCGATCTATAATACTCGTTTGATCAGGCGAAACTTGGGATTTAGTGCGAGTTTTACTTAATTCGAAACAGAATGGAGAATCTCTATTTTATGGTCCAAATTTAAAATTTGATAGAATGTGACGTCACGATGATAGAAGAGAGGAGGAACGTGCTGGGATGGAGACTCGGATCCATTTTATTTGAAATGAAGAGGATCTGCTCCCTGCTTCCTGGCCTTATACTTCTGTAGTTGTGGGTTTTAATTTTTATTTTTATTTTGGTAAAAAAGAACCTTCCTTTCCTCTCAAATTAAAACTCACAAACGCATTAGTGTCCAAATTACATATATCCACAAGAATAAAAAAGAAAGAGAGAAGAAGAATCTTGAACTTTAATTGATAGCGGAAACATAATCATACATGAGAATGCAGAAATCCTCCTAATACAGCTTCTAGGGTTACGTAGTTATATCAAAACACATTCTGTTCTGATTCAAACATTTGAAACTAGTTAATAATAAACACATGCATACTGCAGCATAGTGTTTGTAATAGTTATATATACACAGTAACTATTTAATACTTTAATGATTAGTTCTCTTTCCTCTTCTACTGGTACACCTCCCTCTTGCAATATCTTGAACCAGAACTTGTCCGACAGTTTGTCCAACGCCCTCAATTAAACTCCCAAGGAACTGAATGACAATTTGGGAGGCGAAACGTGCAGTTGGTCCGAGCATGCTATGTTTTCCCGATTTCTTGATGCCATTGGCTTCCAGCCCATTCATCATGTCCTTTGCACAAACTGCATGGAGATGGTAGTCACACGCCGTGCACCGATACGTTCGACCTGATCTCTGCCTCTTGCATTGGCCACAGGTGAAGCCGGAGTAGTCAGATGGTAGAGGTGGTAGGAGCTTCAACATGTGTTCATGAGTTGAAAAATTCATTTCGCTGGAAAGCATGGCACAACAAGGGTGCATCTGGAAATGACAGGCGCTGCACCGGAATGCAAACCCTTTGGTTGGCTTCTCACAAATATCACACCTTTGCCATAAAATTCCACCTTCCAATCAGTAGAAAAATATAATTAGTATCATTTTAAATGCATATGCTGCAGCTAAGAATTATTAACGCTGGACATACACAATTCCTGGTTTATGCCAAAGTGGCACCAAGGACTCTAATCTAAGCTATCTTGGCGAGAGAACGAGCCCTCATCCACTACACCATAGCCACATGCAAGTGTTGGTTTTGTCTGATCACTGGGCAAAGGTCGAGATCTCATAACCCCATAGTGGCGGGAGGGACTCGATCAAATCCAAGCCTTCAACTACACTGCCAAATCCTTATGTGGCAGCTGATTCTATATCATATATTTGTTTGACATATATATATACATGTACATAACAATTGAAAACCAATGATAAAAAAAGAAGACGAAGATTTTACCTGGTTTAGGTTTAGAATAGAATGTAAGTTGGTGTTGGGCATGAAGGGGATGGTATCTGAGGAGCGGCGGAGACAAGGCGCAAAAGTCATGCAGCTGAAAATCACATTGGTGGCAAGAGAACCTCTTGCCTGCACCATGCTCTTTGCAGCCGTTGCAGGTAAAGAGGTCCGGCAGCGTAACTTCAAGTAAAGGGTGTTGGGCGTGACTTGGATGAAGTTTCTCTTCTCCGGGAGAATTAGTTGGAGGATTTGTGGATGTGGGAAATTCAACTGAAAGAGACCTTGTTGTAGGGAGGAGTTCCATTGAATAAGGAGATGGAGATGTATTCTTGAGCTAGGTGAAATTAATTAATGTTGTTCCTTCCCGTCTTTAATTAATTTCTGAAGGGAATTCTGTCTTTCGGTTGGATATAAAAATATTCCAAACTGAGAAGTTACCCCTCAAATCTAATCTAATCTAAGCGGGTGTTGCAAATTGCAAGCTAGGAATAATTGTAATTTATGGTACCTACCTTCAAAAGTAGTTATCACTACGTACGCGGGTACTGTTTAAGCCCATGCACTGCACAAAAAAGAAGATGCCAATAAGGTTAATTATATATATATATATATATATAGTATTTATTTAACAAGAAAAGGACATGCATGCATCCATGCATGTTGATATATTCTTAAAAAACAATTTTGGATTAGAGAAGCAAAGTTGGAAACACAATTGCTCCAAATTAAGTCCAAGTTACTTTGCTTTTGATGTTAAAAATAATATGTCGTCGCCTGTTTCCTTTAGATGGTTTTAATTTCTTATTAATTAATGGAGTAATATATATTCGATATCAAGTCGTATCCACTTTATTATTATTATTTTGTTTGAAAAATATTTGTCCAGATTCTATTAATCTGTCAAGTATATATTTTGTCTGCTAAAGCCATTTCCATTTACGAAAAAGAAAAGATGCAAAAGGATTGATATTCGATGTTCTATTTCTGTTTTTTATAATGATATATTATTATTATTCATAACAAAATATGAAACATTAATTATTCATGTGAAAATTGGAATGGAATGGAAGCATATCAAAATATATTCATGGGATGGGATGGGAGTGTGTTTGGCGGATCATTCATTACATTAACCAAGGCCCGGCCTAGTTCTAAAACCACTCCAGCTAAAACCTTATTTTCGGCCCAACGCCAAAATTAACTTTGAATCTGAATGGCCCAATGGCGAATGATGTTATAAATTTTAGTTTCTCATACATATTCTTATTTAGTTATTAGTACGCTTAATTTACCGACATTGTGAGTAAGTTTTAAACATATACAATTGTAAATGGGATACACCTAACTTCTGTTTGACCAATTAATTAAGATGTAATATCCGAGAAAAAAAATTAAATAATAAAAATTATTTTTATTTTAAAACATATTAATCGGATTTTGTCATTTACTGGGTCAAATTAGTTATTTAATTTATGTGGACTAATGTATTAATAAGTGATGGGGTACACTTCACTGGGGTTGAAAAGTCCTAAAAGCACATAAAAGTAAAATGATGCAAGGAAACTTTTGCAGTAAATTAAAATATTGTGAAACAAGAAACTATAAACTAAACTCAGTTAGTTTAAAAGTTTAAAAAAAAACCAAAAAAACGTGTATAATAATAATAATAATAATAATGATGATAATAATAATAATAATACGAGTTTTAGGAAAAGTAAATTTGTAATTAGTAATTTAACACATAGTTTATTAATTTATTTTGTTAATTTGTGTAATTAGTTCGAACGGAGGGAATTTAAGGAGTTACATTTGGAATATAATTTTGGGTATTACATTGCTTAATCCAGGTACGGATTTCGTACTCTTTCAGCGATAATACTTTTAATTTTGATTTGTTCGTTTTGTTTTCATTTAGAAGTTAGTTATTGTTTCGTATGTCTGTTCCTTCTCAAATCCATGTGATAGTTTCATTTTGGGGCATTGATATTTAGAACTCTTGTTTGTACTCTTTGAACTTGTTCATCATGTTTAATATTTATTTCTATTTTTGTAGTGATGTACATGTTAGTAGATTTTGGAAGACTTGTGTTAATGATTCGTTCGATCTAACATGTACACGTTAGAACCCATTTATGCTGATATTGTGTCGAATGTGTTGTGACATGATATTTTGTTAGAATACCGTAGGGTATACCTGAGCTATAACCACTTGTGGGGTACCTGTAAAGGCTACAGTTTTTCGAGGCCTAAAAGCGAAAAAAAATAAATTGGGCCCTTTGTGAATTGTTATTAAGATAGGTATAAAAAAAACTAAGAACTTTCTCTGAACAAAAGAGCATAAATACAAAAAAATACCAAATATAATAACCGACAATTTCAATATTTTTAAAGCATCATTCAGATATCACATTATCACTAATTCAAAAAAGTAATCAGTTCAAAGACATAATATCATCAACAGAGGGGTGGATAATATCATCAACAACTCCTCTTGAATAACACTCACTTATAATGGGAAAATTATAAATAAAGAAGAATAAAATTTTATAGTTCAGGTAATGGAATGTAACCTTACTGAATTTCAAATAGTTTCACAAAGATCAATCAGGGGGTGACATATCCAAGCTATGACAAGAGTTAACCTGTTTGGTTATTCTTCAAATAGTACCATGGTAGATAGTGTAAAACTCAAAATCTTCCCAGTAAGAGTTTACCTTTTTTTTTTGTATTATATTGGCTATATTATGACCTCAGTCTTTACTTGTCAAATTTTAATACCAATAAGTAAAGTACGCATGACCCATAGTCTATTAATAGAGATAATCGTAAAGTCTGCACTAGCCAGATTAAGAGAAAAAAATGGGATTATACATATTTGCAAAGAAACACAAGAATGAGTAAAGACATAATTATAATGGACAAATGCATAGACTAACAAGGATTGAAATTAATTGAGACATATTGAAGTAATTATTTTTTAATTTATGTGAACTGGTTGGTATTTTTTTTAAATGTACATATTAGAATTTTTAGTAGTGTTGGATCTAGTTTTACTTATGTAATAATTTTATTTGTCAAAATTTTAAATATTTTAGAGAATGATTTTACATAATCAATTATACTCATCCATTAGAATAAAACTAGTCATGCACTGATTGTATGATATAAGAAAAAGGGGCCCTAAAAAATTTTGGACCTAAAGCAAGCACCTTGGGCTTTAGCTTGCCCGTGGCTTGTCTTGGGGTACCACAGACATATCTCTTGTAGCACAGACATGACACCTTCCGTGGGCGGTGTGATCACCCACCACGGCGTCTCGCTTTGTGCTCGGTGGGAGTTGGTCATTTGATATTTTGTTGTGGGAGGCGTGTTGTGACGCCCCCAAATATAGTATACATCACTATTACGAGTTGTCAATACGTGGTGCGTAAACAACTACAACTTTATTATTACAACAATAAAAGCTGTGAGTTTGAATACAAATATTATCTTACAGACAATATCTATACTCAAATAAATCCTCATCACATTTATTGATACATTATTTTATAAAAATGGCGAGGACTACTAAACAACTCTCTTTAGAACCTTCATTCCATTACCCAGAACTACGTACTCGCTTATATTCTCGCCTCACGAGAAGAAAAATGGAACAAAAAGGAAAAGTGTGAGCTCAACTAGCCCAAGAAAGAATATTATGACTAAGATAATATACAACAAATTATCATTAGTCTTCAACGAGGAAAAAATCTAAATAGAATACAATAGACAACAAGTTTTAAATCAATATTCGCATGAAATAATAATTCATTAGAAGAGTTAAGTAGAGAATGCAAACAACTATCTTCTATGTATGAATTTAAAAGTTCATCGCCTATCTTTTATCCCTGTAACATCAATCAATATACATCTGGAATCAAATATTCATCTTTTGCACTCTGGGCCAAAGATATTCATCATTAATCATGTATTCATCTAAACACTGCTCATCTTTACACTACGGCTAAAGATATTCATCGAAATCATTCATCTTTGACTACTGAGCCAAAGATGTAAGACCCAAAATTTTTTTAAATAAAAAGAATTTCCTTTATTTATTATTTTGAAATAGTAAGGGTTGATTTGATTAATGTGGATAGTTAAGGGTTAAATCTGCAAATATTTCAAAATAAGCAGTGGTTATAAAATATTCATTTTTGACGGGAATATTAGTTTGGTCGTGGAATATTAAATCTTTGTGGGAATATTAAATGCGACAGTAGCGACCATGTATGGGCCCCATAACGAGCGATTGGATGAAGAAAACAGCAAATATA
This sequence comes from Panax quinquefolius, assembly GCA_020205615.1. Classification (NCBI taxonomy): domain Eukaryota; kingdom Viridiplantae; phylum Streptophyta; class Magnoliopsida; order Apiales; family Araliaceae; genus Panax; species Panax quinquefolius. Next base: position 3,959,647 of record CM035171.1, read on the forward strand.
AGTTGGTTAAAAATAGCAGCGTAGTTATTCTGAATTAAAGGCATTGGAATACCCGTGGTTAAAATACGATGTCTGGCGTGGTTGCATGATGGCACACGGTATTGCATGATGATTGTTGAATTATTGATCCTTACGTGAAGGCACTACTCGATAATTTTCACGATGAATTCTTGTTCAATATTTTATTTTATTGATTCAATAATTCTTTGCGTTGATATTTTATATTATTGTTGTTCAATAATTGTCAAACGCATTATCTCCATTATCGGATCAATAATTCATATTATTTGAATAATATTATTAGATAGCATTATTGGCAATGTCTAGAAAGTTACATCGAGGAGAGGTTTGGTCACCTAATTGCTTGCGCCCGATGAGAGAAATCCTTATCGGAAAGCCCCTCTTTCCTGAGGAGCGGCTTTGTCATAATTGTGATTACGTAATATTATTTGTGAATAATTAATTATTGATTCATATGATAAAGAAATATTTATTTTATGTGGATATAAATGATGGATTTATTTATGTGGTTATAAATGAAGAAATTAATGTTGAGGTGTTTTATCAGTATTTTATCGGATTGGAGGTATTAAAAATTAAATCAGGGGTTTTGAGATATATTGCGGGGGTTATAATTTTTAATCCGACCGTTGGATGGTGGTAATTTTTTGGGTATGTTATACATACATAAGTTGAGTATATGTCCACAAATTTTGAACCGTTAACAATGCACGAATGATTTGTTGTGAATTTTAAGAGGTGTCGAATTCGAAAATTAGGTTTATAATTGATTTTGGTGGAAAATTCTAGAATTGAGTGGGCCCCACTTGTGGTTGGTGAAGAAATGTGCTGAATTTTATTTCAAATGTGGTGGGTGGCAATAGTAGCGAGTAAAAGCCATCGGTGGCGAATCAAGTCTGCTTGGTAATTTAACATTTTCCTATAAATGAGAATTTAAGTTAGAATTGAAAATCACACCGAAACAAAGTTTTCTCTTTCTCTCTCTATATTATTGAGCGTATTTTGTGAGTATTTAGATACTTTGAGAGTTCTTTCATTTCAATCTGACAAGTTTCATTCAAAGATCACTTGAGCCTTTCCTTCCAAATCTTGATTCTTTGAGGTAAGGGATATTATTTTTTTTCGTAATGATATTATTTCTTGAATATCATTATCTTTGAAATGTTGATCCAAGTTTTTATCAAATTTGGAACTTTTTCATGTCGGGTTACTATTCATGAGTTCTTATTCACGAGTTACTATTCATTCATGAGTTCTTATTCACGAGTACTTATTAATGTAAGCGTGAAAATGTTTTTTTGTGGAATTTCTCTCTTTTGGTGTCGAGTTACTTATTCACGTATCTGGCCTTATTCACGATATCTGAGACTATTCACGTATACTGGTACTATTCACCAAAAATGAAATTTCTTCTTTTAGTCAAAATATCTATTACGGATACTAGCTTTGATTGTATCCATGTTTTGATCATTCTTGAATTTTACACCACTATGATTATTTTTGAGGTATTGTTGGACATGGATAAAACAAAGTACGAATCCTTAATCCTTAATCCTTGTCATTTTTTGTTTCAATGGATTCGTTTTCTTTAAAATATTTTCATCATCCTCAATCTTAAATGATGATATTATTGAATATCTTTGGCACGTAGTGCAAAGATGAAACGATTCTGAAGAATATCTTTGGCCCAGAGTGCAAAGATGAATGATTTCTGAAGAATATCTTTGGCTTTGAGTGCAAAGATGAGCAGTGTTTAAATGAACATGGCCATCGATGAATATCTTTGGCCTTTAGTGCAAAGATGAGCAGTGTTGAGATGAACATGGCCGATTGATGAATATCTTTGGCACAGTGCAAAGATGAATATTTGATTTGAGATGAATATTGATTGATGTTACTGGGGATAAAATATTGATGATGGATTTGTTAAATTCATAGATTATAGTAGATTTCATTCTCTACGTAACTCTTACATGAATTATTATTTTCATTGCGAATATTGATCCGAAACTTGTTGTACATTGTATTACTATCGATTTTTCCTGTTGGAGACTAACGATAATTTGTTGTATATTATCTTAGTCATAACATTCTTTATCGGGCTAGTTGAGCTCACCCTTTTCCTTGTTGTTCCATTTTTCTTCTCGGGAGGCGAGAATGTAGCGAGTCTTAGTCGGGGTATGGAATGAAGGTTCTAGAGAGAGTTGTTTAGTAGTCCTCACCATTATTGTAAAATAATGTATCAATAAATGTGATGAGGATTTATTGGAGTATAAATATTATCTGAAGATAATATTTGTATTTAAACTCACAGTTTATTGTTGTGATAATAAAGTTGTAGTTGTTTACGTACCATGTATTTGGCGACTCGAATGGGTTGGATGGAATGGACCTATTTTGGGGTCGTCACGGTTGGTATCGAGCTTAGGGATATGATCTCTGGCGGAGATCGGGAATAGAACTAGGAGGGAGAGCGAGTAAATCCTTATTTAGTGTGTCCTACCTAAGCTTATTTGTTAGTTGGTCGATATATATAGGATATTATGTGATTGATTTCCTTAATTAACCCTTGTTTTATGATATGAATTGAGAATGTCGACCGAGAATATTAATAGTGGTGTAAATGAGGCCGTGGAGATGCATCTTAACAACGAGGAGAACGTGCAACAGTGGCAATGTACCTCCCATGAATAACACCACCGAAAGCGGATGATGAACGAGGGGATGTTTAGAAGTTTTTTGCGATTCATGCAAAAATCGAGACGAGGAGACTTCGTGTTCAAAATACGAGGAGGAGATGATAGCAATTCACGGGTGGTCACAATGACCAAGCGATTCGAAGAGTTGGGACCACCGAGTGCAGGAAGCCAGATCCGATCATGCCGCGGAAACATGGGTCAAGAAAATTACCAAGATATTCGATGTCTTGGGATGCGAAGAGAACGAAAGTTCCATTTGCTACTTTTATGTTAAAATGGCGAGGCGATTCTTGTTGGGAATCAGTAAAGCGTACCCATTCAATTGCACTCGGCGTATGTGGGAGACGTTTGAAAATGTTCAATGACAAGTACTTCCCGAAAGTATTCGTCGTATGAAGGAAGTTGAGTTTATTAGATTGGGCGAGAATAACATGGCGGTGTCCCAAAAGATGCGGCGAAGTTTGCGGAGTTATCGAGTTCACACCTCATTTGGTGGAGAATGAGGCGTATGGCGGATGTTTAGAGAGGTTTGAAACCCGGCATACGTCGGTATCTCATTTCTCATAAATTTTCTCTCTATTCGGATGTTGTAAAGCGAGGGCTCGATTGTTAGGCGAGATAACGAAATACGTTCAACCGAGGGACCATAACCGAGGATCATCTGAAGATATAAGCGATCATCGAATAACGATAACCAATGGAGAAAGAAGAATACTGATTACAAAGCGGTAACCACTCTGGTGGTAATCGTGGCCCGTGAAAATAGAAGAAGCGAGTCGGGAGGAGATTTTAAAAAGAGAGATTCAACAACGACCATGTGAAGACGCGTCGGTAGATGAACTAGTTTTAAGGGAGGAGAACGACCACCGGTTAACATATGTTACAAATCTTGAAAAGAGGGACATATCATTAAACCGCCCTAACAGTTTAAGGTATGCTATAATTGTGGAAAGAAGGACATATCGCTCGAGATTATGCGATATCGAAACCAGATCCAAATGAGAATGGTGACTCAAAAGGATGTCCCCGAAAAAGTCAAAGTCAATGGTTCTTGGAAGAAGCGTTTGTCGTGGCCAGGTTCATTAATACGAGGAACCCGACGAAGTTAACACAGGTTAGTTAATTATAAATTCTTGCGATGTTTATACCTTACTGAGATCCCTGGTTCTACCCATTCTTTTATCTCTCTTGCTTGTGCTCAACGTTTAAACTTGACTCGGGAGAAATTAGACTTTGACCTATCTGTGGAAACTCCGTTAGGAGAAACTTTCATCACATCCATTGTTTATAAATCTTGTTTGATTCAAGTTGGCACCATTACCTTACTGTTGACCTTATCTCTTTAAAGATACTTGCTTTTGGGGATTGATTGGTTAACTACTCATCACGCCAAAATTGATTGCTTTTGTAAGGTTGTTAGTTTTCATATTCCTAAGCAACCTATTATTCAACTCAAGCGATCAAACCATTGTAGTCAAACATTTTCATATCAAGCCGTGAAGTCATTCGTTTATTACGGATGTCAAATTTTCTTAGTCCATGTTATGGATTTGAATAAAGACACGTCGATTTGAATAATATTCTTGTTGTTATTGATTTTTCCCGACGTATTTTACGAAGAATTTCTTGGCTTACTCCCAAAGCTTCGATATTAAATTTTGTATCGAATTTGAACCCTGTACAAAACTCATTTCTAAAATCTCATATCGAATGGCTCTATTGAACTTGAGGAGTTAAAATTCAACTATAAATTTGGTACACGAGCCTTTATCTTGTGACTTCCTTTGTGGAATTCACCGGCGAACTCTCTGTAGGGGCGTCATATTCGATGCGATAGTAAAGCGATAGGTGTCATTGTGACGTCTTATCCAAGATTGGGATATGAGTCACGATTGAGAGCAACCTAAGTCGATGTCGAAATACGTAGCTTTCAGGCTTAGTTGGTTATTATCGAGAGATTAGTTGAACGATATTCTCGAATCACTATTCCATTATCGCAATTGTGACTCGTAGAGATACAAAATTCGAATGGAGCAAGGAATGTGGGAAGAGCTTGAAGAACTCAAGAGGAGACTCATTTCAAAGACATGTTACGACCATGCCATCCTGGAAAAGCGAGCGTGGTAGTGACGTGTTGAGTAGAAAATCGTATCTAATCTGAAGATACGATATTGTCAAAGACTAATTTCAGTATAATTTACAAATAATAGAGATGGAAATGAAAACTCTAGGTACCCACGTGATGATATCTGAGTATAATCGACTTTAATCGATAAAGTTAAAAGTCGCTCAAGCCACCGAATCCGGAGGCGATCGTATGAAGAAGAAAAATCTGAAGGAGCTATTCCTAGCGAGAATTGATGAAGAAGGAATACTTGAGTCCACTCTAGACTTTGTGTTCCTAACGACTCGATTTAAAGTACAAGATTATGATGGAGGCACACATACACCATTTTACAATCCATCTGGAAGTACTAAAATGTATCGTGATCTTGACATACATTTTGGTGGAATAATATGAAGAGAGAGATTGCAAAGTTTATCTCGATGTGTTTAACTTGCCAACGTGTAAAGGCGGAGCATCTAGTACCTAAGGGTCCGTTGCAACCACTTGAGATTCCTGGAATGGAAGTGGAAACACATTACCATGGATTTCGTTCTGGGGTCTTCCTACGGTTTCTCGAGGCATCAATGTTATTTGGGTTATTGTTGATAGATTAACCAAGTCTTTCATTTCTTGCCGTCACGGAGACTTATTCCCTTGAGCGTCTTGCTAGTATGTACGTAAATGAGATCGTGAGGTTGCATGGCATGCTGTATCCATAGTTTGGATCGTGACCCAAGATTCACTTCAAGATTTTGGGTTAGCTTGCAAAAAGCTATGGGCACGGATTTGCGATTTAGTTGACATACCATCCCCAAACAGATGGACAATCGAGAGAGGACTATTCAAACTCTTGAAGATTTATTAAGACTCTGTGTCCTGAGACTTCAAGGCGATTGGGATAAGTATTTACCATTGGTGGAATTCTCCTACAACAATGTTATCGAGCAAGTATAGGTGTGGCTCCATTCGAAGCATTATATGGGCCGAAAATGTCGTTCTCTCGATATGTTGGGATGAGGTGGGTGAAAGCAACATTGTTGGGACCCGAAGTTAGTAAATGCGATATGACTACCGAAAAGATCCAAATAATTCGACAAACGTATACAAAGCGGCTCAAGATCGACAAAAGAGTTATGCGGATCTTCATCGAAAGGACGTGGAATTTAATGTAGGGATCATGTATTGTTGCGAGTTGCTCCATGGAAGGGAGTTACAAGATTTGGGAAGAGAGGAAAGCTCAATCCACGATTTATTGGTCCATTTCAAATTCTTGACCGAAAGTAGAAATGTAGCTTTATAGACTTGCGTTACCTCAAGTATGTCTCGTGTTCATAATGTGTTTCACATATCATGCTTAAGAAATATGTGAAAGACCCGAACCACGTTATTGAGTTAGAACCCATTTGAGATAGCCAAGACTTAACGTATGAGGAGGTACTATCAAGATCTTGGATAGGAAGGAGCATGTCCCACGCCATGAAAGAAGTCATACCACAAGTTAAAGTTTTGTGGAGGAATCATGCTATATAGGAAATGACACAGGAATTGGAAAGCGGAATGAAAGCGAGGTATCCTCACCTTTTGAAACACCGAGTCGTCGTCGTCGATTTAGAGGACGAAATTTCATAAGGAGGGAGGTTGTAAGACCAAAATTTTTTAAATAAAAGGAATTTCCTTTATTTATTATTTTGAAATAGTAAGGGTTGATTTGATTAATGTGGATAGTTAAGGGTTAAATACGCAAATATTTCAAAATAAGCAAGTGGTTATAAAATATTCATTTTGACGGGAATATTCGTTTGGTCGTGGAATATTAAATGCTTTGTCGGGAGAATATTAAATGCGACGGCGCTTTGACCATGTGTGGGCCCATAACGAAAGCGATTGGATGAAGAAAACGACAAATATAAGTTGGTTAAAAATAACAGTAGGTTATTCTGTTAAGGCTCGCTTGAATATACGGTGGTTAAAATACGCGATGTCTGGCGTGGTTGCGATGCACCAGGTATTACATGATATTGTTGAATTATTGATCCTTACGTAGCAAGCCACTTACTCAATAATTTTCACGATGATTCTTTATTCAATATTTTATTTTATTGATTCAATAATTCTTTGCGTTGATATTTTATATTATTGTTGTTCAATAATTGTCAACGCACATTATCTCCATTATCGGATCAATAATTCATATTATTTGAATAATATTATTAGATAGCATTATTGGCAATGTCTAGAAAGTTACATCGAGGAGAGGTTTGGTCACCTAATTGCGGCAAATGAGAGAAATCCTTATCTGAAAGCCCTCTTTCCACAGGAGCGGCTGGTTGTCATAATTGTGATTCTGTAATATTATTTGTGAATAATTAATTATTGATTCATATGATAAAGAAATATTTATTTTATGTGGATATAAATGATGGATTTATTTATGTGGTTATAAATGAAGAAATTAATGTTGAGGTGTTTTATCAGTATTTTATCGGATTGGAGGTATTAAAAATTAAATCAGGGGTTTTGAGATATATTGCGGGGGTTATAATTTTTAATCCGACCGTTGGATGGTGGTAATTTTGGGTATGTTATACATACATAAGTTGAGTATATGTCCACAAATTTTGAACCGATTAACAATGCACGAATGATTTGTTGTGAATTTTAAGAGGTGTCGAATTGAAAATTAGGTTTATAATTGATTTTGGTGGAAAATTCTAGAATTGAGTGGGCCCCACTTGTGGTTGGTGAAGAAATGTGCTGAATTTTATTTCAAATGTGGTGGGTGGCAATAGTAGCGGTAAAGCCATCGGTAGCGAAGTCAAGTCTGCTTGGTGACTAACATTTTCTATAAATAGAGGCTAAGTTAGAATTGAAAATCACACGAAACAAAGTTTTCTCTTTCTCTCTCTATATTATTGAGCGTATTTTGTGAGTATTTAGATACTTTGAGAGTTGTTGTTCAAAGATGAAGTTTCATTCAAAGATCACTTCCGACCTTTCCTTAGAAATCTTGATTCTTTGAGGTAAGGGATATTATTTTTTTTCGTAATGATATTATTTCTTCAATATCATTATCTTTGAAATGTTGATCTGAAGTTTTATCAAATTTGAAACTTTTTCATGTCGGGTTACTTATTCATGAGTTCTTATTCACGAGTTACTATTCATGAGTTCTTATTCACGAGTTCTTATTCACGAGTAGTTTACTATTAATGAAGCGTGAAAATGTTTTTTTTGGAATTTCATCTTTTGGTGTCGGAGTTACTATTCACGATATCACGACTATTCACGATATCTGATTTATTCACGTATCTGGTTTATTCACCAAAAATGAAATTTCTTCTTTTAGTCCAAAATATCTATTCGGATACTAGCTTTGATTGTATCCATGTTTTGATCATTCTTGAATTTTACACCACTATGATTATTTTTGAGGTATTGTTGGACATGGATAAAACAAAGTCTGAATCCTTAATCCTTAATCCTTGTCATTTTGTTTCACTTGGATTCGTTTTTCTTTAAAATATTTTTCATCATCCTCGATCTTAAATGATGATATTATTGAATATCTTTGGCACATAGTCAAAAGATGAACGATTTCGAAGAATATCTTTGGCTGTGAATGCAAAGATGAATGATTTCTGAAGAATATCTTTGGCTTTATAGTCTGCAAAGATGAGCAGTGTTTAAATGAACATGACCGATGATGAATATCTTTGGCCTTTAGTGCAAAGATGAGCAGTGTTGAGATGAACATGTGATAGATTGATGAATATCTTTGGCTCATGTAGTGCAAAGATGAATATTTGATTTGAGATGAATATTGATTGATGTTACGAGGATAAAATATTGATGATGGATCGTTAAATTCATAGATTATAGTAGATTTCATTCTCTACGTAACTCTTACATGAATTATTATTTTCATTGCGAATATTGATCCGAAACTTGTTGTCTATTGTATTCTATCGAGTTTTTCCTGTTGGAGACTAACGATAATTTGTTGTATATTATCTTAGTCATAACATTCTTTACCGGGCTAGTTGAGCTCACCCTTTTCCTTGTTGTTCCATTTTTCTTCTCGGGAGGCGAGAATGTAATGAGTCTTAGTGGGGAATATGGAATGAAGGTTCTAGAGAGAGTTGTTTAGTAGTCCTCACCATTATTGTAAAATAATGTATCAATAAATGTGATGAGGATTTATTTGAGTATAAATATTGTCTAGAAGATAATATTTGTATTTAAACTCACAGCTTTATTGTTGTTGTGATAATAAAGTTGTAGTTGTTTACATTACCGTATATTTTGGCGACTTCGAGAATGGGTTGGATGGAATGGACCTATTTTGGGGTCGTCACAAAAGATATGCAAATAATATCATCATTTAAGATCGAGGATGATAAAAAATATTTTTAAAGAAACGAATCCAAAGGAAACAAAATGACAAGGATTAAGGATTAAGGATTCATACTTTGTTTTATCCATGTCCAAAATACCTCAAAATAATCATAGTGGTGTAAAATTCAAGAATGATCAAAACATGGATACAATCAAAGCTAGTATCCACAATAGATATTTTGAGACGAAAAGAAAATTTTTCATTTTAGATGAATAATGTCGTATTCGTGAATAAGTCAGATATCGTGAATAAAGGCCAGATCGTGAATAAGAATCTCAGACACCAAAAGTTCCAAATTTGATAAAATTTCGGATCAATATTTCAAAGATAATGATATTGAAGAAATAATATCATTACGAAAAAAATAATATCTCTTACCTCGAAAGATCAAGATTTCAAATTTGAAACACCTGGGATATAAAGCTATGACTTGAACTTGCAAATATATAGCAATACTCAAAATATACTCAAAATACTCACAAGAATACGCTCGATAATATAGAGAGAAAATTTCGAGTTTACGTGTGATTTTCAATTCTAACCCAAGACCCTATTTATAGAAAAATCTTTAGAAACACCAAAAGCGAGAAAATTTAATAAAATATTAATATATATATATATTATAATTTCTACGCCCACTTTTAAGGATCTGAATTCAGCAAATTCCAACATATGCAAGACCCACAATAATGACAAAAAACGTTTTTCATATTTAAAATATTTTAAACTTCCAAAAATTAATTATTTCAGAGCTTCAGAACTTCAATAATTCATAATAAATAGCCCTTTTATCAGAAAATTCAAAACTCGTGGCTTTTTATAGGAAATTCAATTCTCTACAACTTTGCAGAAGAAAGTTTTTCCAAATTCCAAGTGGAAATTGACCAAAATTCATAAACGGGCGATTTTACAAGCTATAATCAAATTTCGATCGATAAATGGGGTCCAATTTACATGTTTAACATGTTTTAAATATTTATTGCAACAAAATACTCTTCCTCCTCAGTATACTCATATATCCCACATTCAAGTTATAAAAATATCACCATTATTATATTATTAAAATATAATAATATATTTAAATGAATTATTTTATCATAAAAGATAAAATTTCAATTTTCAACAATAGTCACATTAAAAATTTCTCCATCTATATCCACATAAAATCAATATTTTCCTCATCATATGAATCAATAATTAATTATTCACAAATAATATTACGAAATCACAATATTGACAACCGAGCGGTTCAGGAAGAGGGGCTTTCAATAAGAATTTCTCCTTCTCATGCTAGCAATTAGGTGACCAAACCTCTCCTTAGACAGAACTTTCTAGACATTGCCAATAATGTTATCTAATAATATTATTCGAGATAATATGAATTATTGCTTCGATAATGAAAAATCTTGTGTAATGACAATTATCAAACAACAAAGAATATAAAATATCAACGCAAAGAATTATTAAATCAATAAAATAAAATCTTCGAATAAAGAATTATCGTAACCATTATTGAGTAGGCCTTCTACGTAAGAATCAATAATTGGTGCAATACCGTGTCTTCTTGTGTTTTAACCACCGAGTATTTTAACAAGATATTAGCAGTAATAACTACTGTAGTTATTTTTAAACAACTTATATTTGTCGTTTTTCTTCATCCAATCGCTTTCAGTTATGGGGCCCACACATGGTCGTACTTGTCGCATTTAAATATTCCCCCACAAGATTTGAATATTCCACGACCAATTCAAATATTCCCCGACAACAATGAATATTTTATAACCACTTGCTTATTTTGAAATATTTGCGTATTTTACCCATAACTATCCACATTAATCAAATCAACCATTACTATTTCAAAATAATAAATAGAGAAAATTAAATTTCATTAATAATAAGTTGGAGTCTTACACGTATGGGTCGACCCTAGTTTTCTATTCTATTCTGTTTTGCGGATTGGTGATGTTTGTGCCAAACACACCTTCTGATTTTACATACATTGGATTCGCGGTCCAACGTGTGTGACTTGTATGTGTGACATTATTTGACTTGCCTGTGTGGCAAGGTATATTCTGTTTTATTCTGAGCTCGGTATGAAATAACACCCAGCCATTTGATTCAGCCTATTATTTCATTGTGTTAGTCTTGTTGTTTCGTTTCAGTTCGTTTCGTTTCATTTCATTTAATTGAGTTAGTTATTTCGGTTCATTATTTGTATTCTATATCCGTACTGGGCATTTGGCTCATGCTGTATTTTTTTTCCGGTAGGTAATCAAGGGGATCAAGGACAAGTGTGACGAGAGCTCTCTTCTATCCAATAGTTTTGATATATTTTGTTAGGCTATGATACATTGATTTATTTAGAGTTGTAATAGTTATTTCAGATTGTGGTTTGAGCCAGTATGACATTTATTATAGTTTGTCTTATGACATTTAATTATTATGAGATTATTCTTTTGTGGTTTAGAGCCTTGTTATATATATTGTGGTTTAGAGCCTTGTTATATATATTAATTAGTTTTGTTGTGTTTTGAGTAACTCTTTCTATTTCGGAAAGGGAGTGTTACAATCTGAATGAATGTTTAGTATTCTCTCCCTCCGTTTATTAATATAAGTCGTTTTATTAAAATATTTTTGTTTCTTAATATAAGTTGTTTGAGAATTTCAAGTAAATATTAATTGTTTAGTTTCTAACATTTTCCCAATATCAAATACATAACTTTGATTCTCCTACTATTCTCTGTCTAATAAATAATATTTTTTTTTTCAATATAACGACAATATAAAATATTCGGTGAATAAATAAATAAGTTTAAGTCAAAGTTGAAACTTTAATAATTTATTTATTACCACATCCCTTTCAAAATTATAAATCCACTAATTTTTCAAATCAAACTTGTAAATTGATATATATATATATATATATAATTTTAATAAAAACAAATATAATTGTATTAGAGTCAGTTCTTATATTTTAGTGAAAAAAGAAAAAGAAGATATTGGGAGTGATTCTCATCGGACGTCAGCTGTGATTTGTGAAGAGGGAACTGAACACATATTAGGAGATGGTATTGGTGTGGACAGACAGACAGACTATATATATATGTATGTATAATACTTATGAGATTGGTGGTAAGATTGATTTCCAGAAGTTATCGGACCTTGGATTTACTACAATAATATAAACAGAATCTTCCCCAAAATTCACCTATTTAATCGCTCGGCACGTTTGTTTGTTTATTTGTTTGTTAATGGTTTCAATTTTTGATAAGAACTAACATATATTTTCTAATTCGTTTAGGAGAGCACTATTCAAACAATTCGGGTTAAATTCTGGGTTGAAACAAATTACGGGTCAAATTTCATGTATGAATGGAATCAAATTCTTCGAATAAGGCCTTAAACCTCTTTCTCATATCTTTACCATATGGGGTGTTACAATTATTTTTAAATATATTTTTGATATTTTCATATGGTTTCTTCTTACACGAAGGTATGATTTACTGTATACTTATGTGAGAAAGACCGTATAAAAATATTAAAAAAAATACATATGTAAATATCAATTACGTTAATTTATTTTACATCTTTATCCATTTCGAATATCAATTATCAATTAATAATAGTATAGTATATTATAGGACATTGATTTTTTTTCGTTGATATTTTTATATAAAAATCGTCGCTATAAATTTTATAACGATAATTTTTACTGTTGCTATATATCTATAACTATATTTTTTATATGTCAAAAAAATTAAGTGGAAATATCAATTAACTATATTATAATGTCGACCGCCTTATAAAGCTTATAAATTTCTTTCAATCCTTTTCTTTCCCTCCTCACATCTGGACTACACGTCTCACCAGTAACACAAGCACAGCAGAGGATAGAGATAAGACTGTCTGTTCTGTTTAAACACTTCTCCGGTTCATTTCATCTACTCCAGAAATTTCAAAGGTATGTTATCCCCTTTCATTTCCAGATTTTTTTTAATATACACTTTAACTTATTTAAAATTTTAGTTGGATTCTTTACCTTCTTTTTTTTTTTACCAAGTGATTCTAATGCCTCTCCCAGATTCAATTCTAGCTAGAAACCCTTACTTTCAACATTCAACAACATCAAATCGAGGTTCTGAAGAACAATCACAAGAAAGTCATGGTATTTTCACCTGTTTTTCATTCTATCTGAAAATTTTATACATTTTAATACTAATTGTGTGTATCACATTTGTGGGTATTTCATCATTGGATACTGGCCGAATCTGATTGATTTTTGATAAAATTAGGTGAGTCCAATTGTGAGAATGGGAAATGAGGAAATGGGTCCGCCATGGTTGAAACCACTGCTAAAAGCCAATTACTTTGTGCCCTGCCTTTCTCATGGAGATTCTAACAAAAGTGAATGCAATATGTATTGCTTGGACTGTATGGGGAATGCTTTGTGCTCTTACTGTTTAATCCATCACAAAGATCATCATGTCATTCAGGTAATTTGCTGCCTCTCCCTCTTTTTCCTTACTTCCATTAAAACTTGATAGCTCCATATTTGACATATAAAGCACCTTCTTTGTACCATTTGATTTGGTGGGCTTTTTTTCTTTTCAATTCTACTTTTAGATAAGGAGATCTTCGTACCATAATGTGGTGAGAGTAAATGAGATTCAGAAGTACATAGACATAGCTTGTGTCCAAACATACATTATCAACAGTGCCAAGATTGTCTTCCTCAATGAGCGGCCACAGCCCAGGCCTGGAAAAGGAGTGACCAACACCTGTGAAATTTGTGGCAGAAGTCTTCTCGACTCCTTTAGGTTCTGTTCTCTTGGTTGCAAGGTGAATTTTCTTCTTCTGTTCCCCCTTTTATCTGACTAGTTTTGAGGTTGTTGCTTTTGCCAGTTGATTATTTTTATTTAGACTGTTTGGACTAATTTTCAAAGTGGGGTTTCTTTTCCATTAATAAGATATTGTCCAATACCAACTTTTCAGGTATTTGGGATTATCCAGTCGTAGAATATATTAGCCCCAATAATGATGGAGTTGGTGTTTGAATTTTTCTCCTTAATTCTGTTGGACTTGTACTTCATTCGAAAAATTACTTGCATTTTTTTCATTTTAATTTTGTGAATGTTATTCTCATAAAAAATCCATTTTTGCACAACTCCTTCCTCATTTCCATTTGGTAGCAATCTTTTTTTGGTATTTCTACCATCATTTTGACTTAGTGATCTTTATTGTTTGACATACTTAATACAGCTTGGAGGAATCATGCGGGGTGATCCAGAGCTCACATTCACCCTGAGGCTGAAACATAATCGGGAGGGATTCCTTTACTCTGAATCAGATGAGCCCTCAACCCCTAAGAAGATCCGGAGGGCACATGTTTTTGATCAATTCCTCAATGCTCCTATGTTTTCATCTGATTTTCGTCGTATTTATGGAGGCGTCTACAATAAGTCCTCTGGTTCTACTTCTGGAGATGAGGAGCAAGGTATACACTGCATCTCACCGGGCACTCCTCCCATATTTAACCACCGGAACTCCAATGGCATTCGACATAGTTCCAGCAGGAGGAGGAAGGGCATTCCACATCGCGCTCCCTTTTGATAATGTCAAGCTCAACAATCGACAAATCTCTCTCCATATCGTCACAAACTAGTGTACTGAACAAGAAAAAAAAGAGGTATAGAAACAAAGACAAAAGTTGGATGCTATATGTGAAGTTAGAAATATTAAATGATATTACCAAAGACAACAATGAAGAAACAAAAAAAGGAATAAATGGGAAATGGGTAGCAAATGGAGAAAGGAGAATTATGTATAGTTGGTAGTGTCTTGTGTAAATATAATACAGTAGTTTCAGCTAGCCGTTCTCCGAAAGATAGGGGGAGTTTCTCTATGTATGTTCTTTTGATCTTAAAGAAGATATTATGATATGGTGGAATATGTTGTGATGATTGTATATAATTGTACAGGTGGTGTTTTATACATATAATAAAAGTGGTTGTATACATTATACTAGTTGATAGTATTATTCAGTTTGTTGGCAGAAATATTCAACCAGCTGATAAGCACAAGCAAAATTGGGGCAAATATGTGTACATTCTGAAATGCTTAGTTGTTTTGAGATAGTATGGTGCTGCTAACCTGGTATTGAATTTAGAGTTCCATAGACTCCCCTTCTGAATCTAAGCTTACCGTGTAGTTTCAATTTTCCCCACGGGTTATACACCATCTATTCCAAAAAAGAATGATTTTAAATTTTGTAAACATCAAGGATATGGAAAATGATATATTTTAGATAGATTTTATTGCGTGAAACTGTTGTACTGCTTTCCTGTTGTATAACAACCCCGAATGCGGCTGTGCACTTTCAAGCAACCTCGGTTGATTTATTTTTAGACCCTATGAAATGATTCGATAGTTAACTGGTTTTGCCAAATTCAGCCCCCAAGTTTAAAACTTATTAATAATTTTACCCTTCAAATTTAATTTAATGCTCCATATTATAGTCTCCAAGTGTTGGTGATGAAGTAGAGTTAGTCTAGGAGGCTGTCCCTGTCGGTTCTCTCAGATGCAGCTGCTTTCTGTGTCCCTATCATCAAATGACTCTTCCTTTTTTTACATATATTTTAGTGAATCCGTGGCCACCCACTACTGTTTTAGCATTAAAGTATATACGCTAGTATTTCCACAAGTGGACTGGGATTGTGATCGCATGGAAGAGCCGTGAAGAACCTGAATGGCTGCTGAGGTGGGCCGACTTAAACCCCAAATTATTGAGAAATTAAAACACTTATCTTGTTGATGATAAGTTGGGCAACTGTGACGTACGTCCGTTTCAAAGTATTAATCATCACAATAAGTCTATTATCACATAAAAGCAGTCACATATATTTATATACATATTTTGTGAGTCATCAAAATATACATGCGACCGATTTTATGTGATAGTAGACTTACTCTACTATATTCATTATACCACTATATCTCTAAATGTTCTATTACCGGTGATAATAGTAGTGGTAAATCGGCTTGTAACACCCAGTTACATATCTAGCCATGTTGGAAAAAAATTAAGTTATTATTAATAATATTTTTTTGGTGAGGTGTGGTGGGTTAAAATAATTCAATAAAATATTATTGGATTAGTATTTTAGGGTCATGTTTAGATAGATTTGATTCGATTCAAACTTAGAATTTGATCGAATATTTATTTTGAACTCAAGATTTGACTTGGATTATTTCATAAAATATTAAAGTTGACTCTTGAGAGTTCAGACCAGAAAGAACGTAAAAAATTTAAGTAAATATTACTTTTTCAGTATATAAAAAATTAAGTTATTAACAATACTATCTTAACCGCGAGAAGGAATAGCCTTTAATTTTTTTATATACTTTATCATATTTTTTTTAAAGATAAATAAGTACTTTTTAATTATCCTTTTAAGGAACGAGAGAGTAGTATATTTTTAGCCCCGTGAATAAAAAAAATCAAATATGAAATCAAAATATAAAAATTAAAGCTAGGTGGTTGAAGCCACACGTGGTATCTTTTCTTCATTCCACGATCCACAGGGAGCACTGTTATTTGAGTTTCTTGCATTGGAGTCCGTTCCTATCATATATGGCCGTATGTCGTCCTCTTTATTTTAAAATTAAAAAATTGGAACGGGTGGGGACAGCATGTGTAAATTTTTAGTTGAAAAAGTAAAAAAAAATTATGAAATTTAAATGATTGAATGGTAAGTTCCAAAAATTAGACTAAAAGAAAGATAAAACAATAATATCACTAAATATACAGTGATATAAATAAAAATTAATTTTTTGACCTAACTACACTAGCTCTTTTTTTAATGTTAATTAATCTAACGTTCGAAATCAACTACTCAAGAAATCACTTTTTTAATACATACATTAAGAAATTAATATTTTTACATGAAAATAAAAATCTCAAAAAATTTCTCATACATATGTTCAACTGATTAATTAGTTTCAATTTTGATGAATGCATTAGTTTTTCTTCAAATATATGTTCGCAGAGAAGGAAATAATTTACCTAATTCTCTTGTCAAGTTGGTTCCTCCTCGTCAACTCTATCATATTTATAATTCGGACATTCTTGATGAATGAATTTCTCACATGATTTTTAATTTTTCCCATCCGTCCAAATAAGATAATGTTTTTGTTGATATGTAGTGCTTTTATACCTTAAATTAAATCAAAGATTACTACTCTCTCAATTCCCCCCTTCCCAAAAAAAAATAAAAAAATTGTGGAATTTCAAATTGTGATTTTACTTTCAAAATAATAATTTAGTATTTATGAATAGTTTTGAGTAGTATACATATTAACTACTATTATGTATTTATTTAATTAATTATAATCTGACGGAAAAAATTAGTATATGAAATAATAGTAAGATCGAGATCTAATAGTAAGATCAAGGATAGCATGTTTTCATTGATGACCACTTCTTGAGACTTAGCTAGGGAAGACACTACGTCAATGCTTATTTAGTCATTCAGTTTATAACTATACGTCTACAGTTGATTACCCACAATAGATGTAAATGTAGTATTAGTGCTGAGAAGCATACATCAATGTAAGATCGAGATGCTTGCAATGTTTTTCATGTACAATCTGTACAGAGGCCAAATTAATCCCATCATATGAAAGATTTTACAACTTAATATTGGCTTTATTAGGGAAGCATTCATCCAATCATCCCTAACTGGCAAAATAATAATAATGGTCAGGAATTAGCATCATTTAATCTACCCTTTGGAGTTATATTGCCACTATGAATTTTTTTTAATTCAGTATGAAAATAATAGTAAGATCGAGATGCTTGCATGTTTTCATGTACGCTACCACTTCTGGAAGCGTACATCCAATGCTTGCCCTTTTTATTTAGTCATACAGTCGATTTATGCGAGGGGCCAGGAATTTCCCATCGCTATCATTACTCACTCTATCATTCATTTTGGAGTTATTATGAATTTTTTAATACTTAGTATATAGATATAAGATTAAAATTTTATTATTAAGTATTTATTTAAAACCTCAAATAGATAGATTAAGTTTGACCTAAAAATAATTATATATACACACGAGACATTTTACTTGGTTTAAATTGGATGTTTTAATATGATATTAGAGTTATTAACTGTCATCTAAGTGAATAAATATTAGTATGTATAAAAAAATAAAAAGAAAAGATTATTACTATGCTATGTATGATAAAAAAATGCATGATAATTAATCTAGTCCCCAGACCAGGCCAGACTATATATATATATATCTCGTTGATAACACAATGATCATCTCATCTGATTATTTACTCAATTTGAGACCCAAGTTTTATTTTATAATTACTTCTTACGGGTCCACCTATATATCTTACCTAGCTACTGATTTTGAATACAAAATGCACCAACTGTTCCCTCGTGGAACTAACTCGTACATACATTTTTCTTAAGATCATAAATAATTAATATGAAAATTGTAACTCTTACGCCTAGCTAGCTATCTTAATAATTTTATATTGAATTCAGTCGTCTCAATATTTTGTTATACTCCCTCCGTCTCCGTATTAAAAATCCTCGATAGCATTAAATTTTTTTACGATATTAAGAAAATAAATGAAATAATAAAATTACCTATAATAATAATATTTAAATATGAAGAGAAATTAGAATAAAGAAAAGTATGAGATATTTAATGTTACTTTTAGATATAATAGGAAAATATGTGTAAAAAGTTTGGTTATTAAAGGAAAATGAACATTTAACACGTGGACTATCCAAAAATAGTAATAGGGAGACTTTTATCGCTTTTATTTTAGGAGTATGAAACTAGTCTGTCTTTATCATGTTGAATTCTTTAGTCATTTAATTTTTTTTACTCAATTCAGAATTCTAAGGTAATTAAGAACCTAATTAATTAATTAGATCTACAAGAGTTTTCATGCATATAGCTAGCTAGCTAATGAGCTAATCAACATATGCTTTTTTGTAATATTAATTTAAGGACATCTATAAAATGCATGTATAGTATGTATCTTAAGAACATTATAGACTTGCGCTTTTGTACCTAAAATAATTAATGGTGTACAAATAATTACATGATGAGTTACTTGCGCTAATTCACTGTCATTTCTTAAATTGCAACAAATATTTATAATATCTGATTTTATCCTAGAAATCAATATTGACAGTTGTTTGTCCTTCAAAAGAAATTCCATAAAATCCTAAATCATTTAGATTTCTACATCTAATTCATTATTAGGCATTCATTCCCAGAAAATCATTCCCAAATAGGTCATATATATATATATATATATATATATATATATATATATATATATATATAACATATAATTAAATGCGTATTTCTGTTTATGCATCTTCTCAATTATTTCCCATTGATTTCCACATTGCCAAAATCTTCTATCTCCCTCCCTCCCAAGTCGTATATATACAGCAATACTCATTTGGAAGTAGAGGACACAAAAAGAGTTATCTCTCACAAATTCCATATTGTTCTACCCTGTTGCCCCTTTAGCCAGCCATGACTAGGAAGAAGGTGAAGCTCGCATTCATAACTAATGATGCGTCAAGAAAAGCAACATTCAAGAAAAGAAAGAAGGGTCTTATGAAGAAGGTGAGCGAGCTTAGTACCTTATGTGGTATTGATGCCTGCGCCATCATATATAGCCCTTACGAATCTCAACCTGAGGTTTGGCCTGGCACTTTGGGAGTCCAACGCGTGCTGGGGCAGTTCAAGAGGATGCCTGAGATGGAACAAAGCAAAAGATGGTGAATCAAGAAAGTTTCATTAGGCAAAGGATAACCAAGGCTACTGAGCAGCTCAAGAAACAGCACAAGGATAATCGCGAGAAGGAGCTGACTGAGGTAATGTATCAATGCTTGACCGGGAAAGGGCTGCAGAACTTGGCGATGCCGGATTTGAATGATCTGGGTTGGTTGATTGACCAAAAGTTGAAGGAGATTAATAAGAGGATTGAGTCGATGAAGAAAAGAGCAGCAGTACTACTAGTACTAATACAAACGAATTAGTGTCACCTCCTCAGCTTGCACAAACTAGGTCATTCGTTGCAACACCTACTAGTGATGGAATTATGGGTAAAGGGGGTAGTAGGAGTACTGCAACGGAGGAACAAAAGCCGGTGGTTGATTTTGCGGCTTTAGAACATGGAATGCAGAGGCCACAATGGTTTAATGATCATCAATGGATGAACAATCATGTTAACCCTAATGATCATCAGCACCACCAGCAGCAGCATATGGGGATGGGGTTTGGCCGTGGGGAAGATATGATGATGATGCCATTTGGAGATGGGCAGAATACTATGTGGTCTAGTGCCTTTTTTCCTTGAGTCAAGTATTTTGTCTTGTGTGTCATTTTACACAAATGTTCATTTGCATGTTTATAATTTCAACATTCAAGTACACCCTATGATGAGGGTGAAGTGGTGGTTTGTTTTGCTTCTTATGTACCTATCTGCAGGTATGTACTTTTGTCGCTTTTTTTTAAATTTTTTAAATAACTCCAATGTTCATGATGATCTTAATTACCTGAGTTACTTATATTATTAATTATTGTTCCAAAAGTAGTAGTGATCGAGTTTATTTTCACTTAGGCAATTATCAGAATTATGGATAAAAAAAATCCTGCTTATTTTTAAATGGTTAGTTAAGATTTTTTTTACCCATATAAAAAAGGACTAAATATACATCTGTTACACCATGTATCATCAAAGTGATCATTTTTTTCTCCAAAATCATTTTTGGACATGAATTAACCGTAATACTCTATTTGCCGGCAACTCATTTACTTTTGTACGATTTAACATTATTTTCAAATATGGTTTGACTTAAACAACACAAATACTAATTTTAAAAATTATTTTCATAATAACTAATTTAAAGACTTAATCTCATTATTTCCTCTCTAAACTCCTCTTTCACCATTACAATCATCAACTCCTCTAACACTATTACCATCATCAATCAAGCATCTTTTTCTTCCTAAACCGGAATCCTATCTCGAACTTCACAATCACAACATAATCTTCAAAAATTTCACATTCAAATCGACAGATCTGAACAAAAAATCAACAATTTCATTATTATAAAAATAAAGATCTGAGAGACTTTTAAGTGGAGAAAGAAAAGTGAGAGGAGTACGGGACAGGGGCAGGAGACGGAGGAAAGGTAGTGGGGCGGGACTCGGGAGGCAGGGCAAACATGGTTTCCAGTCAAATCCCTTTAGTTGGGTTTTCAGACCCCAAACAAATATCATTAAACAGCTCTCGCGGTGGAGGAGGCCGTTGACTGACTGGTCTCAACTCTAGCCGGCGAAACCGTTGCCGCCGTATGAATTGATCGAAGAGTATAGCACATCATCATTACTGGAACCATTTGGGCTCGAGGCTAAATCAGGTTGTGGGTAGTAAAAATCCTGGATGTTGAGAGAGCTGATGATTCATTGTTGAAGATAATGAAGACCAGATTCCCAAATTAGTCTCATGTTGAATTATTTTAAAGTAATACTGAAGAATTTTTTCAACAAGGAATGTTTTTGTGAAAGATTTGGGTTCATGCACCGTTAAACGAGGGATTTTTTTTTATTTTTTAGGGGGGAGAACTAGGTTTTTGGAGGAAAATTGTGAAAAATATTTTTTTATTTTTTATTTTATATATTTTATTTTGAATTAATAATAGAATATTCTTTTTATACAATTATATGTATGCATACATAATTATTTTAAATTAATTATCATGAAATTCATTTCGTACTAATCATTCTCCATAAAAAGTTTTGATCCTTTAAGTTTGTGATTTTCATTTGTACAATCAAATTTACAAGAATTGATCAAAACCCTTAAAGACTAGGACAATTCTAACTACAAACAATATAATTAAAAATATTTAAATAAATATAATTCTTATTTCAGAAAAATATATTATATTTTCATATAATTTTTCTCTTAAGAATAATGATAGGTCCCACATTAAAGTGGATCCCTTTTTCTTTTTTCTTGTAGCCCAAGACATCAGAAGCTTGATATGACCACTAGTCACCAGATAGGCGTAGAAATTTAATTTGTGGTAGTACTATTCTACCTAGTACTAGTACCTAGTATTTCATTCTCTTTCAAATGTAGTACTAGTACGTAGTATAATTCTGTCTGGCCGAGTTTGGGAAGCTCATGTCATGTATTATTACGGTTCCCCTACACTCCGTGCAAACCAATAAATTTTATTACTACATAAAATAATGATATTATAAAAAAATTATAAATAAATACAATATTAAATTTATTAAGTAAAATATATAGTTCTTGTTTACCATAATCCTTTTTTTTATCGGCCAAACTTAATTTTCCTCTCCCTGGATCACGTATTCTTCTTGTCTAGTTGGTCCAAGAATGATTTGGGCCAATTATTTGATCATTTTATTGGTTCCTTTCTTTGGATACTATTGTTTAGGTCATTTCCGTTATTTGGGCTTAAATCGTTGAATTGGCCCATTATACAAATTGTCACTTAATCCAACTTTCGACCGATAATCATTATGCCAAGTGATAGTTGATTATCGTTCAAGCTACCTTTCTGCATAGCATTAATGAGGATGGGACTCGGATGACCCACGGTGGCAAACAAGTAGTAGCAGTGTGTGGAAGTAAATTGCATACTTTCTACCGAAATGACCGGAAGTGAGGAAAAGGTGTCGTGAAGTGATGAGTGTACGATGGCAACCCGGACCTGAGTATGTATGAGGCTAAGATCACATAAGAAGGTAAGTAACACACATTCATTCATATTATTATTCTCTCTCGGACATTGTACATTATTTTTCTCTCCATTGTTGACCTTGTGATCGCCGACATCGACTCTCACGCCGAGTTATCCTCGGCCTGTCGGTAAGCCGCTAAGCTTTTGGTGTCGACTTGTTGAATCGGGATATCTGGACGCCGTCTTGGTGATCGGGACGTGGAGAAAGATCTTAAGCGTTAACATTAAGCGCTGTAGAAGGAGGATCGAGTTCTAGTGTCCCGAGTATTTTCAATCACGCATCGTGTTTGTTTCTACGTCAAGATTCATGGTGAAAGAGTAGAACACCTACACTCAAGGGCGGCGGCGTACCGAGGGTCGCCAAAGGAATCGACACCACGAGTGTCTGCTCGAGATCGTTTGGGGCCCTGCAATAAGTGTTCATGCTAGACACACGTCCAAAACGATCACCAAGATTTTCTATTGAAGCGGTGGCAAGGCTAAACATAGGCTAGTCTTCCCGACGGAGAAAGCGTCTCGCCACGGTTGAAACGCAGTAGAAGGCACTTCGCTGGGAACTCGATACCGAGAGGACCAGACGAAAAAGCTTCACGATCGGCTAAGATGGCGATGAGGCGGATAGAGCTATGGAAGTACTCGTGAAGCAACGACAGATATAGGCGAGTAGATGGCCTTGATGGCGAGTTGAGAGACGAAGAGCTCGGGCTTATGATCAACCAAGAAGCAAGGACACCGGAAGTGGGAAAGAACTCTGCTCATTCAGACGAGAGTCTCGAAATTCAAACTCGAGAAAGAAGAAGATCCCAAGCCCTACTCCTCAAAGATCGAAGAGGGTACATCACCCCGCCGATTCTAAGGAGCAGGGTTGGAGAGAACGAAGAGGTCGATC
This sequence comes from Panax quinquefolius, assembly GCA_020205615.1. Taxonomy (NCBI): domain Eukaryota; kingdom Viridiplantae; phylum Streptophyta; class Magnoliopsida; order Apiales; family Araliaceae; genus Panax; species Panax quinquefolius. Next base: position 3,983,585 of record CM035171.1, read on the forward strand.
CGGAGACCACACTCCGAGACCACAAAATAAAGCCCTTATTGTTGCAGACATTCTCACCATAGTGTGCCCGAGCTCATGTATTTAAATATATCTAGAGATCGTACTCCAGAGAGTTTATCGAGGGTACACCACCGTGGGACACTCGTCATCGTAAAAGCCCTTCAGAGTTGAAGGCTCTATTGTAAGAAACCGATCTACCTGCAGGAGGAAGGAGTCACCGAAAAGAAGCATCATCTCAACCGTAAGGTGTGGAGTATCCGGTTAAAGAGTTAAAAGAACTTCTAAGCAACTTGCCAAGTACAAAAAAACGGCGGATACTTGGGAAAGAAGGCATCCCTTTTTCCGCGGAGATTCTTAAAGAAAAAGTCAACCCCACCAAGAAGTTGCCCCATATCGAGAGTTATGATGGATCGGGGATCCTATGACCACACGGTCGCGCTCGAATCGATCGATGGATTATTACGACTTTAGCGATGTCGCTTAAGTGTCATACTTTTGTCACAACACTCGTAAAGGATGCCCGCGGTGGATGGGGACTTTGCCCTCGATTCAATTTCATCTTGGCGGGCGCATATGCAAGAAATTTCATGCCCGCTTCGGAGTAACAAAAAGAAGGGAAAACCAACTGGTTCGCTTGTTCAGTTCGACATTTTCGAATGAGTCTTTGGGCCAATATGTGAAGCGGTTCCAGAAGCGATCGGCCAAGTGATGACTGAAACGATATGCAAGCCGCTGGATCTGCTTTCAGAATGGGTTAGATCCGTCGATCGAGAAGTTGGTGAAGAAGTTAATGTTTCATCACCAAGAGTCTCATTGAAGCCTTCGACAAAGTCAAGGCTATATCGTGGTGGAGGAAGCCATGGATGACCTCAAACGTCCCTTCTTCGCATACCGGCTTAAGGAGACAGACGATGTAACCGATAGAGACCGTAAAAAGAATGAAGGGAATAAAGACCGATACTGGCTAAGGCGGGTCAAGAAATATAACAATTGGAGATAAAGGTGGAGGACGCTCGTCCGCCAAAATTTCAGAGAGTGAATAGAACGTACACAAGACTCAACACAAATGTAATGTTATCTTGATCAAATTAAGAATCAACCTATCTTCGAACCACCTCGAGATAACATTAAGCCCGGAAAGGGAATTCTCGTAGTATTGTGATTATCATCAAGCTTCGTCATGATACTTAACGATCGTGTGCTAGTTTGAAGGACTTTATTGAAAGAAAGGTACAAGCGCGGGCTTTAATTCAAAGATGTGGTCGCCAGAAATAATCAACAATGAAGATAGAGGGCCTGCTCCAACAAATCAACCAACCAAAGAAGTTGCCCATCCCAGGAATGTACTGCAAGGCACGTGGTAGATGTCACCACTGGGGGTACTTCTGGGAAACTCGTTGGAAAGAAGCGCCGAAGTTACTTGGATTCGGCCACGTCGTATGCGGGTACCCTCCCGAAGACTGACAGACCTTATTCAAGTATGATAATCTCCTTTATCGATGAAGATTACCTTCGGAAGTCATCAAACCGCACGAGGGATCGTTGGTGCCGACCGCATGTTGGGTTCGGTGGATACGGTTGATGATGGTAGATAATGGGTCTTCAGAGATATTCTCAGATGCCCACGCTTATCAGAGGATGCACCTAGACGATCGAAAGATGGAGATAGGACATGAGGCTCCTTTATATGGTTTTAGTAACGACCCGGTCAAGGTGGATGGAACCATTGAACTACCAGTCATCTTCAGAACGGTCCCCCAACAGTAGAAATTATTTGCAAATTTTATGTCAGGTATGTAGATTCTCGCTTATAATGTTATTTTGGGAAGGCCTACTTTAATTGCTTTGGTGTCAGCGACCTCAATTCCTCATTTCAAAATCAAATTTCCTACTACCATGGGGCTCATGAGGTAAAAGGGATTTGGATCCGCCAAAGGTGTTATAAAACGCTGTGATCACTTCGGGAGTGGGAGTATCAAGCGTAAGCGCACCATGGCGTTAGAGATCGAACCCTTCACAAGGAGTAGTTCCAACCATTGGTCACGCCAACCAAGAAACGGAGAGATAGAGCTCATCCCGCAAAGAGAAACAAGACAAAGGAAAATAGGTTCGGGTCTCCCAAAACCTCTCCTGACGAACCTCATGGAGCTCCCCAATGCTATGTTGACATTTTCGCACGGGAACCTCGTGGATATGCCAGAGTAAGTAGGGATATCGCCGAGCATCGGTTGAGGTGGACCCGCCAAAGAAGCCAAACGATTAAAAGAGGAGAATTTTCGACCGAACGCCGCCGAATCATCATGAAGAGATTGCAAAGTCGCTTGGCAACCGACTTCATCTTCGAGATCGACTACCCACAATGGATGGCGAATGTGGTGTCAGTCCGTAAGCAAAATGGTAAATGGCGAGTCCGCATCGACTACACCGACCTAAATAAAGCTTGTCCGAAGGATTTCTACCGCCACCCCACATCGACCAACTCATCGATGCCACTTCGGTATGCTTTGTTAAGTTTCATGGACGATTCTCCGGATATCATCAAATTTCCATGTATAAGAGGAGGATATACCAAGACGCGTTCATTACGCATCGCTCTAAGATATGCTTATAAGAAAATGACTTTCTACCATCAATGCCGAGCCACATACCGTGCAGGATGATGAACCATGTCTTCAGATATCACCAAGCAGAATACGGAGGTGTACGTAGACGACATGATTGTCAAAAGCATGTTGGTGCATAAACATCCGGATGATTTAGAAGAATGCTTTCGACAATTCGTCATCACAATTTGAGATCGAACCCCACTAAGTGCACCTTCTACTTAGGGGCCGCAAATTTCGGGTTATCTTGTCACCGAGAGAGAATTGAAGCCAATCCAGAGAAGATTCAAGCGATCCTAAACATGAAGACTCCTCACCATTTAAAGATGTTCAACGTCTGAATCGAAGGATTGCAGCTTTAAGGAGGTTCATGTCCAAGCCGTGCAGAAAAGATGTCTACCATTCTTTGATACATCGAAAGGGCCAAGAATGCAAAGACGCTTCAATGAACTTTGAAAGCGAGAGATGCCTTCCGAAGCATCAAGTCCAACCTATCTTCTAAGACTTTGTTGGTGAAACCCGCCCTGCCGAACCCCTATATTTGTACTTAGCAGCCTAGTTCGTTGCAAGTAGGAGCGCTTTGGGTGTGTGAAGTCAAGTAAGCAGACCCGCTTTATTACGTAAGCCATGTCCTTCGGATGTCAAACAAGGTAATTAACATTGAAAAGTTTGCTTTTGCTTTAATAACCGCTAATCGAAAGCTTAGGCAATACTTCCAGGGTAGATTGGTAATAGATATACAGATCGTACCCTTAAAGAAGATTATGGGCTAACCCGAGGTATCGTGGAGATTAAATGCATAGACGATAGAGTTGTCCCAATTTTTCATTGAATATCATCCCCGAACCGCCATCAAAGGGCAAGCCTCGGCTGATTTTGTAGTCGAATGCTCGCTTTTCTCAAGTCGATGAAGTTGTGGCGTGTCAAGGATCTGACAGAGCGATTGCGCTTCTTCAACAGGCGAAGTTCGTGGACGCCAGATGCAGATGGGTCTTCTACCACCTGACGCCGCGGAGTAGGGATTATTCGACGAGTCCGGAGGGATTCAAGCGCGCAAAGAGCCATCGATTTCAGCCAAAGCGACAAACAACGAAGTTTTGAGTATGAAGCGGTATTGCAGAGGTTACGACCGAGCAAAGAGTCTTGAAGTGCAAAGAATAATCATCTTCAAGATTCTCGCTAGTCGTTAAGCAACTTTCTCGGGAATACGAAGCTCGAGGCCCAAAATGATCAAATATCTAGCGTAATTAAAGGAACAACTTCAACATTTCCAATCCTACGAGTTTCAAATTCGAGCGTAATAACAATTCCATTGTCGATGCACTCTCCAAATTAGCCACTACGGATGTTAACGCTTTGATGGATCGGTTTACTTAGAAATTTTGCAACATCCTAGTGTCCATTATGAATCTATGATGTGCATCGATCGAACTAATCACCGTCGACTTATATATATAGAGTATCCGGCAGATGGCATTTTACCTTCTGGATCGGATGCTAGCCAAGAAAATCAAGTATAAGAGTGCTAATTTTGTTCGATTGATGGGGATCTGTTCCAAGGCTTTCATCTCCACTACCGAATGCTCGACTCCATCCGTCGAATATGCTCTCCGAGAAGTACATGAAGGCATCTCGTGTGGCGACTATATATGGCTAACTCATTAGCCTATAAAGTACTTCGACAAGGGTACTATCGCCTACCATCTTCAAAGAAGCGATCAATACGCCAAGAAGTGCGAGAAGTGTCAACTCAACAAATTCGATCCACATCACCACCGTAAGAGCTATACTCGATCTTATCTCCTATACCCTTCACCGTCTGGGGTTGATATAATCGAGTCCACTACCGAAGGCAAAAGGTCAAGTCGGTTTTGTTATAGTTGCCATCGACTATACGACCAAGTGGGTAGAAGCAAAACCACTTAGGTTAAGAACGAACAGAATGCTTGAAATTTTGAAAGAATCAAGAGTATTTCGCTTTGGGATTCCTAAGGTGGTAATATCGGACAATGGACGCCAACAGGATCGAAATTTGAAGCATTTTTCAAAGAATCGGGATTCAAAGACAGAAAGACTTCAAAGTTGCTCATCCACAAATAAATGGACAAGTTGAAGTGACCAATGTAACGTCATTGAATCGGGATCAAGCGCAGATTGACGGGCCAAGGGCGATGGCCGAGGAGCTACTTAAGCGTGTTATGGGCTTATCGAACTACTCTGAGGACTACAACGGGGGATTCACCTTTTAGACTAGCCTATGGTACTGATGTCTTAGTCCCAGTTGAAATTGGATCTCCAAGTCTTCGGGTCAGTCAATTCAGAGAGATCTACAATGAAGAAGGGCTTAAGGCCAATCTTGATTTGCTAGAGGAAGTAAGAGAAACAGCCTTAGTCAAATTGGCAGCCTATCAGCGAAGAGTGGCCAAGCATTATAACAAGGGGGTAAAGTTTCGAAGGTTCGAAGTAGGAGATTTTGTCCTCCGAGAAGCCAAAGCATCTACACCTCAGAATCAGGGAAAGTTGATGCCAAACTGGGAAGGACCTTATGAAATCACTGAAGTGCCTAAGCCGGAAACTTATCGGTTGAAGGCATTAGATGGGTCGGCAATTAAGAATACTTGCACGCTGGCGAGCAGCTTAAGAAGTACTTTCAAGAAAAATGATATCAAGACATCGAAGTTTGTAAATATTTATGTCATCATCAATAAAAGTTCCTTTTTCTCAAAAAATCTTGTCTTCGTTCTTGATCGGGCAACGGTTTAGGAGGTTCGGGTGGACTCACCGCCATTCGATGGCGTGCTTTTCTTAGGTGGTCCTTATGAGTTTGTCGTGCCCTTCGTGGTAGGCAAACGTCATTGGTGTTGGGAGGTTCGGTGGACTCACCGGTCATTCGATGGCGTACCTTTTCTGCTAGTGGTCCTTATGAGTTTGTCGTGCCCTTCGTGGTAGTAAACGCCATCGGTGTTAGGAGGTTCGGTGGACTCACCGCCATCCGATGGCAAATTTTTTCGGCAGTGGTCCTTATGAGTTTGTCGTGCCCTTCGTGGTAGGAAACGCGTCATTGGTGTTAGGAGGTTCGGTGGACTTCACTTCTTCGATGGCCATTCGATGGCAAATTTTCATCTTAGTGGTCCCATGACTTTGTCAGCCCTTCGTGGTAGGCAAATGTCATCCTTCGACTTTGTCGTCGCCCTTCGTGGTAGGAAAATGTCATCTTTTGATTTTGTTAGGCCTTTCGGGGTAAACAAATTCCTAATGAAGCGATCTTTCTCACACTTCTTTCAGAACTAATAAGTATCCCTTTACCTTATCGCCTAAATTTTTCTAAGTGTCGAGTTCGGAATGCCTCATTCTTTAATTTCATCTTATCTCGTTATATGACATGTTTAGTTGTTACTTAACATTCGGGTTCACCCATGAAAGAGTTTGTGCATCTTTCCGCTTAAATTAATATCGAGTATCGACAGTAAAATAAATACACCAAGTCATAAGAATGGAACCATTTTTCATTGATATTCAATCTAATTACAATATTAGATAATTTTTACAAGTCCTATAAATTAAAGAAAGAAAAACAACAAAAAAGAACATCATCTTCAGCGCCATCTTCGCTCATCCAAGAAGAATCGAGTAAGGATGGATCCAAGTCGGGTCATAGCATACTTCTCCTCACCACCACGACTCGGCAGAGCTCAGAAACTCCTCGTAATATATCTTCATTATCTCCCCATTAATTTCGTCCCGAGTTCCTAGATTTCTCTTCACATATTTGTTTGCGAAGGTCATTTGGTTAAAGGAGGCCCAAGGTCCCAAGAGCCTCGAGTTCTTGATTTCTTCTTCGAGCTTGAGCCGCCTTATTCATATGACGAGTCTCTCGCCGCCTTCCAGTTTTGGGAATGGTCTTGGTCGATTTTAGCATCGCCTTTAATTCCTCGATCTTCTCATCCTTATCTCGCCTCCTTTGAACCAAGTCAATGTTCATTTTGACGATCTCCTCGTCTTTCAGACTTTTGATCGACTTTAGCTCTTCATCGAGGCCTTCACATCTCCTTTGGCTTGAGCTAACTCTTTTTGAAGCCCTTCATTCAGTATGAAGAATGCATTCACGCTGAGTCTTTTCCTTAGCCAAGGCATTTTCGGCGGGCATTCTCCTTCCTCGTGGCCTCTTCCTCGATTCTATTGAGGGATCTCTTGACGCAGACGCCTCAACACAAAGATTCGCTTACGCATGTCCAATATTATTTGATTAGTTTTCAAATGTATAAGTATGAAGATAAAATCGAAATAAAGGGAGAATCGCTTACCTTTTCGCCAAGTAGCTCATGCCTTCGCTGAGTAAATCCTCGTTTGAATCGCTCCTCAACCGATGATCACCTGCTTTCACGAAACAAAGGCGCTGAATAGCTTGAAAGGGAAAATGGGCATTAAATCGAGGCCACATGGTTGGAGAGGCCATGGCGCCCGCCGAATTCGGCAGTCAGTTTGTCTTGGAGGAGAAGGCGGGGTTCATCATGAATCGGGCGAGGAGTCCACATGTATGGTTTCGGAGAGAAGGGACCGAGCAGAGTGGGTTCGGTCATGAAGGTGCGTAAGATGAACCGGTGGTCTGTCTGATGGATGTTTTCTTTTCGGATGGAGTGGGGATGATTCCGGATCGGTTCATCGTCAGCACTTGAATTTCTGTGGACGTAGTCGGAGGAACGACAAACAAGATGTGGAACTTTGAGCTCTTCTACAATCGGGGGTTATCTTAGTCCTTATTTTCTTTACATCGGCGGACCTTAGCCCGATCGCAAAGGAATATCAAGCAGCCCTCCTCACCGGGGTAGGTTCGTAAGATGTAGGATCGGGGTCGGTTGAGAGGGTTGTTTGGGGGTTGCTTCGAAGTGTTTCCGGATCACTTTCGGGGTTTGTTTTGGTCAGGGTGGATTTGGATCTTTTCATGATCTTTTTCTTCTACGAGGTCCGAGGTTTTCTTCTTGTATGTTGAGTTCGCTTGGTTTGAGGTTCATCATTTCAAGGGAAGTAGTTGGTGGATCGATGGTAGGGGATCAACCGAAGATTCTTCAACCGGATGCTCTTCACTCGATCCACATTCTTCCCTCGCTAAAAATCTTCCAGTGTCTCTCACTTCCAAAGAAGTCGGCTTTGATCGTAGACACCGCAAAAATCCATATATCGAGCCTCAGATTATTTATATATCTCAAAATGATGTTACAAAGTTATTCAAACTTACATTTGTGATCATATAGCCAGCTTGTTTGGTCGTAAGTGTAAAACTCCATTCTTTGGAGGAATCTTCTTCAAAAGTCTCGCCATCTCCTCACACGCCTTCTCTGAGATGTCTCCAAAGTCGCCAGAGACCCGATCGTAGGTAGTCCAACTGGAAGAGAAGAGATCTCGGTCCCAGAATTTAAAAAACCACTTCGTACAACCTTTGTCACGGGAAGGGGTATCCATCAAGGTCTCCTCTCGAACCTGTGTTGGGTCTGGGAGACTGCTTACTCAAGATTTTGAAGCCTCGCTTCTAGACTTTCCTACAGAGAAGAGGTGAAGAAGATGTCAACGAGGGAGAAATCCCTAATTCATGACAAAAAGGCAATGAATGCCAGATACGGATGTAGAGTTGAGCACTAATCGAGCAAAGCCCACTCCTACGAACCCTAGGGAGGGTAACGATAAAAGCACATGGAGAGGTAGCGAACCCCTTTTCCAAAAAGGTGATCGGCACGGCGACCCAACCGTCCTGGTCATTTGGTACATACGCTTCTTCGTGAGCAGGGCCCTTATGGCGATATATGTCAAGAATCGATAACGAGTCCCGAGGATACATATTTCGATTCTCGTGACGGAGAAAGGGATGTTGGCATGAGGAACCGCTCTCCGCCCTCAAGAAGTCGAGTCCGAGGCGTAGGGATCGTAGAAGGATTTCCCCCATGGTTGTTGATTGGGGTTGGAACTTGAACCCTCTCGTTGTGGTTCGGGTCAGAGAGTTATGGCCGGAATTCACAAATACCATTGTTGAGATTTCGCGAATCGCAGGAAGAAGTTCTGCAGAGAGAAGAAAGCTCAAAGGTTCAAATTTCAAATTAGCAGTAAAATAATCAAATTGGTAAAGTTTACCTTTTATAATCGATTAGCTATACTGTAATCGAGGGCTGCACATTTAATTCACTCGCAATGATGATGAATGGGAAGAGGTTTCATCCGCTTTTTGGGTCTAAATATCTTCACCGAGTGGGCTTACGCCTATCGGGCTTCCCATTTCTATTCCTCGATATCAATTTGGACCGATTTTGATGGGCTTTCAGTGAGTTTCACTTTCGATCTCTTGTGATTTATCATAATTGCTATATCACGGGCTATATCGCTTATAGTTTTTCATTAAACACCTTGTTTAATAAAAGACTAGGGGCAATGTCAGGCCATAATACTTTTCCTTATCGGGCCAAACTTAATGGCCCCTCCTCGATCATGTTACTCATTCTGGTTAGTCCAATGATTTGGGGCCCCATTTATTCGATCATTTTATCGGGTCCTTTCTATTGATACATCGTTTGGGTCATTTCCGCTTATTTGGGCTTAGTCATTGAATCGCCCATTATACAAATTGTCACTTAATCCAACTTCGACCGCAGAATCATTATGCCAAGTGATAGTCGATTATCGCGTTCCGCCACCTTCTCGCATTTACATTAATGAGGATGGGACTCGATGATGGCTACGGCAAAACAAAGGTAGCAGTGTGGAAGTAGTTTGCATACTTTTTACCGAAATGACCGAAAGTGAGGGAAAAGGTGTCGAAGTGATGAAAGTGGCACAAGAAACCTGAATCGAGTATGATGGGTTAAGATCACATAAGAAGGTAAGTAACACACACATTCATATTATTATTCTCTCGCATATTAGACATTATTTTTCTCTCCATTATCGACCTTGTGATCGCCGACATCGACTTTCACGCCGGAGCTATCCTCGACTGGGCCAAATCATTGCTTTTGGTGTCGATTTGTTGAATCGCAAGGCAGGATATCTGGACGCTCTCTTGGTGATCGGGACATGGAGAAGATCTTGCTAATGCAGCTTAATAACTAAATATTTTATTTCTAAAATTACATTACTTATACTTGAATTATATTTATTTATCAAGAGTAACAAATTCAAGTTAGATAAAAAATGTATGTGACTTTTTTATATTAAGTAAGATGATCTTATTATCGCTTCCTCGTAAATTATATTACTAAATTTATTTTTGACTTCGTTGAACTAATTAAACGAATGACCCTTTGAAGAATTATAATATTACGCTGCTTTTGAATTTTATTTTATAAATTTTATCGACAGAGTAAATAAATTTTATTTATTATTTAATAATTAAATCATATGATCATTAATTGATTAGTGTATTATATTTTTATTTTAATAAAATAACAATCATATCATCTAAATAATGATTAAATCTCATTTATACTTTAAAACTATAATTATACTTATATTTTAATTATAATAAAAAATTATGTTAGGTAGATGATTTTGATGATAACTTTTTTCTTTGTCAAACTTTTTTATCTACATGGAAATATATATAATTTTACTTAAATTTATATTATAGTATATTATATATATATATATATATATATATATATATGCAGAACGAATATAAAACACTCTTCTTAAATAGCACTCATTTATTAAAATTACATCTTGGAAATTTTTTAAAATATAAAATAATATTAAAATATAGTGGTCTCACTTGCTTTCCTTTTATCCACAAAAATGTCACCAGCGGCATTTAATAGAATCTCCAAAACGACGTAGTTTTAATAAAAGAGTTCTAGCTATTTAATAGAGAGAGTTATTTAAGAGAAGTGTTTTAGATCCGTCCTCTATATATATGAATATAAGATACCAATTAATATTATGTAAGATGATCTTCTTTTGTTTATTTTTATACAACTATACTACTAATTCTCATTTCTTTATAAAATTACGATAATAAATTTTAAATATACTTGTATTATTATATATATGTTTTAATAAAATAATAAATTAATATTATGTAAGATGATCTTATTTTAATTATTTATTTATAAAACTATACTATTAATTCTCAGTTCTTTATAAAGCTACGACTACAGTAGTTTTAATTTCTGATTTCAATTAATAAATAATAAAATTTGATTTAATGTAGAAAATTAAAAGACAAATTAAAAAAAAAAAACCAGCCAAGTTATCTATTTAATTAATTATAGTACAGATGATATTGCAACTTGGAGTGATGTGTCAGTATTATCTCTAAAGTTTTTAGAACGACTGGTGGTATTCATGTGATATTATTTAATTACTTTAGAGAATATTTTAATACAATTTGAATTAAATTAAATTGAGGAGAAAATGGAGGGGGACAAACCTATGAGAACGTGTGATATACTGATATTGGATACACATATATGGAGATTTGATGTACAACGAGTCAGTAGCTAGTAATTATTTTTAATTGAATAAATTAATTAGTTACTGCCTGCCCACCAGTTTTATTAGAAAATTAAATGAAAGGATTTAAAATACGTGAATCAAGGAACCGACCAAACATGATACTACTACATAAATTTTATAGTACCTCCCTCTCATAATAAAAGTCTAAATGACGTTTTAAAGATGAACACAAAAATTAAAATAATAATTAAAAAATATTAAATATAATACTCAATTATCTATAATATCCTTAAATCATTAATTTATCATAGTACAAGAGTTTAAAATACCAAAAAATTAGGTAGAGTAATGAGGGGTACTTTTGAAAAAATTATCATTAATTCTCCTAGATTTAAACAAACGTCAATTAATTAGGGACAAATAAAAAACTCTAAAACGTCATTTAAATAGGGACGGAGGGAGTACCATTTTAAGTAGTCTCATGTTAAATGTTCACTTTTCTTTAATAACCAAACTTTTACATATTTTTTTCTATTATGTCCGTAGCATTAAATATCTCATACTTTTCTTATTCTAATTCTCTCTCCATATTTAATAAGTATGGAGAGATAATATTTTGAATTGAATAGCTAGAAAGTCAATCTCTCACCTACATTAAAAATAATTAATAACATATTATTATAGACAATTTTGTTATTTCATTCCTTCTTAATATGCGTAAAAAATCCACCAGTATTTTTATCATGAGACGGAGGGAGTATAAGGTATCAAATTCTTTGATCATGGAATTGAAATCTTTTTGAGTAATTAAGAATCATCAATATCTATCTATATACTACTAGCTGATATGATAAAAAAAAAATCATTTTAACCTTTTCAAGTTAATTCATGAAATCTTTAATTTAAAATTTATGTCAGCTTACTCAAATTATAGAAAAAACAGATTTAATAATTAGTCATTTAAAAAAATAATTTCAATATTCACATTTGCATTAACTTTTAACTTTTAGAAAATTAAAGTGAGACCTTTGTCTTTGTGTGGGAATGGGAGAGTAGTATTAATATAACATTTGTCTTTGGTGTGAGTTGTGGGTGTTTTTATAAAGTAGACAAACAACAAAATAAAGATATTGTTAATTTTGTTATTAATAGAAGATTTTAATAATTAATTATGTGAGGGACAAATTAAGGGATTCATTAAGATATATATATATATATATATATATATATATATATATCCTAAACCACATATATAATCGTTATGCTTTTCTTCCAATCTTTCTTTCGTTATTACTAATGTTTTTCAGTTAATAATTAATGACCAAAATTTGGCACTGGTATCATTTTAAAATTTTATTTTTAAGATATTTATTGTGTAATTTATTTGTGAGAATTGACAATGTAATTATGATTATATACATAATAATTAATAATTACAAGTCGATACCCCACCTAATTAACATTTTTAAACCTCGTTAATTATTAAAAGGATGTTTATGATCATTATTTTATTTGTGTGGGATACAAAACCAGAAGTCTAGAAGCACTAAAAATTGAGTCTCTAATGGATAAGAATAAGGTTGACAAAATTAAGTTTAGCTAATAAGGTGATGATTTTAAATAATTTTTTGTATATAAGTAATTAAGTTACTAACGATAGAATATTTAGTCATACTCTTTTGGATGAGTTTGTGGTAGACTAATATAATTTAAGAAAATAATGATTAGTTTTGTTTCAAATATAATAATAATGTCGTTTAAAAATAAAAATATGTTCCTCTTTCATTCCCTCCTTAAAAACCGACAAATAAAAAAATATAATTAAAATTTCATCACTTCTCTTCCTTTCTAAAACATTCATTCCCAAAAAAAATGCTAAACCATTTAATAAAAAAATAAATAAATTAGGAATTAGGTAAAAATGTTTTTAAAGTAAAATTATGAATTAAAAAATAAATAATCAATACCCATCAACAAGATGATTGAAAATTGTTAGATGAGAAACAAGTCAAGTCGTGGTTTGACATTACCGTACTAGTCAATTTAGCCCAAAATTTAACGAAGGCAATTAATGAAGTTAAAGCAAGCAGCCGCCTCTGATCAGTGGTTTATCACGTCACATGTTTTCAATTTTATCTGCGCTATGCTTTCACTGCACGCGTCATCGCTTATATGGAGTATGATTAATGTAGAAAATTGTTAAATTCACATTAAAAATATTATTTTCACAATAAAAATGTAGCTATACATCTACAACGATATTTTTATTATAAAAATAACAAAAAATAATATGAATTTAACAATTTCCTTAATATTCCTATCTCTCTCTCCCACATAAAATAATCAAATAACGAATGTAGACAAAAAAGTTAAAATTTTAAAGAAACGTAATGGAATGTCCCCTCCTCTCACCCCCGCCCCCACACACACCCCCACCCCCCACCCCCACCCCCACCACCCACCACCCCCACCACCCAAAATCATAAATTCATAATATCAAATACTCCATCGGACTCTAAAAAATAATTTAAGTCATAAAAAATTACATAAATTTTTATAAAAAATTTTATCCATAATTTTTATCTATTTTACTTGCCTCAATAGTCAATCCGCCACATTACTAATTCTCTCTGTCCAAAATTTAATTAAATATATTAATTCATACAAAATCAACTTATAACATTATTCGAGAATAATGGTAGATTGGAAAAAAATATATACTCTATCTTAATTTGTTCAATACTATAATTTGTGTAAAAATTGTACTTTCGTCATCTTTTTAAGAATAGAGGGATATAAGATAAGTAAATTGCTTTTCTTTTATTCGTGTTAATTTAATATATAATTAATGTTAACTTAATTGTAATATCATATAACTATTTATGATCATCAATAATATAATAGTTTTAGAAATTTTAAATTCTTTGTTTTATATTTTGTATCAATATTACTAACGTATGAAATAAATGTGAGACCTTTAAAATTAGGTATACATCACCCATCTTGGTAGTCGACACATGGTATGTAATTTAAATACAACTTACTAATATAACTGCTGCGGTATACGACATATAAAATCGTGAGTTTGAATACAAATATTGTCTACTAGAGATCATACAAACTCAAAAGGAGTCCTCATTACAATTATTATCACACTATTTCACGTAAATAAAATATTGTGAGGACTACTAATGCTATCCTCCTCGACCATTACTCCGCTCCCCGACTCGTCCCCAAATTATATTCTCATTTCTCAAGAGAATAAAGAAAAGAAAGGGTGAGCTCAACTAGCTCAAGAAGAAATATTATGACTAAGATAATGCGTAATAAATTATCATTAGCCTACAAATGTTGTTAAACCGATAAAATATAATGAACATCAAGTTTAACTACAAATGAACCAAAGAATCCATTAAAAGAGTCAAGTAGAAAATAAAATCTACTATCTTTTATGATTTAAAAGGTTTTTCATCATCGTTATAGCCGAGACTCACTTTTAATAAATATTCCACATCATCGAATCACCCCGCACTACTACGCCAAGGATATTCTTTAAGATCACGACCACAATTATTCATGCACTACGCCCAAGAATATTTGTGTATTCATTAATGGTCATGATCATGCCAACAACTCGCCCATCAATGCACTACGGGCCACCGAGGATTTTTACCACATCATTTGTAACATTACTACCATGATTACACCAATAGTCTCTCGTCATAATCATACCAAGTCCATCTATGCACTACAAAAGCCACGTATGACTTTCAACATAATATAAAACATGAGGATGATGACAATGATATAAGAATTCAATAAAACAAGTTCAAGAATTAATTTATCTAGAAACCAATAACATCCAAATCACAACACGATATCGCTTTCAGAGAGTAAAATTCAAGAATATCGAGAAGAATATTTCCATGAAAGGATACCGATGAAGCGCAAATATCAAGGATATTCCACTAATTTCATGGAGTATAGAAGTCAAAGTTTTAACCAACTGGGTATAATAAAGAATAATAACAAAAAATCACCATGGAATAACAAAAGAAATCATTCCAATGTAATAATAAATAATCTAAACCAGTCCCAAGAAAATGCATGTGATATTCCAATGTAATAATAAAGAATGGAACCAGTCCCACAGAAAAACACATGCATGTGATGTTCCAAATGTAATAATAATAAAGATTTTAACCAGTCCGCAGTAAAACACACGCATGTGATGTTCCAATGTAATAATAATAAAGATTTTAACCAGTCCTGCAAAACACAATGTGATGTTCCATGCAATAAAGATGTGATGTTCCAATGTAATAATAAGAATGTCACCAAGTATAGGTAAACCACGATACAAAAGTTATTCCAATGTAATAATAAGCAATGGAATAACAATGCTTTCTTCATGAATAAGAAGAGAGAATAACACCCCTTACTTTTGGTAGGAGATTGAATATCGCAGAGTAGTAAGTAACAAAATACTCTTCTTTCTTTCTTCTTCTATTCTCTATACTTTCTCTCTCTATAGCTTGAATGAATTCGTGAAAATAATGAAGCACTAGCCCTATTTATAGAAGATTTCTAGCTTAAAGACCGCCATGTGAAAAGGCAAGTGGCTCGACGAATCGGTGATGTGAAAAGAAAAGTGGTTCGACGCCTCGTAATGTGAAAAGAAACGATCAGAATGTGGTTTCGACACCGTAATGTGAAACGAAAGTGGTTCGACGTCCGTAAAGGTAATTACTATCGACGGTTGGTAATTACTATTCACAAAGGTAATTACTATCGACGAAGGTAATTACTATCGATCGAAGAGAAGAGACTTTTAGATGATGACATATATGGCCCCCATAAAATAATCAAACTTACCACAAACGCCTCATAATGCACTTTTTATATACATCAAGGATCAATAAATATTACCACAAATCATTTTATTTTTAATCAACACATATTTAATCTTTCAACAATTATTAATCATTTATAACTTGTCGCCTCAATTATTGATTTAATACTATAACATATTATACAAATGATAATCGCGACAATAATCAATCAATAATATAAGAGATATGATGCAAAGAATTATCAGAGTAATAATCGAGCATAAATGAGTGACTTCACGTAAAGATCAATAATCAATATCGCGTAGCTACTATACAACTACGCCAGACATCGCATTTTTTTACTACCGGTAGTTCAATGCTTTAATCTGTAATACCTTCCGCCAAGTTATTTTTATAGAAAGATAATTTTGTCGCTTTCTAACTACGACAATACTTCCGCTTGGGGTCCACTAATGATTGAGCCGCCGCATTTAATATTCCCCACAAAAAGAATATTCCCCACCAAACGAATATTTTATAACAACTTGCTTACTTTGCAAAATTTATAAATATTACCCACAACTATAACATTATATCAAATTTATTCCATAATATTCAAAAATAATATTTATAGAAAATTCATCTTTATTTATAAAAGTCAGGGTCTTACAACCTCCCTTCTTATGAAATTTCACCTCAAATTAGGGTACGACTGTATGTCAAGAGGTAAGGATACCTTTGATTTCATTTCGATTCTAACTCCCAAGTCATTTCCTCAACATCGTGGTTCCTCCACAAAACTTCGACTTCGAGGTATAACCTCGAGCGTAGAATATGTTCCTTCTTATCCAAGATTTGAACAGAACCTCTTCATACGCCAAATCTTCCGCTATTTCGTCCCGGCTCTAACTCAATAATGTGGTTCGGTCTTTCACATATTTACGTAATATGGATATGTGAAAAACGCTATGAACACGAGACATACTTTCAAGCAGAAAGCGAGTCTATAGCCACGCCCTACTCGATCGAGGATTAAAATGGACCGATGAATCGAGGATTAAGTTTTCTCTTTCCAAATCTTGTAACTCCTTTCCATGGAGCAACTTAACAACACACATCTCTCCTATATCGAATTCCACGCCCTTTCGATGAAGATCAAAGATAACTCTTTTGTCGATTTTGTGAGGTTTTTATACGCTGTTTGATCGCTTTGAATCTTTTCCGTAGTCATACGCATCAACTCCGGCCCCAACAACGCTTGCTTCACCCACCTCATCCCAAAGATAATCGAGAACGACACTTTCTTCCATACAACGCTCAATGGAGCCATGCCAATACTTGCTTGATAACTCATGTTGTAGGAAAACTCCACCAATGGTAAGAACTTGTCCCAACTTCCTTGAAATCAAGGACACAGTAGTCTTAATAGATCTTCAAGAGTTTGAATAGTCCTCCGATCGTCCGTCTGTCTCGAGGATGATATGCCGAGCTAAATCGTAAGTCTGCGCTCATAGCTTTTTGCAAACCAACCCAAAATCGTGAAGTGAATCTTCGGTCTCGATCGTAAACTATGGATACCGGATACCATGCAGCCTTACAATCTCGCTTATGTACATACGAGCAAGACGCTCAAGTGTATAAGTTTCTCGATTTGGTAGAAAAATGAGCAGACTTGGTCAATCTATCAACAATGACCCAAATCGCATCTACGCCTTGAGAAACCTTAGAAGACCCCAGAACGAAATCCATGGTAATGTGCTCCCACTTCCATTCGAATTTCAAGTGGTTGCAATGGACCTTTTGGTACTTGATGCTCCGCTTAACTCGCTGACAAGTTAGACACCTCGAGATAAACAACGCTATCTCTCTCTTCATACTGCTCCCACCAAAATGTATGACGAATATCATGATACATTTTGTACTCCCAGTGATGGATTGCAAATGGTGTGTCAGGCGCCCATCATCATGATATTATACTTTAAATCGTGGTCGTTAGAACACAAAGTCCGAGTCGACTCAAGTATTCCTTCTTCATCGATTCTTGCTTCCTAGATATAGCACCTTCTTGACTTTCTTCCTCATACGACGATCACCCAGTGTCCAGAGCTTGAGCAAATTTTAACTTTATCGATTAAAGTTTGCCTCTACTCAGATACTCGCTTCATCATCACACGCGTCCCCTCGAGTCTTTAACTCTATCTCCATCCTTTGCAAGTCACACAAAATGGGCTCATACTGACAATATCGCACTCAGATTTCAGATATGATCTTCTACTCAATGCGCCACTACCACGCTCGCTTTTCCAGATGGTATCGATGGTACGATCATAATCTTTCAATAGCTCAAGCCAACGCCGTTGTCGCATGTCGAGTTCCTTTTGAGTGAAGAAATATTTGAGGCTTTTATGATCCGTAAAGATCTCCACTTTCTCCCCATACAAGTAATGCCTCCAAATTTTAAGTGTAAAGATAATAAATGCTAACTCTAGATCACGAGTAGGATAATTCCTCTCATATTCTTTGAGTTGTCGCGAGGCATATAGCTATAACTTTTCCATGTCGCATGAGAACACATCCCAACCCTTTGCCCAAGCATCATCAGAGATGACAAATCCTCCCGAGCCGATGGTATTGTCGTAACAAAAATAAATAAGTCTCCTCTCGAAGTTCTTGAAAACTCTTCTCACATTCTTCGCCCCAACCAAACTTTCAGATCTTTCCGAGTCACCGAAATCAATGGAGTAGCGATTCGAGAAAATCCTTCCACGAATCTCCGATAATAACCAAATAAACCGAGAAAGCTACGATTTCCATCGATTTAGGTTGTTCCCAACTTTGAATAGCTTCAATCTTTGCCGGGTCAATGATATTCCACGACTTGATACCACGCGCCCAAGGAATGCTACTTCTTCAAGCCGTAACTCGTGATTTCTTCAACTCGCATAAAGCTTATATTCACGGCTTTTGAGTGTCACCTTCAAGTGTTGCTTTCATGATCTTCACTACTTTTGAATAAATAAGGATGTCATCAATAAAGACGACCACAAAGTGATCCAAATATTCCTCAATACTCTGGCTCATCATATCCATGAAGGCAAAGAGGAGCATTAGTCAATCCAAAGGACATGACTAGGAATTCATAATGCCCGCATCGAGTTCCGAAAGCCGCCTTTTGAAATGTCACGGCTCTAATCTTCAATCGGTGATATCCTAACGAAGATCAATCTTTGAAAAGAATTTGCCTCTCAAATCGGGTCAAACAGTCATCAATACGCGGGTAATGGATACCTATTTTTTGATGGTGACATGATTCAACTCCCGATAATCAATACAAAGTCGATACTCCCATCTTTCTTCTTCACGAATAATGAGAGCACCCAAAGGAGAAGTACTAGACTTAATAAAGCCAATGTCTAACAATTCCTCGCAGCTTGGGTCTTTAACTCCTCAAGTTCAATAGAGCCATTCGATATGGGCTTTTGAAATAGGTTTTGTACCGTTCAAGGTCGATACAAAATTCAATTTCACGCCTGGGGTAGGCCAGAAGTTCTTCGGGAATACGCCAGAAATTTATTAACAATAGAAATATCGCTCAAAACCGACGATTTTTGTTTAAATCAGCGATATGAGCTAAGAAAGCTTGACATCCGCTTTTCAATAAACGAATAGCTTTATGGCTTGAGATGACCGTGATTGATTTTAATGGTTTGGTCGCTTGAATTCGATAATAGGTCGGTTAGAATATGAAAGCTAACAACCTTACGAAAACAATCAATTTTTGTATGATAAGTAGTTAACCAATCAATCCTCGTAATCACGCCAAATGCAAGTATTTTTAATGAAATAAGATCGACAGTAATGTGAGGGTACCGATTTGAACCAAACAAGACTTATAAACAAAGGATGTAATGAAGGTTTCTCCCAACTGAGTTTCCACAGATAAGTCAAAGTCTAATTTCTCCTGAGTCAAATTTAATCGATGAGCGCAAGTAGAGAAATAAAAGAATGGGTAGAACCCAGATCAAATAAAGTATAGACTTCATTAGAGTTTATGATAAGCTTACCCGTGATGACCTCATTCGTTTCCTTGCTCTGGGAGGTCACAACAAACGCCTCCTCAGACTACCGGCTTTTGACTTTTCCGACTACTTTTGTGCTCTCCATCCTAGTGAATTTGTCTTCTAGAAACGACAAAATCGAGCTAAGTGACCTTCTCCACAATTATAACACGCTTTGACTCAGATGGCGCAGCTTTGACCGATGTGTCCTCTCTCCGCATTTTGAAGCATATGATAGGTGGTCTTTCTCCTTCCTTAACAACGGTGCTCAGGTGCCGACGCCTTTTCCATCATCATTGAATCTCCTTTTCTTGAAATGTCCATTCTTATTGTTTTGGCCTCGACACCACCGGTGGTTACCATATCCGCCCGCTGATTCCTCCACGCTTGTTGTCACCGCTCATGACTACTCTCACCGGTATTATAATTTTGCCACCGCTTCTTTTTTAGTCATACTGACTCATTATCGCGCCCACTAATCGAGCCCTATTTACAACATCCTAATACAAACACGCTTTATGAGAAATAAGATGTCGACGATTCCCGCTTCAAACCTCTTAAAACATTCGCGCCATTCTCTCTTCATTATCCACCAAGTGGGACGAAACCGTGATAACTCCGCAAATTTTGCCTCGTATCATGACACACTCATTATATATTGTTTTGTTCCAACTTGATAAACTCCACCTCCTTCATGTGGCTAATACTTTCGTGAAAGTATTTGTCGCTGAATGCCTCCCGAACTTCTCCCAAGATATCTTCAAGACAAAGAAGTCGAGTACGCTTTTACCGATTCCCACCAAGAATCCGCCTCCCGCAAAACATAAAGGCGGCAGGGAACCTTTTGCTTCCTGAGCATCCCAAGACATCAAATATCTTGGTAATCATTTTATCCATGCTTCCGCCAAAGTGGTTTTGCCTCTCCTTAAACTCCGGTGGTCCCAGCCTCGAATCTGCTTAATGCGACCGCCGAGAGTTTTCCGTGTTTCCACCCCACGCTTTTGGACAGAGTCGCTCATCATTGCTGCATTTAAATCGCATAAAGCCTCCGAACATTTGATCATTCATCATTTGGTCAAGGTTGTTGTTTGTATGAGGATTGTCGCCTTCCCCGATGCACATTATCCTCGATTATCGATATGTGGTGAATCAACGATCGCTCGTGGCTCCATCATATTCTCAACATTCTCGATGTCATTTTCAGACATCGCCACAAAACAAAAGGTTAATCGACATGTAACATATTATCCCTATATTCTCGACCGACCAATAAAATAAAGACATAAACTTAGTAGGTCATACTAGCTAAGGTATTCCCCGCCTCCTCCCCTCCTAGTACTATTCTCACATCTTAGCCAGGATCATATCCCTAAGCTCGATACTTAACCGTGACGCCCCCAAAATTAGGTATACATCACCCATCTTGGGTAGTCGATACATGGTATGTAATTTAAATACAACTTACTAATATAACTGCTGTGGTACAATACGACATAAACCGTGAGTTTGAATACAAATATTGTCTACTAGAGATCATACAAACTCAAAAGGAGTCCTCATTACAATTATTATCACACTATTTCACGTAATAGTGAGGACTACTAATGCTATCCTCCTCGACCATTACTCCGCTCCCCGACTCGTCCCCAAATTTATATTCTCATTTCCTCAAGAGAATAAAGAAAGAAAGGGTGAGCTCAACTAGCTCAAGAAGAAATATTATGACTAAGATAATGCGTAATAAATTATCATTAGCCTCACAACAAAGGTTAAACCGATAAAATATAATGAACATCAAGTTTAACTACAATGAACCAAAGAATCCATTAAAAGAGTCAAGTAGAAAATAAAATCTACTATCTTTTATGATTTAAAAGGTTTTTCATCATCATATAGCCGAGACTCACTTTTTAATAAATATTCCACATCATCGAATCACCCCGCACTACTACCAAGGATATTCTTTTTAGATCACGACCACAATTATTCATGCACTACGCCAAGAATATTTGTGTATTCATTAATGGTCATGATCATGCCAA
The DNA here is from genome assembly GCA_020205615.1 of Panax quinquefolius. Classification (NCBI taxonomy): domain Eukaryota; kingdom Viridiplantae; phylum Streptophyta; class Magnoliopsida; order Apiales; family Araliaceae; genus Panax; species Panax quinquefolius. The sequence goes on from CM035171.1 coordinate 4,005,556, forward strand.
CAACTCGGCCCATCAATGCACTACGGCCACCGAGGATTTTTACCACATCATTTGTAACATTACTACCATGATTACACCGAATAGTCTCTCGGTCATAATCATACCAAGTCCATCTATGCACTACAAAAGCCACGTATGACTTTCAACATAATATAAAATATGAGGATGATGACAATGATATAAGAATTCAATAAAACAAGTTCAAGAATTAATTTATCTAGAACCAATAACATCCAAACTCACAACACGATATCGCTTAGAGAGTAAAATTCAAGAATACCGAGAAGAATATTTCCATGAAAGGATATCGATGAAGCGCAAATATCAAGGATATTCCACTAATTTCATGGAGTATGAAGTCAAAGTTTTAACCAACCGGGTATAATAAAGAATGGAATAACAAAAGAAATCACCATGCATGCGATAGATCGCACAGACAAAAGTTATTCCAATGTATAATAAATAATCATCAGTCCCAAAAAAAACGCATTCCAATGTATTCCAATAATAATAAAGAATGAAATGTGTCCCACAGAAAACGCATGCATGTGATATTCCAATGTAATAATAAAAAGAATTTAACCAGTCCCAGTAAAACACATGCATGTGATGTGATGTTCCAATGTAATAATAATAAAGATTTTAACCAGTCCTGTAAAACACATGCATGTGATGTTCCAATAGAATAATAATAAGATTTTACCAGTCCGCAGTAAAACACATGCATGTGATGTTCCAATGTAATAATAAAGAATGTCACCAAGTATAGGTATAACCACGATACAAAAGTTATTCCAATGTAATAATAAGCAATGGAATAACAAATGCTTCTTCATGAATAAGAAAGAATAACACCCCTTACTTTTGGTAGGAGATTGAATACCGCAGAAGGTAAGAACAAAATACTCTTCTTCTTTCTCTTCTTCTCTATACTTTCTCTCTCTATAGCTTGAATGAATTCGTGAAAAAAATGAAGCACTAGCCCTCTATTTATAGAAGATTTCTAGCTTAAGACCGCCATGTGAAAAGGCAAGTGGCTCGACGAAAAGAAAAGTGGTGATGTGAAAAGAAAAGTGGTTCGACGCTCAGAATGTGAAACGACAAGTGGTTCGACGCCAGAATGTGAAACGACAAGTGGTTCGACGCCTCGTAAAGGTAAAACGAAAGTGGTTCGACGTCCGTAAAGACGTAAAGGTATTAATTACTATTCACAAAGGTAATTACTATCGACGAAAGGTAATTACTATCGAATTACTATCGAAGAGACTTTAGATGATGACATATATATGGCCCCCATAAAATAATCAAACTTACTTACCACAAACGCCTCATAATGTACTTTTATATACATCAAGGATCAATAAATATTACCACAAATCATTTTATTTTTAATCAACACATATTTAATCTTTCAACAATTATTAATCATTTATAACTTGTCGCCTCAATTATTGATTTAATACTATAACATATTATACATATGATACCGTGACAATAATCAATCAATAATATAAGAGATATGATGCAAAGAATTATCGTAGTAATAATCGAGCATAAATGAAAGTGACTTCACACGTGTAAAGATCAATAATCAATATCGTGCTACTATACAACTACGCCAGACATCGCATTTTTTTACTACCGGTAGTTCAACAGCTTTAAATTCAGAATACCTCCGCCGTTATTTTTATAGAAAGATAATTTTGTCGCTTTTCTAACTACGACAATACTTCCGCCAGGGGTCCACTAATGATCGAGCCATCGCATTTAATATTCCCCGACAAAAAAAATATTCCCCACCAAACGTAATATTTTATAACAACTTGCTTACTTTGCAAAATTTATAAATATTACCCACAACTATAACATTATATCAAATTTATTCCATAATATTCAAAAATAATATTTATAGAAAATTCATCTTTATTTATAAAAGTCAGGGTCTTACAACCTCCCTTCTTATGAAATTTCGCCTCAAATTAGGGTACGACTGGTATGTCAAGAGGTAAGGATACCTTGATTTCATTTCGCATTCTAACTCCCAAGTCATTTCTCAACATCGTGGTTCCTCCACAAAACTTCGACTTGAGGTATAACCTCGAGCGTAGAATATGTTCCTTCTTATCCAAGATTTGAACAGAACCTCTTCATACGCCAAATCTTCCGCTATTTCGTCCGGCTTCTAACTCAATAATGTGGTTCGGTCTTTCACATATTTACGTAATATGGATATGTGAAAACGCTATGAACACGAGAATACTTCAAGCAGAAAGCGAGTCTATAGCCACGCTCCTACTCGATCGAGGATTAAAATGGACCGATGAATCGAGGATTAAGTTTTCTCTTTTCAAATCTTGTAACTCCTTTCCATGGAGCAACTTAACAACACATGATCTCCTATATCGAATTCCACGCCCTTTCGATGAAGATCAAGATAACTCTTTTTTCATCGATTTTGTGAGGTTTTTATACGCTGTTTGATCGCTTTGAATCTTTTCCGTAGTCATACGCATTCAACTCCGGCCCCAACAACGCTGCTTCACCCACCTCATCCCAAAGATACCGAGAACGACACTTTCTTCCATACAACGCTCAATGGAGCCATGCCAATACTTGCTTGATAACTCTTGTCAGAGGAAAACTCCACCAATGGTAAGAACTTGTCCCAACTTCCCTTGAAATCAAGGACACAGTAGTCTTAATAGATCTTCAAGAGTTTGAATAGTCCTCTCCGATCGTCCGTCTGCCCTCGAGGATGATATGCCGAGCTAAATCGTAAGTCCGCGCTCATAGCTTTTTTGCAAACCAACCCAAAATCGTGAAGTGAATCTTCGGTCTCGATCGTAAACTATGGATACCGCATACCATGCAGCCTTACAATCTCGCTTATGTACATACGAGCAAGACGCTCAAGTGTATAAGTTTCTCAGATTTGGTAGAAGAAATGAGCGTATTTGGTCAATCTATCAACAATGACCCAAATCGCATCTACGCCTTGAGAAACCTTAGAAGACCCAGAATCGAAATCCATGGTAATGTGCTCCCACTTCCATTCTCGAATTTCAAGTGGTTGCAATGGACCTTTTGGTACTTGATGCTCGCTTTAACTCAAGCTGACAAGTTAGACACCTCGAGATAAACAACGCTATCTCTCTCTTCATATTGCTCCACCAAAATGTACGACTTAATATCATGATACATTTTTCGTACTCCTGTGATGGATTGCAAATGGTGTGTCAGGCGCCCCATCATGATATTATACTTTAAATCGTGGTCGTTAGAACACAAAGTCCGGAGTCGACTCAAGTATTCCTTCTTCATCGATTCTTGCTTCCTAAGATAGCACCTTCAGCACTTTCTTCCTCATACGATCACCCTCCGTGTCTCAGAGCTTGAGCAGCCTTTTAACTTTATCGATTAAAGTCGCCTCTACTCAGATACTCGCTTATCATCACACGCGCCCCTCGAGTCTTTAACTCTATCTCCATCCTTTGCAAGTCACACAAAATGGGCCTTTATATGACAATATCGCACTCAGATTTGATACGATCTTCTACTCAATGCGCCACCACCACGCTCGCTTTTCCAGATGGTATCGATGGTACGATCATAATCTTTCAATAGCTTCAAGCCAACGCCGTTGTCGCATGTCGAGTTCCTTTTGAGTGAAGAAATATTTGAGGCTTTTACGATCCGTAAAGATCTCCACTTTCTCCCCATACAAGTAATGCCTCCAAATTTTAAGTGTAAGATAATAAATGCTAACTCTAGATCATGAGTAGGATAATTCCTCTCATATTCTTTTGAGTTGTCGCGAGGCATAGGCTATAACTTTTCCATGTCGCATGAGAACACATCCCAACCTTTGCCCAAGCATCATCAGAGATGACAAATCCTCCGAGCCGATGGTATTGTCGTAACAAAATAAATAAGTCTCCTCTCGAGTTCTTGAAAACTCTTCTCACATTCTTCGCCCCAACCAAACTTTCAGATCTTTCGAGTCACCGAAATCAATGGAGTAGCGCGATTCGAGAAAATCCTTCCACGAATCTCCGATAATAACCAAATAAACCGAGAAAGCTACGCATTTCTATCATCGATTTAGGTTGTTCCCAAATTTTCAATAGCTTCAATCTTTGTCGGGTCAATGATATTCCATGACTTGATACCACGTGCTCAAGGAATGCTACTTCTTCAAGCCGTAACTCGATTTCTTCAACTCGCATAAAGCTTATATTCACGGCTTTTGGAGTGTACCCTCAAGTGTTGCTTTCATGATCTTCACGCTTTTGGAATAAATAAGGATGTCATCAATAAAGACGACCACAAAGTGATCCAAATATTCCTCAAATACTCGGCTCATCATATCCATGAAGGCAAAGAGAGCATTAGTCAATCCAAAGGACACGACTAGAAATTCATAATGCCCGCATCGAGTTCCGAAAGCCGCCTTTGAATGTCAATGCTCTAATCTTCAATCGGTGATATCCTAACGAAGATCAATCTTTGAAAAGAATTTGCCTCAGAACCGGGTCAAACAGTCATCAATACGCGGCAATGGATACCTATTTTTGATGGTGACATGATTCAACTCCCGATAATCAATACAAAGTCGATACTCCCATCTTTCTTCTTCACGAATGTAATGTGAGCACCCCAAGGAGAAGTACTAGACTTAATAAAGCCAATGTCTAACAATTCCTCGCAGCTGGGTCTTTAACTCCTCAAGTTCAATAGAGCCATTCGACATGGGGTTTTGAAATAGGTTTTGTACCGGGTTCAAGGTCGATACAAAATTCAATTTCACGCCTGGGGTAGGCCAGAAGTTCTTCTGAATACGTCAGAAATTTATTAACAATAGAAATATCGCTCAAAACCGATTTATTTTTGTTTAAATCAGGATACGAGCTAAGAAAGCTTGACATCCGCTTTTCAATAAACGAATAGCTTTTATGGCTTGAGATGACCGTGATTGATTTTAATGGTTTGGTCGCTTGAATTCAAGATAATAGGTTGGTTAGAATATGAAAGCTAACAACCTTACGAAAACAATCAATTTTTGTATGATAAGTAGTTAACCAATCAATCCCTTGTAATCACGCCAAATGCAAGTATTTTTAATGAAATAAGATCGATGTAATGTGAGGGTACCGATTTGAACCAAACAAGACTTATAAACAAAGGATGTAATGAAGGTTTCTCCCAACTGAGTTTCCACAGATAAGTCAAAGTCTAATTTCTCCTGAGTCAAATTTAATCGATGAGCGCAAAGTAGAGAGAAATAAAAGAATGGGTAGAACCCAGATCAAATAAAGTATAGACTTCATTAGAGTTTATGATAAGCTTACCCGTGATGACCTCATTCGTTCCTTTGCTCTCCGGGAGGTCACAACAAACGCCTCCTCAGACTACCGGCTTTGACTTTTCTCGACTACCTTGGTGCCTCCATCCTAGTTGAATTTGTTTTCTAGAAACGACAAAATCGAGCTAAGTGACCTTCTTCCACAATTATAACACGCTTTGACTAAGATGGCGCAGCTTGACCGATGTGTCCTCTCCTCCGCATTTGAAGCATACGATAGTGTGGTCTTTCTCCTTCCTTAACAACGGTGTCAGTGCCGACGCCTTTTCCATCATCATTGAATCTCCTTTTCTTGAAATGTCCATTCTTATTGTTTTGGCCCCGATTACCACCGGCGTGGTTACCATATCCGCCCGCTGATTCCTCCACGCTTGTTGTCACCGCTCGATGACTACTCTCACCGGTATTATAATTTTGCTTACCGCTTCTTTTTAGTCATATGACTCGTTATCGCGCTCCACTAATCGAGCCCTATTTACAACATCCAATACAAACACAGCTTTATGAGAAATAAGATGTCGACGATTCCCGCTTCAAACCTCTTAAAACATTCGCGCCATTCTCTCTTCATTATCCACCAAGTGGGACGAAACCGTGATAACTCCGCAAATTTTGCCTCGTATCATGACACTGGCCATATTGTTTTGTTCCAACTTGATAAACTCCACCTCCTTCATGTGGCTAATACTTTCGTGAAAGTATTTGTCGTTGAATGCCTCCCTCGAACTTCTCCCAAGATATCTTCAAGACAAAGAAGTCGAGTAGTACGCTTTTACCGATTCCCACCAAGAATCGCCTCCGCGCCAAAATATAAAGGCGTAGTGGAACCTTTTTGCTCTGAGCATCCCAAGACATCAAATATCTTGGTAATCATTTTCCATCCATGCTTCCGCCAGTAAGTGGTTTTGCTTCCCTTAAACTCCGGTGGTCCCAGCCTTTTGAATTGCTTAATGGTGACCGCCGAGAGTTTTCCGTGTTTCCACCTACACGCTGGATGAGTCGCCTCGCCATCATTGCATATAAATCGCATAAAGCCTCCAACATTTGATCATTCATCATTTGGTCAAGGTTGTTGTTTGTATGAGGATTGTCGCCTTCCTCGATGCACATTATCCTCGATTATCGATATGTGGTGAATCAACGATCGCTCAGGCTCCATCAAGTATTCTCAACATTCTCGATGTCATTTTCAGACATCGCCACAAAACAAAAGGTTAATCGACATGTAACATATTATCCCTATATTCTCGACCGACCAATAAAATAAAGACATAAACTTAGTAGGTCATACTAGCAAGGTATTCCCCGCCTCTCCCTCCTAGTACTATTCTCACATCTTAGCCAGTGATCATATCCCTAAGCTCGATACTAACCGTGACGCCCCCAAAATTAGGTATACATCACCCATCTTGGGTAGTCGATACATGGTACGTAATTTAAATACAACTTACTAATATAACTGCTGGTACAATACAATAATACGATATAAATCGTGAGTTTGAATACAAATATTGTCTACTAGAGATCATACAAACTCAAAAGGAGTCCTCATTACAATTATTATCACACTATTTCACGTATAGTGAGGACTACTAATGCTATCCTCTCGACCATTACTCCGCTCCCCGACTCGTCCCAAATATATTCTCATTTCCTCAAGAGAACAAAGGAAAGAAAGGGTGAGCTCAACTAGCTCAAGAAGAAATATTATGACTAAAGATAATGCGTAATAAATTATCATTAGCCTCACAACAAAGTTGTTAAACCGATAAAATATAATGAACATCAAGTTTAACTACAAATGAAATCCAAAGAATCCATTAAAAGAGTCAAGTAGAAAATAAAATCTACTATCTTTTATGATTTAAAAGGTTTTTCATCATCATTATAGCCGAGACTCAAATTTTAATAAATATTCCACATCATCGAATCACCCCCGCACTACTACGCCAAGGATATTCTTTAAGATCACCACCACAATTATTCATGCACTACGCCAAGAATATTTGTATTCATTAATGGTCATGATCATGCCAACAATCGCCCATCAATGCACTACGGCCAATCGAGGATTTTTACCACATCATTTGTAACATTACTACCATGATTACAATCGAATAGTCTCTCGTCATAATCATACCAAGTCCATCTATGCACTACAAAGCCATATGACTTTCAACATAATATAAAAACATGAGGATGATGACAATGATATAAGAATTCAATAAAACAAGTTCAAGAATTAATTTATCTAGAACCAATAACATCCAAATCACAACAACATGATACTTTTAGAGAGTAAAATTCAAGAATACCGAGAAGAATATTTCCATGAAAGGATATCGATGAAGCGCAAATATCAAGGATATTCCACTAATTTCATGGAGTATATAAGTCAAAGTTTTAACCAACCGGGTATAATAAAGAATGGAATAACAAAAGAAATCACCATGCATGCGATAGATCGCATGTGCATGTGTTATTCCAATGTAAATAAATAACTAACCAGTCCCATTCCAATGTATGTATATTCCAATAAATAAAGAATGAACCAGTCCCCGAAAAACGCATGTATGTGATATTCCAAATGTAATAATAAAGAATGGAACCAGTCCCTGCAAAACACATGCATGTGATGTTCCAATGTAATAATAATAAAGATTTTAACCAGTCCTGCCAGAAAACACACGCATGTGATGTTCCAATGTAATAATAATAAAGATTTTAACCAGTCCTGTAAAACACACGTATGTGATGTTCCAATGTAATAATAGAAGAATGTCACCAAGTATAGGTAAACCACGATACAAAAGTTATTCCAATGTAATAATAAGCAATGGAATAACAATGCCTCTTCATGAATAAGAAAGAATAACACCCCTTACTTTTGTAGAGATTGAATACCGCAGAAGTGTAAGAATAAAATACTCTTCTTCTTTCTCTTATTCTCTCTATACTTTCTCTCTATAGCTTGAATGAATTCGTGAAAAATAATGAAGCACTAGCCTCTATTTATAGAAGATTTCTAGCTTAAAGACCGCCATGTGAAAAGGCAAGTGGCTCGACGACCGGTGATGTGAAAAGAAAAGTGGTTCGACGCCAGAATGTGAAACGACAAGTGGTTCGACGCTCAGAATGTGAAACGACAAGTGGTTCGACGCTCAGAATGTGAAAAACGACAAGTGGTTCGACGTCTCCGTAAAGGTAATTACTATCGACGGTTGTAATTACTATTCACATCGAAATTACTAATTACTATTACTATCGAAAGGTAATTACTATCGACGATGACTTTAGATGATGACATATGGGCCCCCATAAAATAATCAAACTTACCACAAACGCCTCATAATGTACTTTTTATATACATCAAGGATCGAATAAATATTACCACAAATCATTTTATTTTTAATCAACACATATTTAATCTTTCAACAATTATTAATCATTTATAACTTGTCGCCTCAATTATTGATTTAATACTATAACATATTATACATGATAATCGTGACAATAATCAATCAATAATATAAGAGATATGATGCAAAGAATTATCGAGTAATAATCGAGCATAAATTGAGTGACTTCTCACGTAAAGATCAATAATCAATATCGTGCTACTATACAACCACGCCAGACATCGCATTTTTTACTACCGGTAGTTCAACAGCTTTAATTCAGAATACACCTCCGCCGTTATTTTTATAGAAAGATAATTTTGTCGCTTTCTAACTACGACAATACTTCCGCTAGGGGTCCACTAATGATCGAGCCGCCGCATTTAATATTCCCCGACAAAAAGAATATTCCCCACCAAACGTAATATTTTATAACAACTTGCTTACTTTGCAAAATTTATAAATATTACCCACAACTATAACATTATATCAAATTTATTCCATAATATTCAAAAATAATATTTATAGAAAATTCATCTTTATTTATAAAAGTCACAACCTCCCCTTCTTATGAAATTTCTCGCCTCAAATTAGGGTAATGCGCACTGTATGTCAAAGAGGTAAGATACTCTTGATTTCATTTCATTCTAACTCCCAAGTCATTTCTCAACATCGTGGTTCCTCCACAAAACTTCGATTTTCGAGGTATAACCTCGAGCGTAGAATAATATGTTCCTTCTTATCCAAGATTTGAACAGAACCTCTTCATACGCCAAATCTTCCGCTATTTTGTCCTCCTCTAACTCAATAATGTGGTTCGGTCTTTCACATATTTACGTAATATGGATATGTGAAAAATCGCTATGAACACGAGACATACTTCAAGCAGAAAGTCGAGTCTATAGCCACGCTCCTACTCGATCGAGGATTAAAATGGACCGATGAATCGAGGATTAAGTTTTCTCTCTTCCAAATCTTGTAACTCCTTTCCATGGAGCAACTTTAACAACACACGATCTCCTATATCGAATTCCACGCCCTTTCGATGAAGATCAAGATAACTCTTTTCATTGATTTTAAGAGGTTTTTATACGCCATTTGATCGCTTCAATCTTTTCCGTAGTCATACGCATCAACTCCGGGCCCCAACAACGCTGCTTTCACCCACCTCATCCCAAAGATACCGAGAACGGTACACTTTTCCATACAACGCTCTAATGGAGCCATGCCAATACTTGCTTCGATAACCGTTGTCAGAGGAAAACTCCACCAATGGTAAGAACTTGTCCCAACTTCCCTTGAAATCAAGGACACAGAGTCTTAATAGATCTTCAAGAGTTTGAATAGTCCTCTCCGATCGTCTTCGTCTGTCTCGAGGATGATATGCCGAAGCTAAATCGTAAACTCTGCGCCTATAGCTTTTTGCAAACCAACCCAAAATCGTGGAAGTCAATCTGGTCTCGATCGAAACTATGGATACCGGCATACCATGTCAATTTTACAATCTCGCTTATGTACATACGAGCAAGACGCTCAAGTGTATAAGTTTCTCAGACGGTAGAAGAAATGAGCAGACTTTGGTCAATCTATCAACAATGACCCAAATCGCATCTACGCCTTTGAGAAACCTTAGAAAGACCTAAGAATCTAAATCCATGGTAATGTGCTCCCACTTCCATTCTCGAATTTCAAGTGGTTGCAATGGACCTTTTGGTACTTGATGCTCCGCTTAACTCGCTGACAAGTTAGACACCTCGAGATAAACAAATATTATCTCTCTCTTATATTGCTCCACCAAAATGTATAACGAATATCATGATACATTTTGGTACTCCTGTGATGGATTGCAAATGGTGTGTTGTGCGCCCCATCATGATATTATACTTTAAATCGTGGTCGTTAGAACACAAAGTCCGGAGTCGACTCAAGTATTCCTTCTTCATCGATTCTTACTTCCTAAGATAAGACCTTCAGCACTTTCTTCCTCATACGACGCACCTCCGTCTCCGTAGCTTCGAGCAAATTTTAACTTTATCGATTAAAGTCGGCCTCTACTCAGATACTCGCTTATCATCACACGCGTCCCCTGAGTCTTTAACTCTATCTCCATCCTTTGCAAGTCACACAAAATGGGCCTTTCATATGACAATATCGCACTCAGATTTCAGATACGATCTTCTACTCAATGCGCCGCCACCACGCTCGCTTTTCCAGATGGTATCGATGGTATGATCATAATCTTTCAATAGCTCAAGCCAACGCCGTTGTCGCATGTTGAGTTCCTTTTGAGTGAAGAAATATTTGAGGCTTTTACGATCCGTAAAGATCTCCACTTTTCTCCCCATACAAGTAATGCCTCCAAATTTTAAGTGCAAAGATAACAAATGCTAACTCTAGATCATGAAGTAGGATAATTCCTCTCATATTCTTTCGAGTTGTCATGAGGCATAGTTATAACTTTTCCATGTCGTATGAGAACACATCCCAACCCTTTGCCCAAGCATCATCAGAGATGACAAATCCTCCGAGCCGATGGTATCATGTAACAAAATAAAAATAAGTCTCCTCTCGAAGTTCTTGAAAACTCTTCTCACATTCTTCGCCCCAACCAAACTTTGTATCTTTCCGAGTCACCGAAGTCAATGGAGTAGCGATTCGAGAAAATCCTTCCACGAATCTCCGATAATAACCAAATAAACCGAGAAAGCTACGATTTCTCAATCGATTTAGGTTGTTCCCAACTTTTGAATAGCTTCAATCTTTTGGCGGGTCAATGATATTCCACGACTTGATACCACGCGCTCCAAGGAATGCTACTTCTTCAAGCCGTAACTCACATTTCTTCAACTCGCATAAAGCTTATATTCACGGCTGGAGTCAAATTTCAAGTGTTGCTTTCATGATCTTCACTATTTTGAATAAATAAGGATGTCATCAATAAAGACGACCACAAAGTGATCCAAATATTCATCAATACTCTGCCTCATCATATCCATGAAGGCAAAGAGAGCATTAGTCAATCCAAAGATAATGACTAGGAATTCATAATGCCCATACCGAGTTCCGAAAGTCGCCTTTGAATGTCAACGGCTCTAATCTTCAATCGGTGATATCCTAACGAAGATCAATCTTTGAAAAGAATTTGCCTTGTAACCGGGTCAAACAGTCATCAATACGCGGCAATGGATACCTATTTTTGATGGTGACATGATTCAACTCCCGATAATCAATACAAAGTCGATACTCCCATCTTTCTTCTTCACGTAATGTAATGTGAGCACCCCAAGGAGAAGTACTAGACTAATAAAGCCAATGTCTAACAATTCCTCGCAGCTGGGTCTTTAACTCCTCAAGTTCAATAGAGCCATTCGACATGGGCTTTGGAAATAGGTTTTGTACCGTCAAGGTCGATACAAAATTCAATTTCACGCCTGGGGTAGGCTGTGAAGTTCTTCTAGAATACGTCAGAAATTTATTAACAATAGAAATATCGCTCAAAACCCATTTATTTTTGTTTAAATCAGGATATGAGCTAAGAAAGCTCGACATCCGCTTTTTCAATAAACGAATAGCTTTTATGGCTTGAGATGACCGTGATTGATTTTAATGGTTTGGTCGCTTGAATTCGCATAATAGGTCGATTAGAATATGAAAGCTAACAACCTTACAAAAAACAATCAATTTTTGCATGATAAGTAGTTAACCAATCAATCCTTGTAATCACGCCAAATGCAAGTATTTTTAATGAAATAAGATCGATGTAATGTGAGGGTACCGATTTGAACCAAACAAGACTTATAAACAAAAAGGATGTAATGAAGGTTTCTCCCAACTGAGTTTCCATAGATAAGTCAAAGTCTAATTTCTCCTGAGTCAAATTTAATCGATGAGCGCAAGTAGAGAAATAAAAGAATGGGTAGAACCAGATCAAATAAAGTATAGACTTCATTGAGTTTATGATAAGCTTACCCGTGATGACCTCATTCGTTCCTCGCTTCCTCTCGAGGTCACAACAAACGCCTCCCTCAGACTACCGGCTTTTGATTTTCCGACTACTTTGGTGCCTCCATCCTAGCTGAATTTGTTTTCGTAAACGACAAAATCGAGCTAAGTGACCTTCTCTTCCACAATTATAACACGCTTTGACTAAGCATGCGCAGCTTTGATCGATGTGTCCTCTCCTCCGCATTTGAAGCATACGATAGGTGGTCTTTCTCCTTCCTTAACAACGGGTGCCGGTGTCGACGCTTTTCCATCATCATTAATCTCCTTTCTTGAAATGTCCATTCTATTGTTTTGGCCTCGATTACCACCGGCGGTTACCATATCCGCCCATTGATTCCTCCACGCTTGTTGTCACCGCTCACGACTACTCTCACTGGTATTATAATTTTGCCTACCGCTTCTTTTTTTCAAGGCTGACTTGTTATCGCGCTTCCACTAATCGAGCCCTATTTACAACATCCAATACAAACACGCTTTACGAGAAATAAGATGTCGACGATCTCCTTTTTCAAACCTCTTAAAACATTCGCCACCATTCTCTCTTTCATTATCCACCAAGTGGACGCGAACCGTGATAACTCCGCAAATTTTGCCTCAGATCAAGTACACATTGGCCATATTGTTTTGTTCCAACTTGATAAACTCCACCTCCTTCATGTGGCTAATACTTTCGAAAGTATTTTCGCTGAATGTACCCCCGAACTTCTCCCAAGATATCTTCAAGACAAGAAAGTCGAGTACGCTTTTACCGATTCCCACCAAGAATCCGCTCTCTCCGCTACAATATAAAGGCGTAGTGGAACCTTTTGCTCCTGAGCATCCCAAGACATCAAATATCTTGGTAATCATTTATCCATGCTTCCGCCAAGTGTGGTTTCGCTTCCTTAAACTCCTAAGTGGTCCCAGCCTCGAATCGCTTAATGGGACCGCCTCGAGAGTTTTCCGTGTTTCCACCCCACGCTTGGGATGACAGAGCTCGCCTCATTGCCAGCATAAATTGCATAAAGCCTCAACATTTGATCATTCATCATTTCGTCGTTGTTGTTGTTTGCATGAGGATTGTCGCTTTCGATGCATTATTATCCCGATTATCGATATGCTGGTGAATCAACGATCGCTCGTGGCTCCATCAAGCTATTCTCAACATTCTCGATGTCATTTTCAGACATCGCCACAAAACAAAAGGTTAATTGACATGTAAATATATTATCCCTATATTCGACCGACCAATAAAATAAAGACATAAACTTAGTAGTCATACTAACAAGGTATTCCCTGCCTCTCCTCCTAGTATTATTCTCACATCTTAGCCAGGATCATATCCCTAAGCTCGATACTAACCGCGACGCCCCAAAATTAGGTATACATCACCATCTCGTAGTCAAATACATGGTACGTGTAATTTAAATACAACTTACTAATATAACTGTCAGTACAATACTTACATAAATCGTGAGTTTTAATACAAATATTGTCTACTAGATATCATACAAACTCAAAAGGAGTCCTCATTACATTTATTATCACACTATTTCACGTATTGTGAGGACTACTAATGCTATCCTCCGACCATTACACTGCTCCCCGACTCGTCCCAAATATATTCTCATTTCCTCAAGAGAAATGGAAAGAAAGAAAGGTGAGCTCAACTAGCCCAAGAAGAAATATTACGACTAAGATAATGCGTAATAAATTATCATTAGTTCTTCAACAAGTTAAACCTGATAAAATATAATGAATATCAAGTTTAATCTACAAAATAAAAACAATCCATTAAAAGAGTCAAGTAGAAAATAAAATCTACTATCTTTTATGATTTAAAAGGTTTTTCATCATCATTATACCTGAGACTCAGCTTTTAATAAATATTCCACATCATCTAATCACCCCGCACTACTACCAAGGATATTCTTTAGTATCACGACCACAATTATTCATGCATCTACTAAGCAAGAATATTTCGTGGTATTCATTAATGGTCATGATCATGCCAACAACTCATCCATCAATGCACTACTACCAACGAGGATTTTTTACCACATCATTTGTAACATTACTACTCATGATTACACCGTCAATAGTCTCGGTCATAATCATACCAAGTCCATCTACGCACCATGTGCCATGTATTTGACTTTTAAACATAATATAAACATGAGGATGATGACAATGATATAAGAATTCAATAAAACAAGTTCAAGAATTAATTTATCCAGAACCAATAACGCCCAAACTGTCAACACGATACTCGCTTTTGAGAGTAAAATTCAAGAATGATCGAAAGAATATTTCCATGAAAGGATAATCGAATGGTCAAACGCAAATATCAAGGATATTCCACCAATTTCATGGAATATAAGTCAAAGTTTTAACCAACTGGTATAATAAAGAATGGAATAACAAAAGAAATCACCATGCATTTCGATAGATCAAGATGTGTGTGTTATTCCAACAGTATCAATAAATAATCTAAATTCAGTCCTGCTGTAGAAACGCACCCATGTGATATTCCAAATGTATTAATAAAGAGATGAAACCAGTCCTGCAAACACACACGCATGTGATGTTCCAATGGTATGCATAATAAAGATTTAACTGTGTCCTGCAAAAAACACACGCATGTGATGTTCCAATGTAATAAAATAAAGACGAACTGTAAAGGCCCCGTAAAACACACAAGGTGATGTTCCAATAATATAATAATAAAGATTTTAATTCAGTCCCGTGTAAACACATGTGACATGGATGTTCCAACAGTAATAATAAAGAATGTCACCAAGTATAGGTAAACCACGATACAAAGTTATTCCAATGTAATAATAAGCAATGGAATAACAAATGCCTTCTCATTAATAAGAAAGAATAACACCCCTTACTTTTGGTAGAGATTGAATACCGCAGAAGGTAAGAATAAAATACTCTTTCTTCTTCTCTCTTATTCTCTATACTTTCTCTATAGCTCAATGAATTCGTGAAAATAACACACTAGCCCTATTTTATAGAAGATTTTCAGCTTTAAACCTCGCCATGTGAATAAGCATGGCTCGATTTAATCGGTGATGTGAAAAGAAAAGTGGTTCGACTACTGAATGAATGAAACGCAAGTGGTTCGACGCCCGTAATGTGAAAACGACAAGTGGTTCGGAAGGTAATATAAAGCGGCAAGTGGTTTGACGTCTGGTAAAGGTAATTACTATTGTGAAGAGACTCTTAGATGATGACATATGGGCCCCCATAAACTTTATTCGTTATTTATTATTACATTGGAATAACTGCGTATGCGATCTATCGCGTGCGTGGTGATTTCTTTGTTATTCCATTTTTTATTATACCGGTTGGTTAAAACTTTGACTTATACTCCGTGAAATTAGTGGAATATCCTTGATATTTGCGCTATTGATATCCTTTCATGGAAATATTCTTCTCGATAATTCTTGAATTTTACTCTAGCGATGTCGTATTATTTGGATGTTATTGGTTCCTGATAAATTAATTCTTGAACTTGTTTTATTGAATTCTTATATCATTGTCATCATCCTCATGTTTATATTATGTTGAAAGTATCTCGTGTGGATAGATGGACTTAATGATTATGAGATAATCATAGTAATGTTACAAATGATGTGGTAAAATCCTCGGTCCGTAGTGCATTGATGGGCGATTGTTGGCATGATCGACCATTAATGAATACACAATATTCTTGGCGTAGTCGTGAATAATTGTGTCGTGATCTTAAAGAATATCTTTTAGTAGTTGATTCGATGATGTGAAATATTTATTAAAATTTGAGTCTCAAATATAAATGATGAAAACCTTTTAAATCATAAAGATAGTAGATTTTATTTTCTACTTGACTCTTGTAATGGATTTACTGTTCAGAGTTAAACTTGATGTTCATTATATTTTTCGGTTTAACATTGTTTCTAATGATAATTTATTGCATTATCTTATTATAATATTTCTTCTTTGGCTAGTTCTCACCCTTTCTTTCTATTCTCTTGAAATGAGAATATAAATTTGAGACGAGTCGAGGGAGTAATGGTCCGAGGATAGCATTAGTAGTCCTACATTTACGTGAAATAGTGTGATAATAATTGTAATGAGTACTCCTTTTGAGTTTGTATGATCTCTAGTAGACAATATTTGTATTCAAACTTAGTTTTATTGTTTGTACTATATTAGTAAGTTGTATTTAAATTTTTGTACCATGTATAAAGATGGGTGATGTATACAATTTTAGGCGTCCAATTGATACTGCAGGACTAAATTAAAATGAAAGAAAAATTGAGGTATTTCTTTGTAATTTTAAATCTGATTATCGAAACTATATTTTCTATAAATAGAAGCTCATTTCTCACCAATTATAAAGCTTTAGGCGATTATTATAGAGAGAAATTATAGAGAAGAAGAAGAAATTATTGAATTAATTCCGATGTTCTTTTTTTCGAGGTAGAGGGTATATTTTTTTTCTTATCAAAAAATTTTATTATTTAGAATTCTATATTATTATTGTTGTTATTATTATGGTTTGATTATTTGATAACATCACGTGATTCTCGGCGAAGACGTTTAAAAATATTATTTTATTCTTGTTATCTTCTTTTTTTATGTTATTTTTGTTAAAAAAATTTAAATATTTATTGATGGAATATCAAATTTTAAAATTTCTGGAATATAGTTTAAAAGTTAATAGTGATCATATAATTTAAAATAGAGGAAGTAGTATTTTTACATATAATTTTCATATTTTACACTATTTCTGATCTGATATAATGAAGGTAAGAATAAGAATGTACAAATATTAATTTATTAAATTTATAATACAAATTAAACTAATTTTATAGGGACAGGGAGAGTGTTATACTACTACAATAATATAATACTCCAGTCGAGAAGCTCAACGGTATCCGTTAGTCATTTGACGCTTTCCCTGGCGTCATCATCAAATTTGGCTGGATTCTTTTCTTTCCTCCTCCTCCTCCTCCTTCTCCCTTCCCGGTCTGAAATTTCCCTCATCATTTCTTTTCCCTCCCACTGTATAAAAACACGTGAACCGCCTCATTGCTTCCCCAATTACCCCCGTTATCCTTCTCTCCTTTATTCTTCCTCAGTCTTCATCTCTCCCATCAGAAATCACAGAAATATTTTTAATTAATTATATTATCCAGACAAAAATGGGTGGTTGTGTCTCTTCAAGGATCAGTGGTTCCGATAACGACGTTCATCAGCAGCTAATGTCATTACTTTCCCTCCTCCTCCTCCTTCTCCCTTCCGGTCTGAAATTTCCCTCATCATTTCTTTTCCTCCACTGTATAAAAACATCGGAATCTAAGTCTTTATCTTCTTCTTCCTTTATCTGCAATTCAGATAGTTTGTATTACGACGAACCCATCGGCGTTGGACTCCGCAGACGAATTGCAGTCGGATCAGATCTATTTTATACTCCCGAATTCTAAGCAATTACCCGCTAAGCGGGTCCGATAACGCGCTGTGAAAGCCAGCGCCGCTCTCTCATCAACAATAATGGTAGGGGAGTAAATCTCGGATCTCCCTGTTTTCCCAATGGAATCAGTTAATCAGGAGCAGAGAATAACAGTACTCTATTCGTCTAATTCTTCTGCTGAAGGATTGATGAAGACGAAGAAGAGTTATTCTTCTAATCATAAGCAGGCGGGACCAATGAGGAAATTGCAAAGATACTCTTCCCGGCAGGCTAAATTGGCAGTTCGTTCCTTCCAGCTTAGGTTGACCACAATTTACGAAGGCTCTGATCTCCAATTTTATTGATTAATTTATACTCCATTGTCATTAATTTATGACTAACTCTAATTTTCAACCACATCATCAGTTTATCATCATTTGCTGAATGGAATAATCTAGGTAGCAAAGATGATAATATTGGTATTAAAAGGAATATTTTTTTCTTTTGTTTTGTTTTGTTTATAATTGGTTGTATTTTATCTCTGCATGTAAACAAGTTATATGTAATATTGAGAGCGGGATTGAGTGTGTCTTTACTCCTACTGAATTGAGATTATTATGATATCCACCATATTTTGTTAATAATATAATTTAAATTTGAGCATAAAAAATAGTTCCAATCAAAATAAGAATAAAATTTAAGTTCTTTTAAAAGTCAAACTTGAATTAGATTATAAGTCGTCTGGCGTTCGATTGATATCGTTTGATTAAATCTTTGGATATATTATAACATAATATATACAAAATTAGGATAATTAATTATTATTTAATTTATTTTTATTTTAATTAGAATTAGAATTTTATTTTGTGAAGTATAATAGTAAATATATAAAATAATAAATTCAATTTATAATTATATTTATTATAAAGTTAGTTATTATTTGAAGACTGAGTTGGAGATTGAATTGAAGCTACGTATAGTTTGAATATTGATCGAATATAATGAGAGTTTTCAAATACATTTCAAATCTGGGTGGAATTCAAATATATATGAATTTAACTTTTAAGTCGAATTAGGACAACTTTCGTTTAGTTGGTTATTTCGTTCTTTTCTGCCAATTCAACTACTACTCTTTTCTTTTCTTTAATTGATGTTCCCAGAGCTATTAAATTTAAATTTTTGTCACTTTCTAACCAAGAATTTACTGAATTGTAGCTAGTTATATATTCTTTTGCTCTACAAAATATAATGGAAAATCTCCATTTAATTAATTAGCCATCTTAAATAACTAAATTTAAGGCTCATAATAAAAGTGAAAGGAAATGTCTAAAATAAGAGGAGAAGAATTTGAGGAAGAGAATGGATGAAAAGGAACAGCTCTTTCCAAAATGTTTAAAGAGAATTTTTTAACCTTCATATATATTAAAAAAATTTAACATTGTATATTATTACATTTCAATCTTAAAGGTGCAAGGATAATATTGGAAGACTAGGGAACTATTGAACTAAAACTCTTTTATTTTATTTTTTGAAAAATTATATTATTATTACATTTCAATTATATATATATAGGCATATGGAAATCTAGAAACTTTAGAGTATATCGCACTTAGAGAAACATGCATATGCCTCTATATATATATATATATACATTTTATTCTTACGTTTCGTCTAAGATTTTAATTGAATTTTTAATCTTATTGTCATACATCGCACTTATTAAAATCTTATCGTTATCTCATATTTAAGTATTAAAATAAATGAAGTAGTAAACATACATTTTCAATATTTTAGCAAATACGTAAAGACTTTCTACGTCTACTAATATTAAATGCTCGTATTGATATTAAAATATGAAAATTGTTGATGCTAGTGTAGTAGTTGACTTTGTAGTATATCCCAATTAAGTTCCCAACCCAACCCAACCCTGCTCTAAAGTCAATTACGCATCACAATACTATCATTAATGGGGGCAAAAGAGACACAGAAACCAGTAGTAGTATCTCTGTTCTGCACTGCCAAACAAAACTTATTTTTATTTTTATTGACAAACTGCATGGCAAGTCAGCACAAAATATGTTATTTGGCGTTTAATCTTTTCAAACCAAATCTCACCTTATTTTTATTAACTCACATATTATTCATCCCTTGAGCTTCATAACTTTTATGCTCGAGTTTCTTTAAAAGCAAAGTAAATTTTATCATTGCGAGATTTTATGCCGGTCGATTATGCTCCGTTTTAATGTTTACTTTTTAGGACAATAACTTTGCTATGTCTCGATTTTCTTTTAATTTTGCCAAGCTTATTCCAATTTATCGTTACATTTTACTTGTTAATCTTTATTTTTTCAACAATATATACATACACACACTAAGAATATTGTTTTCAACTATTGACAATTTTCTTTATGCGTGAGCTAGTGGTGAACGATTTTCTTTACAAGTAATCTTTTACTTTTCCGTTCTAAAATATAAAAATACTTTTAATTTCCACAAAGTTAATGTTAAAGGTCTTATTTTTTTGTTTCAAATGATGTGATGTTGAATAAAATATAATGATGCCACGTCATTACTCATTTGAGAACAAAAAAAAAATAAAACGGCACCCATGACATTATCCTTTTTTTAAAAATCAATTTAAATTCAATATATATAGAAATTCACTTAATTAATTTGTTAATGTTATAAACTATCTTAAATATATTAGTTTTGAATTCGTGAGAC
>CM035171.1:4026566-4219005 GCA_020205615.1 Panax quinquefolius
AAATACTAATTACATATTTACATCAAATACTAAAAATACTAATTAAAAAAACAAACTAAAATACTAAAAAAAATCAAATTTTAAAAGAAATTAAAAAAAAAATACTAAAATTCAAATTATTTTGTTAATTAATCAAAATAACAAAAATTCAAATTACATCATTAAAATACTAAAATCATAACATATTTACATCATTTACAACCATATCTCTAATATATCTCTAATATATCATTTTCAACCATATCTCTAATATTTGTTAGAAATGTAATAATATAATTAACGATATTACTCAATTTATTGAGTATATAAGTAAGAATAATGATATATATATATATATATATATATATATATATATATTGTAATTTTACACTTCGCCTCTTTTATTGTGAGCTATGTGGATAAATCATAATTTGGTGATAAAAATCTTAAGCAATATATAGCAGGACTTTATAAGTATTGACATGTTAGAAGTTTTGTGTGAAATCATACATTGTGTAAAGATAGAATTTATTGCATCTCTAAACTTTTGAGCGGATTATCACCAATACATTGCAGGATTCATCATGACAAGAGCTTTTGCTCATGGAGCTATAATTTTCACCCAAAAAAAAAATGTATTACTTATTAAAATTGTTGGTACATACTTAAAGGCAGTGGTAGTGGATGAGTAGAAGATAGTGTTTACTACTATTGTAGCATTTTTTCAATGTATCCCTGCTTCCATAACATTCTGACTATAGATACAATGCTCTTCTGAAATTCCACAATCTGTTCCATTAAATCAGAAAAGTCTGACACTGACCCTACATAGTTGAAATCCCAACTCATTCTTGCCCTACTTTATTTTTTTTCTTCATACCCATAAATTACTAACTGTACCCCCAAAGTCATGCAAAGGCCATACCTTATTACCTTTTAATGGGGAGCATCCAACTTGGGCTTCTTTCAACACAAACAAGATTATGCTGTTTGCCTATTTATAAAGAAAAGAAAGAAAAAATCTCCACTTTCCAAGTTCATACACACTTGACAGAGAAAATATACACATACACCAGCACAAACACAAACAACCGCACATATATACATATACTATATATGTATATGTATATGTATATATATGTCTAGAAAGGTAGTTAGTGGAGCCTGTGGAGAAAATCATAGATTATTTAAGCCTACCTTTAGAGAAATGTTTCATTGAGCTTCTTGAGTTTTAATTTGAGCTGCATCTTCAGATTGCTATATATAGTGCATTAAATCCGCCATTACTATCAGAAATTCGAAGCCTAAGCACGATTTTCTTTTCTTTTTCTCTTTGAAAAGATTCAACAATGGTACAAGGGAAGAAGTTGGTGCCTTTCATCATTACTATAACTGTTGTTGTTCTTAATATTCTACCATTTATCAGGGCATCGTCTCAACAAGAAGCAGAACCAGAAAACACCCACACCATCAGGCATAATAAGGTAAGATAAAAATTCTTGTTCAAGAATATTTTTCATGTTTCTTTGAAATTTTCTGACAAACCAACTCATTTTGTCTACAAATTTTCAGTTGAGTCCTAAATTATTATTTGAAATAAAACTCCACGGATTTCTCCTTTGGGCATCGATGGGTTTCTTGATACCTGTAGGCATACTTGTTATCAGAATGTCAAATAGGGAAGAACGTGGAAGAAGGCTCAAAATAATGTTCTACACACATGCTACTCTACAGGCAAGTTCTATTCTTTTTGGTTCTGTTTGCACTCCAATAATAAAATAAATAAACGAAAATAAAAATAATAACTCCTTTTTGTGCAAGTAAACTCTTATAATCATTTTCACCATGACAAAGTAAATCTTCACACAGAGTCACATAAAGTATAGTATCAATTCTTTAAAGCATGTCTGTTAGATTGAAATACCCCACTTTTAACCTTTAATGATGGTCAAAGATAAGTAAAAGTGAATGCTACCCTACTTGCATATTCTTTAATTTGATGCCACCAATTATCATGAATACTTGAAGACTAAGAAAAGGCATGGATGAATTTATTCTTGTTAATAAGATACAAGTAGCTTTACGATTTTCTTGTTTGGATATGAGCATAATTTGAAACTATAATTATGGCATTAGGTGTTAATTATGTATTCTCAATCACAAAACACATGGTAGGCTACAATGTTATAATATTCACCTGCATCATCATCATCATCATCATCATCATCATATCGATCATGTAGTGCCTTGATTAAGAATTGATATGGATTTAAGCAATCCCCACATGGTTTCTTTTTTGCTTTCCCTTAGTGAATATGTATTTTCCATTCTGCAGATATTGGCAGTATTTCTTGCAACAGCAGGAGCAATATTGTCGATAAGAAACTTTGAAAACTCTTTCAATAATAATCACCAGAGGATGGGATTAGCCCTTTATGGCTTCATATGGTTGCAAGCCTTGATTGGGTTTATCCGGCCTCAGAGGTAATAATTAAATCTCTTCCATTTGAGAAAAAAAAGAAAAGAAAAAGAGTTTTGAACAGTTTATATATTGTTGTTTACAGGGGAAGTAAAGGAAGGAGTGTATGGTTTTTGGTGCATTGGGGGCTGGGGACTGCGGTTTGGCTACTGGGAATCATAAATGTATACACAGGTTTACAAGCCTATCATAAGAGAAGCTCAAAAAGTATAAATCTTTGGACAACAATTTTCACTGCTGAGGTCTCACTAGTTGCTTTTTTCTACCTGTTTCAAGACAAATGGAACTACATTAAAAAGCAAGGAGTGATTTTAGGTGATGAACCGATCCGACCCACCGACCAAGAGATGTCTCCGAGAGAGAAGAAGATGAATAATGAATTTTTAGCTCATGAAACTCCATGTTGATAAAGCTTATGAATTATCAATGATTTGTTTAAGCTGACACGGGTTTTTTGCTAACATCTTTTGGTGTTAAAAATAATTTTATAACGATGGCCTTGTAACTTAACTTGTATGATTGTACTAGAACTAGCCTCCTACTATGGGTGGTGCATGATTGATGGATTTTCATCTCTGTTCAAAGGAATTTAACCTTCCACAATTGATACAAAGTATTTTGGTGGAACATTGAGGGATTTGGTGTTAATGTTTCATTTTTTTTCCATGTATTAGATAAATGATCAAATTTACTTAAATAGTAGTAGTAAAACATTAATGAATTAATTGACCTTACTCGTTAAATACTAATAATAGTATAATACGGTAACATATACGAGTCCCGTCTCCTCTATTCACCGAACGGTCTATTATTTCTTTACGTATTTTTGCCGCCGCCCTCCACAAACAAACAATCACTCACAATTTTCTGATGAATAATTCAAATTACTCTTAGATCATTGGGTAATCGCTTGATATTTTGAGTAAGCGAGTCCCTTGAACCATAAACTCAAAGCATAGTAACAAGTAGTAAATTCATGGAAATTGGAGAGCATTTTCCATCTCTACGTAAGTCTCTTCTCGTGGATTGTTGTTTTCTTATTCGACTCACACATTATCCGTGTCTCACTTGATATTCCTTGTTTATTCGACCTTTTAATTTGAAGTTGCACGTAAGGTGTTTGACAATATGCCTATGTAGCTTCTTCTTTTTTAACTTGAATGCTTCTAACCTTTCAATTTAGGAAATAAGGCTTGCATAGTATAGTAATAAATAAAATAGTAAGGAAAAAAATTATTAACATGTATGTCCTGACGGAAGTATATGCCTGATATGCTCTACCTCTCAACAGATAGGGACTAAAGGGAAACAGAATTATGTATGTGATTAGAAACGGAGCTTTATTAACTTTTAGAAATATATTCATTATTATGATAAGAGCGACATTTAACTATAGTTGCAGAAAACAAATTCATATTATTAAGCTTTTGGATCTCAGCAGCTGGAAACCCTTAAGCCCGCCCCCAGTGCATCGTGGGGCTACCTAGTATAACTGAATGTAAACATAGATATCACCTCGAAAAAGTAATTTATTATCACGCGATTCTGAATCATTGGTCACTGACCGGTCACCAAGGCCTCAAATCAATTTCGAAAAATTAATATAATCCTCGACACCATACAATATATCATGAGAAACCAAACTCTTTAAATAAGGCCTTTAATAGCGGTCTGATAAATCTATATAATTGCCAAGTTAATAATCTGAAACTTTTTATTTGATACCGACTGTAACTGACCCAAAACTCCGATGGCTCTATTTGTACACTCCAAAGCACAAGATAGAAGAAAAAATATAAAATTATAATAGTCCCAAAGTTTTAAAACCACTAAAATATATATTCTAATGATATTGGTGCTTTATACTCGAAAAACATTACAAAATTCTATTAAGCTACCAATTGTATTTAACAACCCGAAATACTTAAAACACCAAAAATACTTGTGCACATTTTCTTATACATGGATGCTTATATGTAACTGCAGATGAGATGGATAACATTTTAGAAAGTTTTGTTGAAGGGCTGATTTCTTTTTTTTCCCCCCGAGTAAAACACAAAAAACACCCGTGGTTGACACTGATTTTCTCTTCAACACCTATGGTCTGGTCTAAAGACTACAATTTCACCACTTGTGGTTTGACATCCATTTTTGCAACGCCTTTGCCTAACACCGTTAGTTTTAATGGGTAAAGACTATTTTAACCCCAACTCTAACCCTTACCTAGCAGTGTTCATCTCTCTTACTTTTATTCATCAAAACCTTACCAAACTCATCCAAATCATAGTAGCATGACAAAGCGATTCCGTATGAAGGTAGAAGGCCCACATGTTGTGAACTTCTTTTTTCGGAGAAGAAACTAGGGATAAAACATTGGCTACTGACTAGTCATGCTCTGTTAAATGTACTACAACAAAAAGTTAAACCTAATAAACTCAAACTCAACACTTAAAACAAAGAATTGGAGGAGAAAGAAAAGGAGAAAATAGGAGACTCAAAATCCATTAGCCCAAAATATGAACTTTGAATTTAATTCAGATGTAGAATCATAATCATAAGGGAAGATGCAATCAAAATATGCGAAGCTGACAATGATTGATAACCATCATGTAAACCAAATATGCAATTGATAAGGCAACACCACCATCGTTGTTCACCTTCGCCACTGTCAAAACCCTTCCCCAACCGTCTCTCCTTAAAGAGATGGTGTCTTCGTTTTATAGTTGTTTAACCTTCATCATTTTAATGCTTTGGGTATGAATCCTAAGATTGAGTTTAGATTTGAAGAAAGTAGAGGTTGCAATTGAGGAAGAAGAAACAATGGACTGCCAAATCGTCTCTATTTACTTCTCATTGAGATAAAGAAGCTACCTACAAACCATAACCTTAATTTTCTTGTTGGATGAAATTGTACCTTATAAAACCTATCATGTGATTCCTTAAACATGCGTTTGTTTAGGATGTATATCATTTAGGTAGTATATGACTATATATTTGGAGCTCATACCAACAAAATTGCCAAATTATAATAATAAAGTACTATTTTTAAAAATAATTATTGGTATCAGTTCTGGTTTTATTCCTTTTATTATCGTTTTTATAAAATTGGGTTTTACTTATTTGTTAGATATACTTATAAAGAGCTATTTTGGACATTTGGCAAGGAATTATAATTGTTGGACAACATTTCAGTCGCTTTTTAGCGAGCGAGTACACTTGCAGTCAAAATGAAAGGAAACGAGGTAACTTGAAAATGGGTGTCAAATAGTAGGTGGTGAAATCATAGTTTTCGGACAAGTGGAAATGGGTATAAACCCTAGGTAAGTTTTTATGTTTTACTCATTTTCTTTTAACAAACGCTTGATTTGGCTGTTAGCAGTAGTGTTGCATATAAATGGTATTTGTTCATATTTAATTTCATAACGCAAGACCTTTCAAAACTGGTATATTTTGTCTAATCCATAATGAACTCGATATATATTGTCTATTTTTTTGGGAGTTGCTACTGGAGCTTTGTTTAGTCTATGTTATGAAGCATTGACAGTTCTTGGAGGTTGACATATCCGTGTTGGATAAGTGTTGGACACCGACACTTAACTGACACTTTAAGATATGTATTGCATACTTATTTCTAGATATATTATTATAGATGTTAGTATTTTCATTGAACTTAAACTTTGAAGTTAATTAATTTCATGTCTCTTACAAATCCTGTTCTCTTAGAGTTGCATGTTGTAATCATATTTGTTATTAAACTTGGAGACATTTATGGTATAAATGTTTATTTTAATATTTGTCTTGGTTTTATCATGCTTTATTAACAACTAAATTTAAAAATATAAAAAATATACATATAATTCAACGTATTCCCTAACGTATTGTATCTTGTTTTTAGAAAAATGTCGTGTTTCATGTCGCGAATTGTGTTGAATTCGTATCATGTATCTCCATCCATGCTTCTTAAATTTCATATTTAGACATCAGATACACAAGAAAATAAAAATCTAAAACTTATATTAAGTCTACAATTATTTGCTGATCAAAACATATCCTCATCCATCTTTAATTATATATACAATATGGCTAACACATATTTTTCATTTATATTCTCAATTTGTACAAAAATTATATCTTATAATTCACTTGCTATATAAATAATTCATTGTATATTTTTGAATTAGCATTGTTTGAGGACTCCTGACTGCGGAACATCTGTTAATTTAACATACTAGTAAAAATGTAGATAAATGCTCTTGAATCCACAAGGAAAGAAGATAGAAAATTCTAAAAGAGAAATATAAAAATATCCATGATAATAGTAAAATTTTAATCTCCAAAAACCTTGAGAAAGTATATTTATAGTGCTAAACTACTTTTCCACCTAACTTAGATAAAGAAATAGCAAAACAAATTTTTTTTAAGAATAATAAAGTATGACCAAAACTTTGACCGATGATAAGATTGCTTTAAACAGTTTTTTTTGGCATATAAAAACGAGATGTCTAACAGACGAAAGGCATGAGTCCGTAGAGCTTGTCTAGATCTTTGATTTGATATAGTATACAATTCTTCCTGGATCAGATGTGTTAGAAACTGCATGTTTAATTTGATGATGATATGATTAATGTATATTTGTATCAATAGTTTTTGTGAAGTCCTTGATAAGAGTATGATGTAAAAGGACTTCGAATAGAAAGATCAAACATGTTAAGTTGATCTTATGAGTTGATCTGATGTATAAATGATAGGATTAAATCGACCGTTTAGTTATGTTGATCAATCTTCTTTAGCTTATGAAGAAGTCGATTTGAAGAAACCACGATTTCGAGCTATCCTCTAGTTTTAATTATATCCTCGATCGTGGAGTTCCAAAACCCACGATTGATGTACAAAAGACTAACCCCTTATATACGGTCCTCAACACTCACGATTGAATAAGAAAGATCCACGATTGATGTAGATAAAACTTGTAAGTTTTATTGGCTCGAACGTAGAGATCTTATGAGTGATGATCGATGTATAAATGATAGGATTAAATCGAACCATTTAAGCTACTCTAGTAAATTGTAAAGTATATTGAAGTTTGCAGAGTTAGCCTTCCTTTCGTAGAGCATTCAGTGGAAGATCGCAGAGTCTACTAGAAGTTTGCAAAGTTATCTCAAGATCATAAAGTCAACCCTAAGATTGTATAGTGAAGAAAAATCGCAGAGTCTGCTCAAAGTTGTTGAGTGTTCATCATAAAGATTCATTTGTAAAGCAGATCTTAGAGAGCGCATCGTAGAGTTTCTCTCAAATCGTAGAGCAAGCTATCGTAGAGCAGAGCGTAGAATATTGAACGTTGAGTGAATCTAGCCTATACTCTATGTTCTACATGAAACTCTATGATCAGTCAAAGTCGTAGAAATTGTCACGTCTGTCATAAGACTGACATTGAGGTGCCTTGTAGAGTGAAGATCTCCAGATGTTTGCCACTCATCCTAAATTCAAATAGAAGATCAGATTGGGTTGTGTCTAACAACTAACTTGGCGATTTGACAACACTCACGTGGTAGGTAAAGCAACAGTTTGATGTGACGTGTCAGAGCCGAAAGTAAGTTGTCTCAACCTCCCTGAAAGTCATCATCAGAGATCTTCTAAGATCTGAGCATTTAATAAAGCGATAACAACTTTCCAATGGAAACATCTCAAAGTCCACTATAAAAAAGTATGAGGATTCAAATCCAAGTACGAATCAATAACATGAAAAAGTTGAACCTCTGCCAAAGTTAAAAGAGTCTCACTCTATGAAAAGAGAACAATTGTTTCTGTTGCTAAGTTCTTAAGAAGTCAAGCTCAACGCAACTTAAGCAGCACTTCAAACAACTAACTCAGCAACTGTGTTTTGATTGTCTTAGTGACATTATTCCAAGTCTAATTTACTTGAAGAGTTATATGTGAACTGGTGTCTAAGTGACATCTACCGAGTCTGAATGACTTGAAAGAATTTGAGTGATTCACTGTAATAGATTTTAGTGATCTGGTCTTAGTGACCCTCTGCATCCTTAGTGGATTACCTACTCGTAGAGTACAAGAGTGGACTAGAAGTATTTTATACTATGAACCACTTGAAACCTCTTCTGTCATTTACATTCAGTATTTACATTTTTGTTAATATCTGTTATATCTATTTGTGTCTTAAATTCACAAGAACTAAATTCAGACCTGAGATTTCATTAAATCTTTAAGGGGGTTTTAAAACTAATATTTTGTTGTGCTTAATTAATTCAGTTAATTAATTATCTGGTAATACATTCAACTTTAGTCTTATAAAGATCTATTCAACCCCTTCTAGATCTCTTTGTGCCTCTGGTAAGCAACAAAAAGTTATAACAATTTGAACGTAGTACAATTTTTCCCCCTACATCTACTTCGTAGCTAAATTAACTTTTATTTCATATGAGATTTTTGTTATGTTTGACTCTCACTCTTTGTTAATGCTATATTTTTGTTTGATCCTTTGGAAAGGATTACCTCCTGATGTGTATTACAGAATAACTAATAGTTTTCTAAGTTGATATAGTTTCGTAGGTTTTGTAAAAAATAAATAAATTATAACATTTTTGACATATGGCATTGCGTGAGATATGACGAGTGTTAGGCCACTTGTCATATATAGGAGGAGTCTTACAAGCTAAGCAAAACAAAACAAAATAAATATAAAAGAAAAGGGAGAAAATAAGTAAGTGACATATATTCAACAAAATTTGGAAAGGAGAAAAAAAAGGGAAAAAAAAGAGGAGAAATAAAATAGGAAGGAAATCTTAGATCTGAAATCTGGTTTGAGGCTGAGATGGGATGAGGCGACAGAAGTAAAAGATCTAGAAGGGCAAATGTTCTTGAGGTTTGGATACTAAAATCTTAGGGCAGAACCAAGAATCTTAGAGAGTTTCATCTTCTTCACTCAATTAAATCACTAGATTTCAAGGTTTTAACTTCAATTAGTAAGTTCTTAACTATTTTCTTAATGATAATGATAAGTTATTTTAATCTTTTCATGATTAAAGTTTAGCGAGTTAGATTTAAGAATTTCTAGATATTTCAGAGTAAAAGTCTTAACATCTAGTAATTTAGCGCCGGAATAACATACATTAATGAAAAAATCTACAAGTTAGATTGACCCCGATATGTTTTGTGGCTTGGTAAATTATTTCTGTGTGTATTAATTCAGGATGATTACAGGGACAGATTCAGATACTTTATTCAATAGGGTCAGTTTTAATAGTGTAAATAAAGGGTGTTTATGGTCTGGGTTGACTTGGATCAACAACTAACTCAAATTTTAGAACAAGATAGATCGGTAATGAATTTTTTATCCTAAAAGTGATAAATCTGTATTAGATCAACCCTTCGATCCAAACTAACCCAACTTATTTGTACTAAAATTGGTTTAGTTCGAATCATGGTCCTTGTTTTTCATAATTTTTTAGTACTTACAATTTTTAATGTTGAAATATTTATCCCATAACTGTAATAAATTTTACAAGACCCTAATGTATAAAGAATTAGGAAATTAATTTATATACTATTAACTTAAATTGTCTGCGTTAATTATTATGTAATATGTATGTGTGTACTTTTTGACATACATTTAAAATCAATTATTGATTATTTTCACTCCGGTTTGGCTTTGGTTCAATTCTTGGTTCTAGAAGGATCAATGCAAAATCTAACCAAACCACCAGTTCTTTAGTTTTTGAACCTTGAAAGTTGAATCAAACCAACTATTGAAAAATCCAAACCAAAACAATCCACGGAATCATTTGGTTCGGTCCAAGGGGTTATTTGTGATTAAAATGATATTAATAAAGTTTTTTCATTCTTGGAGTTCTTCCCTCAATTATCTACTATTAGGGATCCTTAAATGAGACATGAGAAGGGATTAGGTAGAGGACTAGAGGTGATACATATAGACAACATTTTCTTTTGAAAGTTGTGTGGAGTACATTTTGATGAATGGACATGTGTAGCCATATGAAATTAGCTCATGAACTTGCCTACCTTGAGTGAGTTTTACAAATTCACCATGATCTGTTTTTTCTGTAAGAGATCGTGTCTCTGAGTAGATAAGTTATATTTACCTTTTTCTGGATATGTTTAAGTTTAGTAAATTATTTACATCAATAATAGTTTTGGACTTGATTGGATGTGTGTAGCTATTAAAAAAAATAGCTTATTAACTTGTGTATCTCTTACTGAGTTTGACAGATTCAACATGCTTCATATTTATCATAAGATTCATGTCTTTGGCAATATAAGTAAATTGACCCTGATTTTGGATGCGTTTTAGTTTATCAATTTATGTATACGGAACTGTCTCATGAATTTTCTTTACTGTGACTGAGTTTCATTTATACAGCAGACAAAATATATTGGAACATTTTCATATATTCCTGTATTATAGTTAGTTGAAATTAGTATTAGTTATATTTCTTGAGTTGTCAGGTTCTGAATATGATAGATATAAATAACCAAACACTAACTAGGGGGATAACAAGAAAAGATTTAAACTAAGTAATTTGTGATACGGTTTTGTGTAGTTAACTAAAACCAGGTTTTTATTTTATTTTATTTTCTTGTCATTTTAGGCAACACATTAGGAAAGTAATGGAGTCGAGCAATGGTGGTGACACAGATCGGATCAGCATGTTACCTGATGATTTAATATGTAAAATCCTTTCAATTCTTCCTACAAAGTACGCAGTAGGAACTAGTGTTTTATCAAAAAGATGGCAAGACATGTGGGCTTCTGTTCCTACACTCAACTTTGATGATTCTTTATATTTCAACAAAACCACAGCAAGAGGTCTGAGTCAGACAAAAATGGATGTGGATTCAAAGTTTATGAGTTTTGTTGAAAGCGTACTAATTGGTTCTCAAGTGTCTTGTTTTGAAAGTTTTTGTTTTGAGCGTCATTATGTCGATGATGAGTTTCGGGTCAACTCGTGGATCAGTTTTGCCCTTGAGCGCAATGTCAGGAAGATGGAGCTCCGATACTACGCTAGTATCCCTATCATCTTACCCTCCAATCTTTTTGAAAGCAAGACATTGGTGGTTTTAATACTTAAATGGGCAGTTCTACTAGAAGTTCCTGCTTTTGTCTGGCTTCC
The DNA here is from genome assembly GCA_020205615.1 of Panax quinquefolius. Taxonomy (NCBI): domain Eukaryota; kingdom Viridiplantae; phylum Streptophyta; class Magnoliopsida; order Apiales; family Araliaceae; genus Panax; species Panax quinquefolius. Next base: position 4,038,171 of record CM035171.1, read on the forward strand.
TAGTCTCAAAGTTCTTCATTTAGATAGTATCATGAACTGTAGTGATGAAGACTCAGATCAGAAGCTCCTGCTCTTTTCTGGCTGCCCAGTTCTCGAAGAACTGTATATAGAGCGATGGACTTTTGACGATCGTTGTTCACTGGTGGTTTCCATCCCAACTTTGAAACGCTTGAGGCTAGGTTTTGAGATGGATCATTTTGTAACATACTCTTCATACGAGCTTGAGATTGATGCTCCCAAACTTGAGCACCTTGATCTTGAAGATTTTGCTACAGATGAAATTTATGTGAACCTTTCATCTGTGTTGGAAGCACGTATTGCCGTCGGCAGTTGCATCTTAAGGCGACTTTTGGAAGGAATCAGAACTGTTAAATATCTATCCATATCCGATTCAACTCTAGGTGTAAGTTTCTCTAGTAATCAGTATCATGTTTAACTTTTCTTTTTTATGGTTCAACTCCTTGAAAACTTCTCACAATAAAAATATCTTCATTTTTGTACATACTAATTTATTTTGTATTTGCATCTTAAAAAAATTTATTTGATCATGTTATTTGATGCTTGGGGGTGATAAGATTTATAATAATACTTTGACAGACAACACGAGGCTCAATTTTTGAATATGAAATTCAAAGGTTGTAGATTGTGTTAGTTAGTATATGTGTGTGTGTGTGTAACAATAGTTGTTGAATTCTGTAATGTATTCACTTGATATTGTATTTAGATTAAATGTGATGTTATTTAAGTAATTTCTCTTGTGCAGTATATCAGTGAAGAAAAGTTTTATTGGCTGCCAACATTCCATAATTTGATTGTTTTGGAGATTGGCGCTAATGGTGATTTGGGTTGGAATGTGCTAGCGGGATTTCTTGAATTATCACCTAATCTAGAAGTTCTTAAACTTCTCAAGGTATGTCAAAATTTGATATGATAATCTAGCTTGTTATAACTGCCTGTCTAAAGTTATAGGCTTCTAAATTCAATTCCCTATCAGGGTCCTTATTATGGTGTTTCAGAGGATTCATGGGTTGGTCCACCCCCATCAAAAGTATCCAATTTGTTGTTACATCTCAAGGAAACCAAAATTGACGAGTTCAATGGCAGAAAGTATGAGATTGAAGCAATAGAGTTTATTCTGAAAAATGCAAAGGTTTTGAAGACCATGACAATTGATTGTCGTTCTCGAAAGATAAATAAAGGAATTCGTGAGAAATTAGCAGGGTTCCCTAGGGCCTCAAAGAATTCCCAACTTAATCTCTTGTTTTGAAGTTTGTAAGTTTCTCTTTGTATATTTTTTTCAGTAATTAGTCTCTCTCTCTCTCTCTCTCTCTCTCTCTCTCTCTATATATATATATATATATATATATATATATATATATTGTTCATTCCTCGAGTCTTCTGCAATCTAAATCCTTGTAATGGTGCTTGGAAGCAGGATCAGATCAGCACTCAGCAGAAGTCTTGTAAGCTGGATTGGTTTGTATTGGATTGCCTTACAAAAAATTATAAGTTACTGCTAAAGTTTTATTTGTCCCCAAGTAATTCAGAAGTAGCTCTGCATGACTGCTACCCTTGTCAGGCAAGCTTAAGACAATGTTTTATGAAATTCTATGAATCTGTCTGTACCTTTATAGCTGCTATAGCCTATATGTATTAGTAACTACTATCAGTTTCTCTCTTACCAAGAGAGGATAGATATATAAATATGCTCTTTGCAAATCTAGATTTTGACTTTGATGGAGGGGAATGAAATAATATTTCTATAACTTTACCCCTCCTGTTCTACAAAAGATGTTCTTGTTTCATTTATTTGCTTATTTGCTTGTCTTTTAAGGAGAGGAACACGACATAAAATAGGAGGTTGACATGGTATTCGTGTCATAACTTTGTCCCCTCCTGAAATTTAAATCAAGACATATAAAAGATGATTAACGCGTTTATTTAAAATAATTTAAAACTAAATATGATATAACGTTATAATTTATTTTAAATATTGAGTTTTAGCTTTCTTAATTACTTTTCTAAGCATGTAATTTTATCTTTTGTTAAATAATTGTTGTGATGAATAACTTATATTATTTATTCAATAAAATAAGTGAATGATCTTTATTTATTTTATTTAAAATTTTTAATTTATATAGTAAACGGGTTAAATGTGGGTTGACACGTTAACACGATTAATAAATAGGTTAGTATTAGTATTGAGAATCTTGACAAAAATAATTAAGCGGGCAATATTAATATTGACCTATTTAGTATAATAGCTATACACGATACGAATTTGCGTAAGACAACATGAACTGAGTTTGAGTTTCGGATGTTATTTTACTTCATTTTAGTGTGGATATTTTAAGAATAGTTTATCGGAGTTTATATAACCATTGGAGATGCTAATAAGGCTTAAATATGAATTATTATCCTAAATTATATTTATATGCACTTTGGGGATCAAAATTTCAATTTTTTCAATCAGATGATTAAATTATCAATTTTTTTTCAATTACAACAAATTGAGTATGCGTCGCCAGAAATTATTAAGCGTATTTATCTGGTGTATTATTGTTTAAAGCGGTGATGTGTAAATAAAAATTATTTTTTAATATTTATTTAAACATTTATTATATAGTAAGGGCAAATTCGTCAAATCCCTTTAAAACTTCTCTGTTTGAATTTATCCTCGTCAGAAATTGTTTGATGCTCTCTCCACTCAAACTCACCAAAACATCCCGAAATGGACTCACCATCAAAGCCTCAGCAGCAGCTTCCCCAGTATCAGTCCCTGCAAAACCCGACCCACCAAAAACCCCAACCTCCAGCGCCGCAATCGCCCCGTTAATGGCCTCGATCGCCACCGGAATCATCCTCTGGCTAATTCCAGTCCCGGCCGGCGTCACCCAGAACGCGTGGCAGCTACTCTCCATTTTTCTAGCTACAATCGTTGGAATCATCACCCAACCTCTGCTGCTTGGTGCAGTGGCCCTCATAGGTTTAGGCGCTCATGCGTTTTAACCAAAACACTAACATTCGTTGCAGCCTTTGGTTATCAAATTCCCTGGTTAATTGCCCTCACATTTTTCTTCGCCAGAGGATTTATCAAAATCGGATTTGGGATGTTGACGGGTGATGTTGATGGAACCGAAATTGTTGGTGACACGGCTGGTGGTTTGGAGAGGGTGGTGATGAGTTTGCCGGCAGCGGGGAAGCAGCGGAGGTCGGCGGGGGGAGAGGTATTGGAGGAGGACGTGCTAGCGGAGGACGTCAGCGATGTTGGGGGAGAAGGAGGAGGTGTCGGAGGAGCGGAGGAAGGAGTTGGGGACAACGAGGTGGGCGAGAGAGGAGCGTTGAGCGAGATCGGCGACGGCGGTGGAGAGGAGGAGGTTGGCGAAGTCGGAGAGATCTGGGTAGGAGGAGAGGAGATCGGAGATGTTTGGTTTTGTATTAATTTGTTATGTTAATTTGTTGTTTGACCATTTTAACCCATATAAAATAAGATTTATTTATTTTATGATTAAAAAATTAATTTTTTTATCACACCAGTTTCCTAAGGCTCCCATACAAGTTGTCACGTCAGTCATTTTTGACGTGACATATTCAATTTGTTGCAATTGAAAAAAAAAATAATTTAATAATTTAATTGACAAAATTAAAAAGTTGATCACTGAAGTTGAATATGACCTATAATTTAAAGTACTAATTTATATTTAAGCCTGCTAATAATGTAATTGTGTTGTATGTTATTCTATTTTTAGTACTATTTTTGAAAATTATTTCCAACGAGTACAAAATAAGCAATTATAACTTCAGCAAAAATCATATTTATCAGCAATAATTTAAATATAAATCAAACTGTTACAAATGTCCTTCTTTAGAGAGCTAACTGTTAATATTGGATTTTAATATTGTAACATCAATATATTTTTCCACCACAGTTAAGGAGAATTACACTTTTACCCTACTTTCCCAACAAATATTATAGTAACATTTATGATTTAATAGATACTAGATAGTAGATACTAAAGCCTTATTGAAAATGCCTTGCTCAATTTCGAAAAATAACCACAACAAATTCTAGAATGACGAGTATAACCCCAACAAGTAAGGATTAAGGAAGGTTTTAGCAGGGGAAAATTTACCATTGAAGCCTCTTCAGAAAACAAAAACCAAGCATTTTGAAAGCTCATCATCATCATCATCAACAATTTTAATTTAGTCCAAATAAATTTAATTTGTCTCTCAAATGTGTCGAATAGGATACCATGAAAAAGCCCTGACAAAGCGAAAGTCTAAACCTTTTCGTCTCTTTATTCTTTACTCTTTACTCCTTCTATCCACTCGTTTAGTGCATAAGAATCATAATCAGAATCAGAAAAGGAGAAGAAGAAGAGGAATTAAGTGGCCAGTGGGTGTATTTCATTTATATATATACATATTCGTTGAATGCGGAGGAGGTTGCTGGAGAGATGGTGGTGGTGAAGGAAGGGAGGGAAAAGGAAAATACAACACTGCAGTCTCAGAATCCTCATCCCTACGCATTTCATGTTAATGGACCTCGCAACGTTTCTTCTCCTAATTGGAGAGACCTCATTAACTCCAGTTGGTAAGTACAGAGACGATTAGATTTTTATGCTGGGTTTTTGGTATTGAGTTTTGTTTATTTGAACTTCACTATATTTTGTATTTTTTTCCCTTCAGGTGAGGTAACATGGTAACCAAATTAGATTCTTTAAGCGTTTAATTTAGGAGTAAACACAGTAAGCAAATTTGTTCCCTTAACTTAAGTAGAACTGTTTTAAGAATTTCAGAATTTGGGTATCTCGGATCTTTCTTGTATATTTTAAAGATTTAGTTACCCTTTTTGTGTAGTAAACTGCAAGTAATATTTGATATAATTTGCTTATGAGTCAGAATTTACGGACTTGAGTTAGTGAGAATTAGCTATTTCCTTGTATATTTCGTATAGATGGGTTTCCTTCTGATAAAACTTGCTAATTTGGGGCAGCCACTCTAGCTTTTCTAGGAAAATCGAAAATTTCGACAATCTGATGAACTGAATTACAGGTGTAAATAAATGCTGTTGACAAGTAACCAATAGGGGAGTGTAGAAAAACGATAATGACAATGAAATTTGTATAATGTAAGCATATGTGGAAGATGTATAGCTAAACTGACTAGCCAATAGATTCAGTTCTGTTCTGCCCTCTTTTTAAATAATTCATTTAAGGGAAGTTCTTATTATATTTTTCCAAAACCATTAGAATCGTTTAATAGATTTATGGCTAAGTTGAGAATCTAATTGATCTGCATTGGTCTTGGTCACCTCTGCTTTAGTACAAAATTTAAGGTATTTGGGAAGCACCTATTTGACTTGAATCATGCTAAATAATAACTGTTGTGGTGAGTTTGAAATATACACCTGATTTGTAGTATGCAGGAAACGGAGACGCTATGTATATAGAAATATTTGTCTGTGCACACTTACTTTCTGGAGATCCTACTTTAGGAACTGAAATTCAAGTTCTAAGAGGGTATACTTAATTTCAGCTAAGTTAGTACTTAGTTGATTGATATTTAATGCAGTAGAAGTTTTCATCCTAAAGTCTTAATTGTGCTAATGAAAGTTGGCGATTGCTGGACTAGATGGGGTGATCCAGGATGTATAATTTGTTGACAAACAGAAACCATTTAAGAAATATGATGCATTTTGTTTGATTCTAAGCTATTTTATCCAGAAGTGAAAGAATTAGGATCTTGGTTCTTTTGTTTATAGGAAATTGGTAACTCTTGTTTCTTTAAGGTGATGAAAAAGTAGTCGCTAAAGTATCTGACTGTATCCTTTTTATTCTCTGAGTTGATCCTACTGTCAATGTGTCTGAAATCCTATGGATCAAGCCTAACTCGTATCTACAAACACTTTATTTAGTTGTGCATATACAAAAATATGTATCTTTTGCTCAAAAGTTGCGGAGAGGTTGGAGAGAGTGATGGAACTCTCAAGCTGATCATCATTGATGTTTTATCATATGTAGACAGTTAAATCCTAATTCTTCGGATCACCACACCTAGACCATCTTTGAAAATATTAGATAAATTCGATACAATTTACAGATATTGACCTTTCTTGTTCCAATCTCATCTGTTATCCATCAGATCATTTTATATTTTGTAGTATGACTTGCACTTATTTAATAGATTTTCCAGTATTTTATGTTTATCATGTTACATAATTTAGTCATTAGAACTAAATAGATTAATTATGTTCTTAGGAAGGACGGGAATTACAAGAGGACAGTTATTGCCTGCTTCATACAAGCAGTTTACCTACTTGAACTTGACAGACAAGAAAATAAGACAAAAGAAACCGCTCTTGCTCCAAAATGGTGGATACCTTTTAAGTACAAGTTGTCCCAAACCTTAACAGATGAAAGAGATGGATCTGTATACGGCGCAATACTAGAATGGGATCGATCTGCAGCTTTGGCAGACTACATATTCATTAGGCCCAGCGGTGCACCTAGGGCTGTTTTAGTACTAAGAGGCACACTACTCAAAAGCCCAACAATTAGACGCGATATAGAAGATGACCTCCGGTTTCTAGCTTGGGAAAGCCTAAAGGGTTCTGTCAGATTCAATGGAGCTTTGGAAGCACTGAAATCCATTGCGGATAGGTATGGAAGTAGCAATGTATGTATTGCAGGGCATTCATTAGGGGCTGGGTTTGCACTCCAAGTGGGTAAAGCATTAGCCAAACAAGGAATCTTTGTGGAGGCCCATTTGTTCAATCCACCTTCTGTTTCACTTGCAATGAGTTTGAAAAATATCGGAGAGAAAGCTGGTTTTGTTTGGAAGAGGGTTAGATCAATGCTTCCTTATAGCAGTGAAACTCAGGCCAGTGGCGACGAGGGAGAAAACACTTGCAATAAACTAAAAAAATGGGTGCCACATTTATATGTGAACAACAATGACTATATTTGCTGCTATTATACTGATTCTGCTGGAGCAGAGGTAAAGCAGGTGGAAAAGGAGAATATGGGTCCGAGAAACAGGCAAGCTGCTGCAAAGCTGTTTGTGTTGTCAAAGGGCAAGCAAAATTTTCTGGAGGCGCATGGGTTGGAGCAATGGTGGTCTGATGATTTGGAACTCCAAATGGCTATCAACAACAGCAAGCTCATAAGCAATCAGCTGAAGTCCTTGTATGCACTACCAGCAGCGAATGTGGCATGATCTAAATAACTCATTTTCAAGATTCTGCAATTGTATTTATCTTTCTTACTTTATGTTCATGTGAGGATTATATCTTCCAAATAAAACTTGGAACCTACTGAAATAACTCATTTTCAAGATTCTGCAAACCAATTCAAGTGTATTCATAGATTTTGTTTTTTGTCTTCCTGTTTGGTAATGCAAAAATCCTTTATGTCTATGCAATTTTTTGGGAAAATCAGCAAAAACAAAAAAAAGCAAAAAAATCCGACTCTGCTGGGGATCGAACCCAGAACCTCTGGTTTCGTAGACCAGCGCCTTATCCATTGGGCCACAGAGTAAAGATGCAAATGTTAAAGCATCCAGGAAAAAATGTATCATATCAATTCGTATTATTATAACATATAATGGAGTACTCATTATTTAGTTAGTGGAAGTATGGATGTTTATAGGGCTGTAAATTGAACTAAACAATTTTGATTTGATTCGGGCTAGATTTGAAAAAATATGAGAAAGACTCGAATTTGTTAATAATATGATTTAAATTTGAACATAAAAAATAGTTCAAATAAAAATAAGAGTAGAATCTGAGCAATGTTATGCTTGGCACGTTTATGATTTAAACTATTTGAATTCTTGATCATGATTCGATACGTACTTGATTCATACACATTCGAATAGATACTTGATACATTCTCTTATACTATATGCGCAATTTAATAAAACTAGAATAAATAGTTATTTTTATTTATCTTTTTTTTGTAAAGTGTAATTGTAAATATATTTTTTAATTTCTAAATAAAACAATAAGTTCAATGTGTAATTATTTGTATTATAAAACTACTTATTATGTGGAGAGTCGAATTTGATCTTGAATTCGAAATTCTTTAAATATAATTCGATCCGAGTCAAATTAAATTGGAGCAGAATCGAGTCTTAGTAGAGTTGTTTAAATACAATTCAATTTAATTAAAAAATTATTTTGTAAGTCAAATTCGGATAACTCGCTTCGGTTTGAATTTATTTCATATCAACTGCGACAGACGGATCGATGCAAATATTAGGAACAAACTGAAAACATACATACAAGACAATCAAAAAACAAAGGATTTTTGTAGAGATTTAGACGAAAAGTGGAATTACCCCAACAATTTAACACGTTCGTGATTCGTCATTCTTTCTTTTCTTTATTATATATCTTCATATAACATATATTAATTGAGAAATATTATTTTCAAAAGTTTAATTCTGTTAATTCTTTAAAGATCATAAAATCTGGCACTTGTTAGGCTATAATTAAACTTCTCAATCGGTCAAGAAATTACCTAATCTACCAGGGTTTTTTTTGCCAAGTGTATTCGAGGATAAAGATATACAGCTCAATCAATAATTCTAGGGTGACATTTTTAGTGACATTTTTTTTGGTGTTCCTTCTAAAAAATATATAGTATTTATTCCAACGGAAATTTTTATAAAAAACAGTGTTTTAGGTGTAATTTTGACACATACAAAAAACAAGATTGTACAGACCCCGTTTCTTGTATGTATCTAAATTACATCAAAAATATTATTTTTTATAAAAATTCTAATTAAAATAAATACTATATATTTTTTAAAAGGCACTACAAAAAAAATATCACTAAAAATGCCGCTCAAAAATGTTCTCCTAGAAGGACTCATAACTCAATATCAAAAACTACGTACCCATGACTGATCTAAATCCATAATCCTCTATATAGCTAACATAGGAGTTTACATTACATATATTACTGGTTAATAATATATATATATATATATATATATATATATATATATATATATATATAGCGGAGATATAGATATATAGGAGAACAGATCTTTACATGTAACCCATATATAACACAGTCTATATTGCATAAATAACTATAATAAGTACTGTCTCATCTTATAATATACAAGTAATATACAATGATAATATATTATCACAATATATATATATATATATATATATATATATGATTAATCTAATTGCTAGCTAGCTAGCTATATATATATATATATATATATATATATATATATATATATACAAACGTACGACATCGACCAATCATATCTAAACCTGGATATGATGAGCAGTACCATGGAAGATATTCAAGTGGTCTGGAAACGCCGGAGAATTAAAAGGATATATATATATATATATATCGATGGATGAATATATCACAAAATAATCTCGGACAAGTCATAATCATACACACAAACCTCGTGAGGCATGATTGGAATCGCATAGGCCGTGTCGTGATTATAAAGAAAAGGATCAAAACATGATGCAGATGACTGATCATCTATCTGATCTCCATTTATTATATATTCATGTGGAAAATTCATCATGTTGTCATCATACTTCCCAAACCAATTATTATAACTTTGTAACTCATCATCATCACTACTACTACTAAGTAAAGGTGTTGGCATGTTGATCAGTTGATGATCAGTTGGAATATTAATATTGCTGCTGCTTAAATTAGTAGCTTCCGAAGAATCAAAAGACAGTTCCGGCCGCGGGCTACTTTCTTGAAAACCATAATCAATTGGTACTTTAGATATTATGGGATTGGAGAAATAATTAGGCCGAGGAGATGGTATTGAGATTGGGCTTGGACTTCCATTGCCATTGCCAGTGAGCTCTTGAACAAGAGTTTTGAAGGTAGAGGAGTCTGTGATATACACTTTTGGCCTCAAAACCTTGATCAAACTGTAATTAAGGTTATTTTTCTTGTCACTACTGCTCCTCTTAGATATTTTCACTGAATCTTGACTGAATTTCTTCCCCATGCTTTTCGGAACAAACTATACTCTTGATTTCTTCTTCAAAATTAATAAACTCCCAACTAGCTAGCTACTATAGTATATACACATGAGATTGATCCTCTTTCTTTCTTTCTTTCTTTCTTTCTTTCTTGTTGGTAACGGAGGATGCTAAGAGCTAGCTGGGAGTACTATAGATTAATATGCAACTAATTAGTTTTCAAAGGGTTGAAGAAGGTGCATGGTGGCAGCTGGTGTAGATATACACAACAAGCCAGCATATATATATATATATATATATATATATATATATATATATATATATATATATATATTAAAAGATGCTGAAAATGATGTTCATTAATTAATTCTTCCACTAGCTACGTACGTAGCCCTTCTAAATAGTAGTCCTCCTAACTTCATGCACCTATATCTCTCTTTTGGGTCACTGTAGCTTACAAGTTGCTTCTTCTATTTGCCATTTTTTTGTTGTTGTCTAAGATATAGATTCTCACTTTTTAAATTTTTAATGGTAGTATAAATTGACTCAATATCATTAATTATAAGTACATAAATTTTAAGGTAAACTTGGAATAAATTAACATGCATTCTTAATTATTGTTTCTAAACTTTGTAAACGAGATTATTTTTTTGGAACATATATGGAGATCAGTATTCATTATGTATAATTGTATATATGTACGTAGGACATGCCAAGATTTGTACTTACATCGGTGCTGGTTAATTGCTATACTTCTTTTGGGTTGGTAACATGACTAGTTATATGTAGATTTCGGTCTATTCACTTCAGGAAGAAATAATTATACAAATTATGGATGGCGATTAGCAAACGAATGTAAGGTAGAAGAACAGTGAAGGCACGCAGCCTACTGTGCAATTGCTTGTCGGCAGTGGCGAAGTTAGGAAAATTTAGCAGTGGGGTCAAAATTAGTAATAAAGTATAAAAAATTTGGCGGGGGCAAAGTCAATTTTTTTTTAATAATTTATACTTTCGAGTTAGACAAATGAATCCAAATATTCAATTTAATAATACTAACAAAAGGGGGAAATCACAATTGATTTATGAAAACAAAAGCGGAGGTTTGAGAAATTGAAAGAGTAATTTACATTATCTGCTGAATAAGACATGCAATTTGCAAAGAAATCGCGATAGAATAGAAAGTCAAGACTCAGGTCTCCACACTCATGGCGGCCAAATACCAAGATTAACTCCGACCACTCGCATGAAAGCGCTTTGATGGTTCACGGTCATTTTTGAGTGGGGTCAAAAATCGAGTTTGGGAATCAAAAATTAAGTGTGATAAAAAAAAATTCAAGTGATCTCAAAAATTGAATGGGGTCAATTGACCCCATATTTAAACCATAGCTTCGCCCCTGCTTGTCGGCTTGTCATGCTTCCACATTGTGAGAGTTACCACTTTAGATAAATAAATTATAAAGGAGAGACGAAAAAGACTTGGTAGGTAGTAATTGATGAATATGATATATATATATATATATATATATATATATATATATATATATATATCACCAAAATCCAAAAGCGTCAAACTGCAACTACAGTTGTACAAATAAATTATATATATACTAAAATAAAATAACCCCTCCCTATATAAATATAATAACACTCCCCATTTTAAATAATATTTCTCATATTTTAAAATATATGATCACTATTAATCAGATTCACACTGACACCCCAAAATAGATGTTCAATAATTTATCAAAATAATAATAAAAGCCTCAAATCAATTCATGGATGTTGATTTAATTCCCACATCACATCGATCGGGAATCTGGATTTTGGCTCTGGGCTGTCTTCGCAAGTTGCATATATAATGTTGATAGTGAGTGATGAAGTTTGTCATACTCCTACTAATTAACAATAATACATGCAAGCCGCCGACACTACTTAAGCAAGTGAATTTACTCCCTCGCTATGACTCACAAAAAATGTTTCATTTATTATAAAATAAAAATTATTCCACTGGCATGGCATGGTGGAAATAAATTGTGTGTTTATCATTTCTAATTATCCGTTGTAGTATTGTATCTTACTTCATCCGTGCCATAATATATATTACTCCCTCTGTCTCAGATAAAAGTCCTGGTGAACTTTTTACTTATATTAAGAAGAGGAATAAAATGACAAAATTGTCCATAATAATATCATTAAATATGGAGAGAGAATTAGAATAAGAAAAGTATAAGATATTTAATGCTACGGGCATAATAGAAAAAAATGTGTAAAAATTTGGTTATTAAAATAAAGTGGACATTTAACATTGGATAACTCAAAATAGTAATAAGGACGTTTATCCTGTGACAGAGAAAGTATGTTTTTACCTCTTGCATTTTAGTTAAGATAACTAACAAGTTTGTTGGATTCAAACCAAACATACAAACTTAACAACAAGATCACGATACGAGGATGAGGTCCTCTAGCTTTTTCCTCTCTTAATTAAGGCCGGAAGGTTAATAAAGAGATTTGTTTGATAATCTTTATTCTTAGCACATACAGTACACTTCCTATTAAAATGCAATAAACTAAGGGGGCGATAACTCTCCCTAGCTATAAATATATCAACGGTGGCATCACCCCTTGGCTGGAAAGGAACGTTGACATTGAGATAGATGAGGATGTTATGTTATGTCTGCACTAGAAATGAGTACAAGAGACCGACTGGAAACGAGAACAAATGGAAGGACTTTGAATGATGTTGTGCAGAAAGAAATCTGATTCGCGAATAACAACTTGATCCATTATCATTAATTTTAGCTTCATCTGTCTGCAGCAATGTAAATGTAATTGAATAGTGAAGGAGCATTCATAATTACACAGATGCAAATGAATGTAAGCTTGTTCCTTTGCAGTGGTGACTGCAATTCTTCTGGGCCCCGAGAATAATAAAGATGATGAAGTATACACTTGGCGGAAGATCTTGAAGAAGAGAAGATGCACCCAGTTGAGATGTTTCCAAAAAACATAACAGGACGTAATGATCTAAGGGCCCGGTACGGCGCACCAAGCAGTTCTACAGGGAATAAGTTCTGACCAACGGCTAATTCCAACTCAAGCCATGTCCCTTGCCATGCATTCTTAACTTCCCTGATTCAGAGAGTGGTCTAACAAGTAACAAGCGAAGCGTGTCTAATAAAGAATATCAGAATACGTTAAGCCATGCTCCTCACAAGCCTAGTGCATATGGAAATGAGTTACGCACTTCTGCAACTCTTCCATGTAAGGCGATGCATTGTTATCCATAGTAGCATCCATGCCAAGTGCACCAAATTAAAAGTCTGTTCATGAATTTGCAAGATTCTAGATGCTCGATCATGGCTTGGAATAAGGATGTCACTGAATCGCAGGCAACACCATATATTGTGTTCCCAATGAGGCAGACAACACTTCTGACGCAATAGTGGAAGTCCTTTCCATAGATGTTATGCGTATATGAATCTCCTGCAGATGCTGACATAGTGTGAAATTTTTTAACGGAGCTGGAGTTGCAGCACCTGTTACCTGACGTGCTTCAGGCCCAGATGATATCTGACAAGTTCAAGAACTGTCGAGTCTAGTATCAAATTTTAGTCTAACGATCAAAAAGAAAATTTGTAATGAAGCAAAAGTTTCTGAAGATACTATAGATTACTTTCATGCAGTTGGACCTTAATCAATCCAGAAAACTTTTCATGCTGACCTTTGCAAAATAGACACTTGTCAACAATAATTTACGAGATGAGCACTGGCGGCACCTATCAAATTGAGGCACATATACTCAACAAATGCAATATATATGTATGTATATGGTGACACTGTAACAACAAAGTATATTATGCTATAATCAAACAATATATGGCACACTAACAACCATACATGGGAATGGAAAGCAAGAATTGTGAAGGTCAAAAGGGTGAATATTATATAACCTGAAAATTAAAGTACTGATTCATAAAAAACTTTGTACATTGAGGCTCATATAAGAATTCAGGCAGAATACTAACAAATTTCAATTTTCATGTACCAAATTGTTTCCCTGACAAAATAAAATGTACCTGGTATTCAGCTCTTTGCGCTACCAGAAGCAGAACTTTGCCGATCTCTCGCTCGCAAGACTAGAAGAGTTAAATGTGCATCCATGTGGTGAACAGTTTCAACCTCTTCCTGAATGCGTAATATGATTCTGGAGATATGGTCTTTGGAGGGAACAGTTCCACGAGTTGACATTGGAAAAACAGGTCTGAAATATATATATATATATATATATCTCAATGGCAGCAACCATTTGTTCTCTTCTTTCTGGACTGATAGCTGGTTGTACTCCTTTGCCATCCGTGTCACGTGAATTTCTTTCAAAGAGATTCTCTATTGTGGAGAAGAGTTTTGGTAGGCAGTGGTGAATATTTCTTTAACAAAGCTTTGATGCATTGAAAGCAAACTTCATTTGGCTAGCAGAAGTTTTTACAAGTGCCTCCCACACGAGATCTGTCAACATCGAATCACCATCCTAAAATAAACAGAGCTAACATAATCATAAGAAACATAAATTAAACAATAATGAGAATAAGAATTGGTAATAATAGTAGTTACAGTAATATTCACTTTGATAAAATATTTTTCTTTACAAGTTTTTTTTTAAAATTTTTTGATAAATGCAGTTAGAGAACAAATATAAGAAAAGACCTTTGTCATGAAACTGAATCTTGCGAGCCGTTTTAGAAGTTCATTTCACAAGGATAAAATTCTCCGTCTAGTGCTATTCCAAGTTGGGGATGGCTCTTGTATTTGATTCAGGGAAGATGCCTATAGCCATCCCCTATTTCTTATACCTCTTCTTTGAGCACAATTCTCCCATTTTAGAAACTGAACTTCCAAGTGTGAGTCCATTTCTTGGAACTTCTACCTTAGACGCAATTTGTATGATAGGTAGGGAGGGGTGAAAAACTAGCAATCATGTTCTGACCACCTAAGCTTTCTAAAAAATACATTATATCATTTAGCTTTTTAGCTAAATAATGTTTTGACATCCCAAACCAATCAAAATTTGGATCGAGATAATTGTTAATTGTAACAGAAATTAGAAAATTAATTAGAAAATTGGACAATTAACATAAATTGTATACAATCACCTGCATAACCTCATAAAGTAGTATGTAAATGGGCCCCTTTTCTTCGACAGCACCCTCTGCAAATGCCAAACAGCGACCACAATGGAATGCAAATGATCCATACAAGTATAGTATTCATTCTCTGACACAAGGCTTCCTTTGCTTTCGTGCCACCACCAATTTGTGGCTTGCCACTCCTCTGTAACCGTCCCGGCCCACCCCCCAAACCAAAGCCACCACCTCCACTAGATATGGCCTTCAATTCATATCCAATGCCGCACAAACACTCTTCACACCTGGTTCTTATACTTGGTAATCAACCCGTCAACCGTTTCACGCAATTCACCCAGATTATAAAATACCTGCCAACCTGCCCCAACTTCAGCCTGATTATAAAATACCTTCATTCCTTCTGAACTCAACTCAATTGATTACCTGATTCAAATACCCATTTCATTTCTTCATCGATCACCGCGAGGCCGCCAGGCCATTTTCGTTAAGATAAAAAAAAAAAAATGGAGAGAGAGAGTAACACTCCATCCGTTTCAAAATAGACTATTATTATTCGTTACTTTTAAATTTCAGTTGTACACTAATACACCTCCCTAAGATTTGATTCTACAAAAGAGTGTATTATAAAGGGTTGGGAAAAGCAGCAAATTGGTGGATAGCTGAGAAAGTGACTGATGAGCTACTTTTCCCATCTGTTACATATATAGATGTCATGCAATACAAAATCTGTAACAGGGATGCAAAGTAAAAAAGACACGTCTTCGAGCAGAGCTCTTCTAGTATTCTGTCCTTGCACCTAAGAGGCATTTTAAACACAATCAATATTGGATACCTTCACATTCATTATCCATAACACCATATAGATTATACAAGCGTAATGAACTGCATGAATTCTAAATATTGGCGACCAATTTACTCGAATAAAAATGAGCAGCAAATTTCACATTACAGGTTAATATCCCTGGATACATCTCCAGATTGTAGGCTTTGTAGCTGTTGGTCTTCTAAATTCTTACAAATATCTTGGACAAGTACTTGAAATGTAAACTTGGTGTGCACAGATTCAGTCTCTTATATACACAATATAAAAGATCACCAAAATATTGGATCTCTTTAAAAAGAATAATTAACTAACATATAAGAATCACGAGTAAAAGAAAAGTATGGTAAAACCTTCTAAAAGGGAAATTTTCAAGTGGATGATGATCTTTTGTCTTTCTTTCCTGCAAGAATCATGGAAATTTGGAGACCTCTACTGAAAGCTTGATTGAAGAGCAGCCGTATTTGGAATTCTGACACAAACGGGAACCAGGATAATACAACTATGGGCATGAATATTACAAGTGACATCATGCATTCATATGCCCTCGCCAACTCCATTACTGAATTCCAAAATCCTATACCCTTCAAAGCGGGCCTCAATGCTTGACCGATCTGTGGATAACCAGATAAAGAAACAAAGTGATTACGTAGAAAACCACTATTACAAACTAACAGAACCAAACAAGAAAATATCAGAAATTTACATTCAGATACATAGTATTTTTTATTTTATTATGAATTTCTGGAGTTCAAGTGGACTTGCATTGCCAGAACATTAAGAAACCGACTGTATTTAAGTTTCCCATAGATTTTACCAAGGCAAGTTTTATGAGCCTTTTGACATATAAGAAAGTGTTGTGGCTCTGCTTCAATCTCAATACCGAAAATCTAAGCATAAGCAGTTTTTATCAGCATATCCTATGTTAGTAAAGAATACACAGTTTTTATCAGAAATTTAGATAATGGCATCTTACAGTGAGAAAACAACTAAGAAAGTGTTGTGGCTCTGCTTCAATCTCAATACCGAAAATCTAAGCATAAGCACTTTTTATCAGCATACCCTATGTTAGTGGAGAATAAGCAGTTTTTATCAGAAATTTAGATAATGGCATCTTACAGTGAGAAAACAACTTCTGCCTAAATTCATCAGAAAGAAAAAAACCAACTGTTGTAGAAAAAAATAACGAAGACTAAACTGTACCGGGAGGGGGAAAAAGTCTAAAGTATCATCCTCAATTCAAATCAGCGTTACCGCAGAGGTTAAATGACTTTTGTCTCTAGGTGTAGGTTGGGAAAAGTTTCGAATTAGGATTAATGGATTTGATGGGTTTTGCTAAGGAGATGAGAATTCAATGGATGAGAAAGTTTTACTCAGATGGCAAGGGCAGAACTCTCTAGGTAAAACCTAGGTCCAAAGATGATGAAAAAGTCCTCTCTAAGTTATGAGAGATGTATATATAGGTGTTGGTGACTCCAGGTCACATGCCTGGCACAAAAATTAGGCAATGCGCTAGTCATGTGCCACTTAAGTAAAGTGGGTTCCACGGGTCAATGTATGTATCATCCTGATGAAGCCTGAACTATCCTATTCTTCCAGCCCACCAACCCAAGTCCCTCAATCAGGTCCCATATGGAGGAGGCTTCCTTGAGCCTTTTGCCGGGAGCTCAGGGAGGCAGCCTTCCAAGTCTTCACTTTCTGCAGCTCTGTTGTGCATTGCCTGCATTCGGGTACCTTGTGCACAATCATGGAGGCTAACCAGAGCTGAGTTGGGAGGAACTGGCAAACCAAGGCAGTGGCCAAGGCAGAGCTCAGGGGTAGGACTCGGCCACTGTCCTGGCCGAAGCCAGGGGTAGGCCCCTTTCCCGGCTTAGCCAATTTTCTGCTTTTCTGGGAGTTCACGCGCAAGCTGCTGAATTCGGGTCACACGTACTCCATTCAGACCCTTTTTCGCGCACTCACCCCTCATTATTTGATGGGATCACACTATGTAACAAGGACTTGGGTTCAGGAACACGTCTAGGTGTCGGACCTTTTTGAAGCAAAATTATTGGATACGTGGACCTTTAATTAAATCAAGTATGCGGTAATTCTAAAATCTAGTACTACTAACGTCCAAGGATAGGAATAAACTTTACATCAAATAGGTTATAGTGATGAAATGTCGTTTTTACCTATTTCTACATTCAAGAAGCAAGACCCTTCTTCACAATTGTAAATAAACCTTTATGTTTTCTTCCATCATAACCACCTAAATGACGGTCCAATTTTTTGACACGGGTGTTGGGACACACTTGATACAGTCTTCTCTTTCCAAGTTTATATTGCAATCCCGTGTACATGTTATTCTGCACAAACTGATTATTGATTACACTATACTCATAGTCTTACTATAATATTCATAGTTATCTTAAAGTTGCAAGTTCATATAAATCCACATCTTATTATATGTATTTAATTACTTGCCGGATTATTAGATGTACATATCGCCTTAGAAACCTTAATTTTGGATGTTCTTCAAGAACCAGGTTGTTATTAAGATCCTAAATAAACAGGATTGAAAGTTGAAATAATAGCTTACTATAGGAGCATCTGTCACATGCAATGCCGGTGAAATAAGTAATTAGTTAACAGTTAAAACGTTTCTTAAGAAAGACATGGAGACTGTAAGTTACAAACTCTTACACGACATAATAAGAGCAGGTTACTTATGCTTAACGGATATAAAAACTCACAGTTAACAAAATAATCTACACTTAAATTTGGTAATCAACAGAACTTTAAACTTACCAGGAGAAAGGCCCACCCAGTGGGAGTGAAAGCAAGAAGAGCAGCAAATATATCACTTATAGAGAGCCCACATACAAGAAATAAGATAGTCATAACTGTTACGAACCCAAAGAACAAAAGCGCCTTCACTATCCTGAACATGAGCTGAAAATCAGTACCAAATTTTCGTCTTCCCATTGATAACAGCTGGAGGTGCAAACAGAAGCACAAATTAGAAGAGCTGAAAAAATGATACAGGCGGGCAGATGCCACTTGGTAATACCCATATGTGCAGTGTGTTTTTTGATAAATTTCTGGAAAATATACATATAGTTACTGACTTACATAATTAGAAAGCAATTTAGTAAAACAAAGCAGAAAGCACATCCACTTTTCAATTGGTTATCAATATGTATACCTTTAATAGCAGAAGAATAGTTGCCATGACGAACCAAGAAAGTCCATAAATCTACAAAAAATGAAAACTACGTTAGTCTACTTAGCTCTTTGATAACTGACGTATAGTTTGGGAAACGGAAATAAGCAAAGACAAAGAAACAAAGATTTTACCCCTATATCCTTGCTATCATGAGCTATATCAAGGTGATAGACAATTCCATACTGATAAATGAAGAAGCGAAGTGCAAGGATTATCTCGAGCACTCTACCCCTTATGTTTGTGTGTTTTAGATGTTCTTGTTCTCCATCCCACCAGGATTCCCAGCTTTTATCAGGTGAGATACCAATACCACCCCGATTACCCATCCACCTCTTCCAATCTGTCCAGTCATCCACTGTTTTCTGCCACTCAAATCCTGAAGGATTGAACACAAAAGGAGCAAACAACCACGATGATACCAGGAACCACATAGAGAGAGTAACAAACAAGTTCAGACTTGAACTACGATATGATTCCCCATAAACTTGATAAATAACCAACAGTATAGCCATCTCCAACCCTTTCACAAAATGACTACGCGAGTACATCCTGTAATTTTCAGCAAATTTTGCGTGGAAAACAACAAACCCACGGCCTGTAGCTCGGTATTTAGAACCTCCATGCAGAATTGTTCTACCATAATAATGGGCTTTTGTTCCTAGCTGGAATGTAAAGAATACAGAGGCCAGCTGCAGCTGCATAATTATAAAATCACCAACCGCAGTGCGAAATCCTCTTTCCAGACCAATTTCCATTACCATAGGCAGCACAAGCAACAAGCCCAGCTGATAGACTGACTGAGGGGCCAAAGCCTCTTCCAGGGATTTGTTCAGACAAAGATCTGGATCATTTATAATTCGCTTTTCCAACCCACTCAGAACCATATATAAGCGTCCATATAAAAAGACAAACTATAAGCACTGTGACCTGGAAACACATGATTTTCAAATCAAACTTTACAATATGTTTCTTTGTAAATTGTAATAGATTAACTTTTAATCTATGGATAAGCTCAAACTCAACTATAAGTTGAAATATTAATGTCCTTGTTGCCTAGTGTATGAAGCAAGTTCTATTTAGAAGAGTAGGAAGGATCGGGTCTTGAAAACCCACAACTAGTTTTCTGGTGAGGGAAGCCAAGTATATGCAGAGACATAAGATTCCCCTCTCCCTTCCCCGCTTGGCTCCCACAATATATCTCAGTCACGCGTGCAAAGAAACATCACCACAAGGACACAGACAAGGAAACAGAAAAAAATGAACGAAAAACAAAAACCTTTGTAACATGGATTCTTCAGTTTAGGGTGAAGTACACAGGTGTGGGTGTGGGATCCAAGTTGGATCCTTCACTTGTCAGTAGGACACCTCGATTCAGCAACAGTTAATTATGTACCCATAAATTTTCTGGTATTTCAAAATTGAATCCATAAAGTTATTACATTTTTCACTAAATCTGTCATATTTAAATCTTCGTTGAATATACCCTAGTAATTATCTTATACATTCAAATTAACCCCCCAAATGTTTGAGATTATTCATTAAATTTTACGCGATATTTATTTTAAACAACATTACTTGTTGAATCCATGCACCTGTATCTAAAATTTGGATCCTTTTACACATGTTCCCATACCCTATTATTATAGAAATAGACAAGTTTGACACCTGGACACTACAAATACCCGATTCCTGTAACCAAGTCCATGTAACACAAACAAATTAGACAAAGGCCACACCAATCAGTTATAACAATATATGGTGCGGACAGGTATGGAGATAATGAGATATTATTTGCATAAAGTTGCTATACTTGTGAGGGTTTATATTCCTTGGAGACCTAAATATTGTTCATTCCACCAATTAACATATATGTATCCTACTTTCTTGTTCCTTTACGCCTAAACTCAGTACCACTTTCATTATGAAGCAAAAGTTCGCCAACTAATATTTTATGTCATATTTGTTTTCTTTCTTCTTGTCTTAGGAGATTGGGTGGGGAGGGGGGGGTAGGTATGGATGGATGGAGGGAGGGAGGGAGGAGGGGGAGGGTTCAAGGGTAAATATATTATACTAGATATTCAGGTTATCTCAATATGGACAACATTACAGAACTACTTGAATATTTGCACTAGTTTTGAACATATACAACTGCTAGGTCTACTGGATAGGAACAAAAAGGTAACAACGTAGATATCAGTAGTTTAATAATTCAACTTGAGCTGACCCCCAACCCTCCCAACCAAAAAAATATGTATCCTAACATTTCATTGAAGTAAAAGGACAACATAACTCAGTTCCTGATGTAAAATTGAACTCTTACACCGTGAGACTTCATTATATTACCTACGACCCCATTGATTATTAGATAGCAATGAGTTTAGGCATTTCTTAATTAGGAACTATAAGTAACTAACTGATTTGCTTCATAAATATCTCAACCAACTGTGGTAAAGTAGAACAACAGTCGGTAAACATAGTGTCTGCTCCCCATTCCCATTTGCAACCTTAGCTTCAAAAGGGAACTGCCTACTTGTATGTACTCTGATGTGATTGAATTGTAACCTGTTGAAATATCCGGATCAATCATTGCAGCTTTACCTAGTTTATTTTCGACGCTTTGATGCCGCCCCTTGTTAAATGAAAAATTCTGTCATATACAACTAAAAAGGATTGTGTAAGCTAGAAATACACAAAATGACATAAAATAATTCAATTTGTATCTAGGTATTGAAGCCACGACATCACCAAATGAACAATTATAAACTATTTGACAGTTATGTTTAGAGAACAAGATTACAGATGAAGGGTAAAAATTAAGGGTAAAGTAACATGACATGCAAAAGGACACAGTGCAGCTAAATAGCATTTGCTCAATTATCAAAATTACTGAATAAACAAGCTTGGAAGTTCATAAGCTTAGTCAGTGAGAACATCAGATCTGCACCTTGAGGTCTGGTATTACCATACGTCTTCTATTGTAAATTTAAATTTTTGATTCCATACAACATAATTACTCACAACAAGATATGTTTTAAGTATTCAACTTTACAGGCAATCACATTTTTCCTCCATATAGGTTTTATAGTACTCCTCTGATCGACAAAAAGTCTCATTTGCCAATTTGAGTCCAATTTCTCTCGATAGTACTATAAAATGACACAATATCCTCGAGTTTACCATCACAATTTCATTATTATGTCATCACTATTAAACTAAACACTCAATAAATTTTGGAATAAATATGGAACAAAAAATTCCTTAAAGTTGGTAAAATTTGAAAATAGGACTCTTTCTGTGAACAGAGGGAGTATTATACAATTTTGCTATTGATCCTTACCCCCACAAGCAAAATCCAAGACAGATGCACACATATCAAAGTGACATCACATGTAACTGTACTTGTATTAAATATAAAACCACAGGTTTGTAGTAAGGGGAAAGAGAGTATAACCTTAATGGGTCTGCCAATACTCTTTGGCCAATAGTTACAAAACTTGTCTCTTGATTGGACATGAACCAGGCCAAAGATGAAACACTGTCAAAATTAACAGAGAGGCCAAATAAGAATATAATGTATTACTCTACCACATTTTTTTCTCGGGTTGCTTTTCTGTTTGACAATACTTGATAGCCAAACATACATCAAGATCAAATTCTAGAGAAATAAATGTAAGGCAAACCTTCCAGTGAAAATATGCTCTCTCAATCCCAAAATTGTTGGTCTTCGCTGCCCATGATGAGCTTTAAGAAATTCCTCCAATACATTTCTCATTTTGAAAGCTTCCTCAAAGTAATTATCCTGAATATAAGCAGTTAGTCACTTGATAAAGCCTTTTCTAATAAAGCAGAAAGATGTTACTCACCTGATTCATGTCAATGGTCTGCAGGGCTTCCCCACGAGTAAATATAATGGCATGATTTTGATTTTCGGGTTTCCCTTCACCAATTTCAGTTGGAGAACCAGGAAGCTTGATGCGGTATATTTCCTAACATCACAATACGCAAAGGAATTTATAAGCTTTCTCCATATAATAATAGGTAGTAGATTACAAGCCACGCTAAATCATCATAACAAGTATTTAACAACTCATTTTCCTTTATAACCTCTCTCAATCTTAACCCCCTCGGTCTGCAACTTTTGATAATAGTTATACTACTTACCTCGTCTAACTTATCCCCACCCTTCACAAGAACAGAGTAATAAACCTTCTTCGGTTTTTCATTGAGTGTTTCCTCTCTTTCATCAATATACGCAACACGTAAAGATGGATACCTGAAAATTATCACAATACCTAAAGTACTGTCAATTTGTGAGATCACTATAAATTACAATTGATTATCTACAAATATTGTAACCTACGTTAGCATGAGATTCAAAATGTTGGCATAACAACTTTGATCTCGGGCATCACTGGATTTTTCTGCGCCATATAGACCTGACAAGAAACAACATACGTAAACTTCAAATCTGCCAAAGCTTGGGCACGTTCCTTGAGATTTCTATGGTCTTTCATATCAATAGTCGGTAGCCACCAAAGATAGCTGTAAAAGAAACACCATTGGTCAATAAAATAATTGCCTCCACTTCAAGTCATCATAGCTATTGCTGGAGTTTAAGAGGTGAAAGCATAATTACTAACCATCATCCCGGCAAAATCCAGGAAGCATTGAAGTTCAAGAGCTTCCTTATAGTACATCATTCCTCTAACTGGAAAATATAAGCACAAAGTCAAAGGTGAAAGGTTTCATGCTAACAGAGTGACAGAGAAAGATAGAGTGCTTGAGTTTGCTATTTCCAAACCTGTTCTAGAAAGTGTCTGACCCTGTATGAAACCCATTGACGTGTTAATTCGGCCCTATCTTTTGGATCTTTTATGCTCCTCAAAATTTTTCCATTCATCTAGTTTTGCAGACAAAATAGACAGTTAAAAAGCTAATACCTTTTCCAAACAAAAAGGACCATGGTCAAACATTAAGTTAACTCACCCGGATATATCTTCTGAAGGTAAAACAATATTGAAATTCCATCCTCATTTTCCCAATTAAGATCCTCCTCTGAATAAAGAACATCTTCCTTGTAGTATGGAGTCAAAACACTGATATGAAACACAAGAATAAGAATAATAAGAATTCGATGCTACAGTAGCAAAATGGTAACTATAATCACATATATCATTCACTTGATGCTACTGAAGCATGAGACAATCATGAAGATAAGAGTTCAATAACTTGTTCTGCCAAAAAAATAACAAGCTCAAAAATATAGAACCAACATAGAGCGTTTGCCCTTTTGTGCAATATGGAAGTAGGTCTTGGACGTAAACAAGGATATAGATTGAGCTCTTCATATGCTTGAGCTTCAAAGTTTATGAAAACAGAAGTTAGAAAACTTCATGAATAATAGTGAAAATACTTAATATTCTTCCAAGTTATAAAAGGTATAATATAGCCTTCGCAGTCCCTACATGAATATGGTATTTGGAATGTCGACATTTATAACCCAAAGAATAATCATGATAAGCGGACTATAAATGTGAGCAAAAGTTATGATTCAAAGCTATTATTCAAAGAAACTGACCTAAAAGAGAGCATGTCACGAACTTTCGGAGCACTTGGCATATTCATGTATAAAGAGTTTGTAAAGAAAGTGATGCGACGACGAGCTTCTAAATTCATAGGCACATTTATGGCAGATTCCTTGACAGTGAGAAGCAAATGAAGCCTAACAACCTGTAAAAGGAACAAGAACAATAAGAAATAAAGAAAATAAGACAAATGATCCTGAATCAACAAGGTGAGTAAATACCTTCTCTCTCCAGGATTGGTTTTTGGTGAGGTAGATATTAATCCTTTCGAATTTTTCCTTTTTGTCATCTTGATTATTTAGATTGTTTTGGTGAGCCTTTTCAAGGATTCTGTGATGAGAAGGGGAAGCTAGGTCATTTATTCTCATTGTAAAGCATACCTGCTATAACTAATTGTTGAGGATATCTACATAACCATATGTATCTCAAAACTTGGAACTTACTCATGCCCACTATTCATAACATCCTGCGTGATAATTTCCATTATATCTTGGAGGACATTAATGATCGTGGCTTTGTATGATTCAACATCTTTGTTTGACTCAACATCTTTGTTTGACTCAGCACTTTCATAATCTGTTAGCTGCGAACATACAAATTTAGATACTATTAAATAATAAGCTTCCAGCCTGAAAGTATCTCTTTAATTCAAAATTAAGAAATTTGAAAATAGAGAATAATAGTAATTATTAATAATGTCAATAATAACACTACCAGAAGCTTTAAAAACTTCTCCAACTTATCATTGAGCAAAGGCAACCCGCTCATCCGGAATTCGCTTAAAAACTGTCGTTGTTCTATGCTAACTTGTACTTCATGACATATCTGTGTAATAATCCTGTAGCAACAAAATAGACAGTTACAAGGCATATTGGCAAGAAAAAAGAGATAGATTTGCAATTTAAGACTTGATCAAATTCAGGATAAATTCAACAAATAATGTGAATCGTGTGGACAAATTTTTAAAATCCTTTTATTTCAGTAGTAAAGAGTATAATGAATATCCAGTTAAACATGCCATCTTCTTTAAAATTCTTTTATTTCAATAGTAAAAAGAGTATAATGAATATCCAGTTAAAAATGCCGTCTTCTTTTATTATTCAGAATAGTTTGAATTTTAAATAAATAAAACGGATTTTATTCGGTATATTTGAACGTGATTCATGAATAAAGGAAATGTGTGGAATATAATTATAATTCGTCTGCTTAAATTTCAAAATTAATTGGCATATCTTTTTTTGAAAAATAAGTTTTTTTTGTGACCCTAAGAAGCAAGGATTCTTCTGCAAGTTGGCAAATTCCCGAATCAAGATTTGGCAGGATTTTTGGAGGGGATTCTTCTGTAGTTTATCTTTTTGAAATGATAAGAACTGATATGTTAAATACTATTACATACTATATAAAATAACATTATGCGTTATATACAAATACTATCTAGAAAATTAATATTTCCTAGATTTCTAGATAGATAGTATTAGAATACAAAAAAAATTTTTTATTGAATGTTTTATATTTTATCATGAACTATTATTTATGGGCCATGAAATTTTAATGTGTGGTATATAATTTTATATGTATATATTTATATGTGTATAAATAAATTTATTTAATGTTTAAATGTGCCAATTCCCGTAGAACTAAAATCCCCCCATTTTGTATTTGGTGTTTTGGGATCTGAAGTTATCAAACTAGCACAAGATGGTTACTGGGATCCGCTTACATCTTATCCCCTTCATCTTCAAGAAGGCCAGATAGTATCTCCTTGAGTGTCTCAGTAACATTCAATCACTGCTGAACGATATAATCATCAGCTGTAATCTTCTTGAACAGATCCACGTCATCCTTTTTCTTGAAATCTTTTGCCATGTCTAATGCGATTGGAATCTTAAGTGAAGAAACAAGATACAAGAAGTCAAATCAAAGAAGAGCATTCGACAACTAATGAACAGTACAAACTCCAAATGCATCTACCTTACTAGCAAGCAAGAAAGGAGGCCACTGGACAACGGAGACTATACTATTCGATGAATAAGGTACAAGCAGATCTCTCTCCCTAGCAATCAAAAAACAGAAAGTCATGAAATTTTATTTAGTGCTACATGTTAAAATAAATATATATTGCATATATAACAGAAGCAATCCCAACCTATCGCTTATCAGATCCTCCATTCTCATAGAGAAATGAACTCATTCCACACCTGGGAAAATTTTGCAGAGTTCCTTTTTCCCATCGGATCACTCTGATAGGGAGTGTTAATACAAAGCAGAATAAGTACAAATATTACAGATAATGATCACAAAATATGCGGGTCATACTCAAAAATTGTAAGCAGAAAGAATGTCTTAGTTGCATTGATATCATAATGCTACTCCACTACAGTGTCAGAAACTTATAAGCGACCAACAAAGATAAGCATTACCAAATGCTCTATTTGTGCCATCTCTTTAGAATAGGGCACAAGCGTTCACTTAAAAAGCTGAAGGAACAGATTCAAATCGAGAACGCAACATCCCAAGTGTCCGTACCTAAATAAAAGAAAAAGTTTAACTGTAAAGCCTAGAAACTCGTTGGTTCCAATCCCCATACTTGGGCCTATTTCACCTACCATAAAATATATATATATACAAGTATAGAGAGTCAAGAGGAACAATATACTGCAATTAGAATTTGTATACTCAATAACTAATATCCGTCTCCTTGCTAATAATCATCAATCAAAAGCTTGACTGTTTATACACTACTAAATGATGATGTTTATTTTCATAGTTTGACAACAAAATAACTACTAACCTCGCCCAGGTGGCTGAAGGCTCCATTGATCCCACCAATAATGGTAGCAAAAATTGCATACCATATCTGTGTGTCCATGAAATATACCTATACACCAAATTCAGACTTAGAATCTATCATAAACACAAACAGGCATTCTGAAAAACGCTTTATGGCTACTTACCATGACAACTGGAGTCCATATAGCAATAACAACATAATATTACGAGTTCCTACATCAAATGATAAGCGGTTGGGGTATAGCTATATGAGATATAACAGGAGAAGAAAATGAGGGTTCTGTTTCTTCTAAATTTCGATTAGAGAGTAAGCGGCATATTACCATTTGGAAAGAACTCGTGCCATTCATAATTACCGATGTTTACCCCCATGATCACCTTTGTGGGTGCAACCAATGGCAGTATCTAGACAAAAGGCGGAATAAGAACATGAAAATAACTATTCAGGGAAAGCAATTAGATAGATTGAAATTTTAGAAGACATTCTGAAATCAGAAGTAAAGATGGTCACTACAAACCTTCCAACAAATGTAATAATGAAAAATACCTAGATGCAAGTAAGGATGTGTTTGTGTTTCAAACTAAGATCATTTTTTAAAGGAGAAAGGCCCAGCGTACACAATCTTGAAGCTACAAACAACAATATACACTGACTTGTAAGGTGGATGAATTTACATTTCTCTTAGTATTTAAATAATTAATTAAGCCTATTATAATCTTGTAGCCAGCAAAAATTTCCAGCCATCTTTATATTACTGACTTAATGATCCTTTATGTAACTTTCCGCGCACGCTAATAATGATTATTGCAGCATTTATATCCCTTTATTAATTCCCAAAGTTATCACACCATATGATGCAGGAAGAGAAAATGGGCCACCTACAGTTAAACTATGTTTCAAACATGAAATAAGCGGAAATAAATATCGGAAGGATCATTCTCTTTGGAAATGTGGTGCCCGTTCAGTTGTGTGGCGCATTTGAAGATAGATAAATACTATTATATAATCAATTCTTTCCACTCATCTATTATGAGAAAGAATTATCCCCTTCCTTATCTTTGGTCCACGTCTCAGGTGTGTCAAAAGTGGTGGCCCTAGAGAATAAGAACCTATTAGAGTTTTTTTTTTTTTTTTTTTTTTTTTTTTTTTTTTTTTTGGGGGGGGTGGGTGCAGAGGGGAACCTATGAGCCCCAACAACATTGTCCTTTGCACAATTATCATAAGAGGAAAAGAGCAAGTTGGTAAAAATGTATTCTTAAACTAAGTTCCGTGTTGAGTACAGTGGTGTGGGAGAAGTATATATATGTGACCGTACATATATATAATATGTGAAACCATCTATACCTTTCATCATTATGCATCGTCTTTGAACCTGTGAAAGTGTCTTTTCGTGTTTACAGACAGGTCTAAGCCTGAATACTCTAGGCTTATGTCCACAAATATACAAAATTTATCAGTAACTTCTCAGCTATAACATCGAAACAAATCAATTAAACTCTTTTGGCTGATTTATGATGACAGCAACTACATTGGAATATTTGAGTTGGATGGTGAATGCAAACATATTCATGTTTCTTTTTGGGTGAATGTGCATGCTTATTATCTACCTAATATAGTTATTGCATATTCATGTTTCTTTACTCCATAAGACAACAAATTTCACATAAAAATATCCAAGCTAAATAAGATTAAGATTACCTCCACATAGTAGCTGAATGCTAGCTTGCTTATTAGCAATGTAATCCAAAACAGTGTGTACCTAAATATAGAGGCGTTATTCTCTTAGCATGAGGAAAAGGCATTAAAAAAAATTGTCACAATATAATTCGAAGAAAATTGACTGTTCCCAAAAAACTAGGAAAAGAAGAGGCGCCAAAGTCAAATATATATACATACAAATACTGAATTACTTACTTCAAAAGGGAAATCATGTCTTCATGCATGCCTCTTCCAACATAGAGCTTTGGCTGAGTACAGTCAGAAAAGTTAAAATCATAAAATGAAAATTAACTGCATTACAGTTTACTAAGTAACAACAACTATATGTTCTTGCCTGTGCCCACCACATAAGAAGAGTAATTATGCGCCAGTTTGAGCGCTCCATGGATCTCCGCATAGCGGAGGAAGCAGAAACATTAAGACCGCCAAAATGTTGGGTATCAAATAAATTGCAACACAATAGCTATAAAATGACTGGTCCCGCCAATTCCCTCCCAAGGTACTGAAAAACTTCAGAATTCCTGTTGGGTTCTGAAACGATCTCGAATAACTAATTGGCAGGAGTACAACCCAAAAGGCAGCAACAAAAAATTTCAGGAGGTACCGAAGGATCTGGCTCCATTTCAAGCTCCTCCAGGCATTAAAGCTAAGGATTATATCTAGAGTAGCTGTGGAACATATGGTGGTAGAAGAAAATCAAAAAAAAAAAGAAAAAACAAATGGCAAAAATTATAGCTGCTAAATAGACAACCATTTTCTATTTCCGGAAGCAGTAAAATTAAGAGACAAGCTTTCATTTTGTGGACACCAACAATAGTTGCTGCCATAATTGATAAATGATATAAAAAAACAAACCAAGAGATGAGGGCATCACAAATACCTTGCAGAAAATTGAGGATAGCCAAAGTGATGAAAATACTCAAAATGCTTTTAAAGACTTCATCCTTAAAAATCACAGCAAGAGATCCATTGTGATTCCATGCAATGATTACCATGGCCTGAAAGAAAATGGTTTAGACGCATTTTATTCCTGCACTATTGCTCAATAACCAAGTTCTCAGACTTTAGGATTACCTGGAGTGCCAATATAAAGAATATCCACATCCGATCAAAACTTCTATAAAGATGCAAAAATGTTCGGACTTCAACAAAATTGGTCTTAGGCTTTCTCTTTCCAGCAATGGCTTGATTAGGTTCCTGCATAAACCATAAAAAGATAGTTGAGGTATGTCGTAACAAAAGGACCTTGGTCCTTAATAACACAGTAGGAAGAAAGAAAAGAAAAATGTAATGGAACATGAATGAGGTTTTTCAAAAGTAGATTGAACAATTTGAACTGCAGATGTTGGGTGATATTTTATTTACTCTGAACACGTACCCAATTATATCTAACCTGATATACGACAATATTCATGGAAATCTTCACCAATATATGTGTGGCTGGTCTGGTCCTGCTTTTTGGAGAGAACAGATATTTCTCTTATTTTTCCTTATTATCATGGACCATATTTTACATAGATACTAATATTTCTCTGGACACTTCTCATAACCGAAAACCTCATACTTGTGCGATTTCAGTTGACATACGTCATTTACAAAGATGTGGAGCAAATGCCACCTACTCCAAACCAATTGAGTTACAAGAAAGAATGAAATTTCTACATACCACCAATTCCGCAGTTGGTACTGACAATTTTTCTGTTTTAATGGTCTAATATAGAGCAAATGATACAAACAATCCATGCAAAAACTTAAGCCGACACAGGATGCAAGATTAGTTGGGCATGAGACTTATATAGAGCAAATGACACCAAACATAACCCATGCCAAAAAGCTTAAGATGACACATGATGCAAGATTAAGTTGTTCAACAACTCGGCCATCACATGTTATCCAGTCATCTCAGATGAATAGCGAGAGTGTGCCTATGAGGATTGGATAGGAAAAGGAACACCCAGCTGCTTTTACAATATTCTAACAATGAGAACGGGTGGATGTAAGGTTGACAAGAAAGTGAGCATCGGGTATTATCGACTAATGCTATAATCATAATGTTTATTAACTTTAGTTTCCAAAATTTAATATCTAATGCAGTAAGAATAGGCTACTACCCTAGGCAATACTGCAGAACTTCAACAAGCAGATTCTAACTAAAGAATTTGGAACTAAAATAATATTTTAACACGTATAACTAGTTTTTACGCATTCTCAGCATCAACACCATTGCTATTTATGATAAAGAAATCATACTTACCTCATAAATGAGTTCTTGATTCCTTTTTCCATATTTATAATCTATCAGTACTATTAATTTACTAAAAAACATTCTTCATGCAGTTCATTACAACATCTTTTTTGTAAACGCTACAACAAATTGCAATACAAATAAAGCATATGACAACAATATTTACAGTTTCTTCCAAATTGGACAAATAGCAACATAAATTATATATTACCGGATTAGTAGCCGGTCTCTCCTCTGAATGTACAAAAAAATCTGATTTGCTATCCATTGGCCATCCTAGCTTAAAACATTTATCAGTCCTGAAATTACGTGGTGAAAAATGTTGGCAGATCCTTAAAGAAACTAGTAATCTCATTTCAACATTAGATAAAATATTCATATTCAACAATTACCAGAAATATTCATTTAGATCATCATAGTTTCTCCATGCTGAATGGCTTGCTTTGCCATTTTTATTTCTCCTAGCTTCCTTTTTGCATCAAAAAGAGTTTAGTTAAGAGACAGAATTGTATGAGAATAGGATTAAGTACATAGTAGCGTCAAATTTATCAGTTACCTTGCGTAAGACCTCATATATAGGGGTCACAACATCTCGGAGAAATGATTCTTCACCATGCGGTGCTGATTGATATGCACCTCCACTTACCGGCTGGACATTGCTAAATAAAATTCCATGGATCTCGTTTGACATCTTTTTTATTTGAAAAGAAAACGATTATATTAAGGAAGAGAGAAGCAAACATAAATGAATTTACAAAATTAATTACTAATCAACAGTGAGCATGATACAGGCATTTTTTTTTAGGATAAGTAAATAGATACAAGGATTAATGAATTTAGCTATACCGTAATTATTTGTTTGTTGTTATTTACTAGGAAAATGTCTGCTTATTCCACCCAAGAAACTTGAGGGATTAATATTTGAAAATTTAATTCAGGGTGTACCTGGAAGTCAATAGTTATATTTCTTGGACACCAATGTCATGGTACAATGAAATATAGATGCTATGTCAAGTATATAACCAGTTAAAGACAACCATCAAAATTTTTGAATTCATTTCTACAATTTTTTTATTCATATGAGAAACGAGTTGGTAGACATGATTAATTTACAGTTTGAAACCAGGTGCAAATAATTCCATATTTTTATGTCACAAACATGAATTAAAATTATCGGTGTCTTTATGAAATATCTCTTTCATTCAAATCAAACTCTTTCAAACTCCACTTTGTCTACAGTTGCTCAAGTTTCGAGGTTTTCAATGATGTAGATCTGGTTAAACACCCGTAATAATCTTAATCAACCTCTCTAAAGCACAATATCTTTCGCTCTTTCCATTTAGATAATGGAAAAATCTGTCAATTTATCATCTCTCTTTCATAGGAAGCACCATTTGTTTTAGCATTCTTTTTTGCAACTTCAGATGTTTTGGAGTTCATATTATTGTCAGAATATTGACAGCTCCTTCAACAGCCTGTATGTCCTTATTGCCAGTAAATAGATAATAACAATCTATCTAGAAGACTTCAAATAAAAAATAATAATAATGATAAAGACTATATCAATGGTAGAATAAATAAAAGGAAAGC
Source organism: Panax quinquefolius (assembly GCA_020205615.1). Classification (NCBI taxonomy): domain Eukaryota; kingdom Viridiplantae; phylum Streptophyta; class Magnoliopsida; order Apiales; family Araliaceae; genus Panax; species Panax quinquefolius. The sequence continues at coordinate 4,071,258 of CM035171.1, forward strand.
ATTATGGACTGAGTGAACAGTCAAGTCTTGATATATGAAATAGATAAGAATGTAATAAAGATATGCAATGGACAAAACGAGGCACTCGGACAGCCAAAGTATATATATGAGAAGAAAAATTGGCAGAAAAATTAGTCATCTTATAATTTATTATGAATTTATAGAAAAAATTTGTTTCTGAGGCCATAATATCATACATAAATACACACAAATATATATATATACGCGCACACACACACAAATATAATAACTAATAAGATTATATGTGACGTACGTAAAATTGAAGTGGTCCAAAGGTGACATTTACAGACTACATGGCCTGCTGCCCTAAAAAATGAAGTTATTCATATCTAAGCTAGCCTGTTGCCCAAAATTGGCTCAGTAAGCTAGAGCACAAATTAAGAACCAAGGAGTCAAAGAAAGAACTATATCAGGTGCAACACAAATATAAACAAGAAGACTGAACAATTTCCCAACAAGGCAGAGCTGTGTGAATATACCATCTTCAAGTCAAAATACAGTTGATTGTATTTAGATAATGAAGCAGTAGTAGAGCGGATTTTTAAATTAAGAAGTAATTGTTAGGAATTTGCTGAACCATGAGTGACCCCAGAAAGACTGAAGGAGCTAACATCTCAAGAACAGACATCAGAACAAATTACCTCCGCAAAGTTTTCTCTTTTGATGGGAAAAATGAATATAAGAATAACTATGAAGGTAGAGTGATGTGAAGACGAGCTATTTACAAGAGATAACTATCAAATGGTTCAGTATCCTAGAAAAAAATGGTTAATTGCATTACAGATATTTTGAAATAGGCAGCACATTTCAAAATCGAGCACTGCTAATATGAGTAGTTTAACATTAAAGGAAACATCTATTATACTTGGTAAGTCCAAGGGAAACATACCATATGGAATATATAGCATATGCACTCAGGCATGAATCGAATATTTGATGCTTCACCCCAAATAAGAAGATAAAGCCCAATGTAGAGAAGCTCTAGTTGTTGCATATCAGAACTCTGTGGAAACCTGGAAAATAATAAATAAGTTCAATTGTGAATCTTATTAGTTATTAGAGGATTTTGAGTGTTCACATTATATAGAAAAAAGTATTGAACTAAAACCATATAACGTGATGATCTGGATTACATCAAGTTCGCTTACCTAATATTTGATGGACAGTGCAAGTAAGCACACCATGATCGATAGTTCTTGAAAATTTTATCCATAAGACGTTGTACAGTATTGTTATCCAACTGCAAAAAACTTCTTATCAATCTTAAATATTTTAATAGGAGGATGAGTCTAGACAGCTACAAATCACAGACGAAGTACGTGAGAATTGCTATATTATAGATGATTACTCGTGTATGTATATATATATATATATATAGAGAGAGAGAGAGAGACTTCAATGGACAATTTACCTGTTCATAATCCTCATTATTACTCTTCTTCCTTATGTCAATATTGGCAAGTAGTAATATTAAGTGCTCCCGTTGATTTGCTACATTTCCTTTCTTCATCCACGAAAGATGAGAAAATAGACAATAGTCAGTTTATGTCTTCCTTCCTCGGCAATTCACGTTATATGAAGAATAGAGCTAGTTGTTGCCAAATTGAATGAACAAGCAACCGTAAAATTCTCAAGAAACCAGAAATAACGTATTATGCAGTAAAACTAGTCTTAGATTATTGTATCTCATAGCTTGCAGCTGTAACTTTCCAAAGATTTATCAACTCTGCCTTGTCATGAAGCATCAAACATAATGGCAGCACCAATTGAATTTCTACATGAGTTCTCAGGATCAAGGCAAAGAGATACAATTTACAGAACACAGAAGCAATAAATATTGAAAAACATATTTAGAATGTTGTAATGTAGATGACAAACTATATGGTTGCATTTTTGTTTGGGTACATCTCCAATATCTCATGTCTAACATTGGGAAGCTAATAACTTCATATATATATATATATATATATATATATCAGTTTCATTTTATTTAAAAGTGGGCATATATTTTGGCACTTAATGAACTTCAGAATCAATAACATACATAATATCTGTTGCAATGGATTTTATTTACGTCACAAATTAAGTTTAAATTAAATACTAGATATTTAATTTTTTATACAGAAGTAAAATGGGCCTAGGGGAAAGATAGCTCCGTCACTCCATGACCTCTGTCAATTTCGAAATTGCAGCATCTGTTCTAAACTGAGAACTTTTGCAACTTTATTACATCAATACTTTAATCCATCGGATATCCAATCCAGGATGAACCAAAGATTGGCCATATGTGTGGGCTAATGTAGCATGATCACTCTACACAGTGACCCGTTATATCTTTCAATGAAATTGCTTTCTTAAATAAAAGTTATTCTCAGCCACTCTAGCTTTAAATGACACAGCAGCTCCACTTCTAGTACATTTTACTTTCTGTTAAACAGATCAGCTTTGTTTGCCTCAAGTGAAGGGAAGACTGGGGTTGGCAACTACAAAATCTGTTTCATATGTCCTGTGAAAATTTACAGAACCACCCTTCCATTTAAATGCTTTCTACTTGTACTAAGACTTGCTTCCGCACCAGAGAAATGATACCTCCAACCCTCATAAAATTATAAAATGCTTCCACATTAAACAGGTTTTAAGCGAAGGAAAAAGAAAAAGAACCACAAGCATTCATCAGTGGAATCAACTGCCTCCAACCTCCTAGGGTAGATCCATGGATTCAAGAATTAAGTTTTCGAATTCCTTCATCAACTAAAAGTAATTGGCTATAAGTTTACTTTGTGCGCGAATATAAGGATGCAGGAATAGAATGAGAATGGCATCAAAGACATATAGCATACAAGTTACCTGAAATCCAAAGACAGAAGAAAGCCATTCAAGAATATCATTAAAAGATTTATCTCTGTCCTCTTGAATTCTGAGAATTGGAAGATTTCCAACATTGCGTAAAGCTCGAAGTGCTGCTTTTATCTAGATTTAAATAATAAAACAGAAGAATAGTAGATAAGAGACAGAAAAAGTAAAGTGGTATTCTATTATAAACAATTGTTAGCAAACACCCAACAAATCCAAAAAAACGAACGCATCTTATGTAGTACCTCTGGAAGTTCCATGATTGCTGGTTTGACTCCAACAGCATACAAGGGAAGAATGTTATAGTGCTCATGTTGTTCTTTTTTCTCCTCAACATCTTGGGCATATTTTTGGGTCTGCAATAGCCATATCAATAGAGGGTATGAAATATTTAGTATATTAACTGTCAGGTGCAACATTGTTTCAAAAGCAAAATGAACATAGACATTTATAAGAAAACAAACCTCTGCATCAACTTTTGCTTTCGGAACAACCGTCTTCAGCACATCATACAGTACGGTTGCAATTTGATAAATCTTAGCCATCTCCTCCCTTTAAGTTAATAAATCCGAAGTACTCAAATAAATTAAATAGAAAAAAGAATTAATCCTTAACGTAATTCATAAAGGTCAAAATTACAGTATCACTCACGGTTTCTTTGTATATTTTCCATCTCTTATATTTTTCTCATAAAAGTTCTGGTAATATTTCTGGATCTCTCTGGGATCACTTTTTGAAAGTTGAGGTTTCGTCTCTTCTTCTTCCTGCAACCAAGAGATATATTATGCTGTTTTAACTTGAAGAGGTTCATTTGTGAAAAGTCTGGCAATTTCTACAGATCTCAGTGATCATTTTGAGAACTAAAAGATAACTCTGTAATTAAATTGTCAAGTCATGTCTTATTAAACTGTTGTATTAAACACATAATATTGTGCCTGTAAGTTACATTTTATACATATAAACTTGAGAGAAAACATAATCCCAATGAAGTAAGAAAGATGAATATTATCTACAAATTATTTCTCAAAGTACATTTAATAACTCAAATAGAAATCAATTTACTGAATCTTTTAGCTTAGAAGCCAAAACCTGAAATAATATCATGTTTAGTACCTATCTTTCTAGAAATGACTTTTAATACTCTTGGGTGTTATTCACTTGAATGTATATGCATGTATATAGACACACACACATGTACAAATATAAGAAAGTATATCTACGTATATTATTAAAGACACATATATCTAGAAATAGTGGGTTACATGTAAACAAGTTTGTTGTCTTTCTGTTAATGAGCACATCAGAGAGCACCAAAGGCGGGGGAGGGGGTGGATCTTATATAGAAAATTCATCCCAAAACAATCATCAATAATAATCAAAATGCTATTATACTACTATAAAAGCATTTGAAAGATAAATAAAATCTTAAAAGGACAGAGAAATGTCCAGAGGATTATTGGATCGACCTTCTCAAGTCTATGTAACAGGTAGGTCTTGAACTGTCGCACACCCCGTCCACTCGACTTTGGATCCATCCTGTGAACCTTCTCAAATGCATGAAAACGACCTAATCCAAAATATAAAACAAATCCATGAAGAATTATAATGCAAATGTCAAAAATCTAATTTACTGGGGTTGAACGCCTAACTAAAGCCTCTACCTTCAGACAGATAAATAACTTTTTTTGAAAAGATGTCAGCATTTGTGCTTTTAAATATATATTTAGACAATGTCATTTTCCCCTTAGAATGACAAAACAAGAAACCACAAAACTATTCTAAACAACATAATTGGTGGACTCATATTCTCATAAAGCATCTAAGGTACTACCCTTACCCAAATTTGAACTTCTTTTTTCATTTTGAGATGCCCTGATATTAGAGTTCCTCATTAAAAACTAAAGTATTAAAGTCAACTTATCTAACTCCTCCTTTTGAGAAGATGGCCTTGAAAAGTCTACAATTAAATTTATGAGTAAGCATCTGTGTTTTTTTAGTTTTTTATCTTCTTTGAGTAGATATAAAATTTTCCTCCAAGTGCAATAAATACATGTCCAGTTTTGAAAGTTGAAAAATCTAAAGCTAACCCACAATATGGTTTGATAATAGCAACATTGAAATCTATAGAAAACAAGGGGGTTTGTATACTCTTTTCCACTCAACACTTTTCTTTTAATGTACACTCACTAGGATTTAGTTCTGTTTTTCAACCATTTATTGTTGGCTTTAAATGATTTTATTACTTAACATGGTATCAGAGCTTTGAGTGTACAAACTTTTAGGTTCAAATCTTCCTGACCGCATGTTGCCCTTTATATGGGTGTACATGGTTACAAGTTCAAATCTTCTCAACCACACGTTTCCCTTTATATTGATATTGAGGATGTATATGCATTTAATTTGGTTCTCCACGTACGCACACACGCAAGGGGGTTACCTATTACCTAAGCTTTTGGACGAGTTAGTTACTAACAGATATGTGCATAACTAATGTTGTATTATTCCAAGTAATAGCAAAATTCTTAATCATCGACAAAATTAAGATGTCTTGGTGACTTTAAGAAACTTACTTCTTACTTAAAAAATAAACTATAAATAAATAAAAAATAATAATGTTGAAAGGGAGCATAAATGATAGAACCTAAACTCAAACCCAACGAGTAAATAAGGCCATATTGGCTAGAATCTTGACTAAAGCTAAGATCAGAAAAGACCTCCACTGAGGCTCGAAATCCTGATCATTCACTAGTTAAGCTAGAGCTCATTAGTTTTACGAATTTACTATACTTTTATTAAAGTTTGGTCTAATTTTGCCTTGCAGTGTAGTCGAAATGCTCACAAAGTGTTCGTATATACTTGAAACCTATGAATGGAGTCCTAATTACATGGATTAGTTGTACCTAACTTCTTGTAAAATTTTGAAAGATATAACCAACTAATTTAGCTTAGGGTGCATTTAGTATGACCCACTCTGAAAATTGCCGGATCCTTTGATTGGATCAGCTAATCCTGAGAACATGATTCTGTGGCTCCAAGAATACAAAAATGCTATAAAGTAACGAAATTCTAGGAGTGAAGAATCAAATAAGACTTCTAGACATGAGTTAAGAAATCCCCAAGCAGAATTTTGAACTTTACCTACAACAAATGACAAATATGGCATTATAAAAATATAAATAACAAAACACCACTGCCCTATAATTTTTACTCGCACCGTTCCAAAATAAAGGATAAATATTAATTTTTTGAAGTCAAATTTGAAATATTCTTAAATTCAAAACTAAAATGAATTAATTTAGTTTGACAATGAGATTATGAAAATTATAAACTATCTACTAGTACTACTAGTTAAATGTTGAAAAGATTGAGTTCAGAATATCAAAGTTAATCCCATGATTTGGCACAGAGTGAGAATAACACCTGTGATATTTTGAAAATATTACCAATTTGAGATCAACTTTAAGAAAAGTGACTAAAAACAATCACTATAAAAAAACTAATTAGAGAAAGGCATAATAATAAAAAGAGCAACAACCGATCTTACATAAATAAGCAACCCTAGGGTTATCCTTTTCGACTTCATTGGCCACCCGGAGAATGGGGGCAACGGAGGCGAGGGACGACCGCACCAACTCACTGTCGACGGTGGCGTTATCGTCTGCGGCATTGGGATCAAACATTGTGAGAGTCCTCGACATCCTCTTTGAGAAGGACCTGGGTGGGGCCATCACATCTTTGGTCCCACTCGAGCTCACCATATTCTTCGCCCCCCAAAACTGCAAATTATTACTAAAATCTTCCTCCAAATTATTAATAAAATATTCCTCCTCCTCTCGTTGAAGTAGTAAGATTCAGAGTTGCTGAAAATACCGTAAACAATAATAGAAGTAATCATCTTTGTGTGTGTATATATATATATAGAGAGAGAGAGAAAAGGCAGAGAGATTCTTGGATTGTTGGTGGGGCAATGGATTAAAGGGTCTTTCGGTTTCTCCGAGAGCAAGTAAAGAATTGAAGTGAGAGAGTGGAAGATTTTTCTGTAGATAGTGCTTTTGCTTTTCTTCTTCTGTATGTGCAGCATATACAAATACTAGTACTATTAAAGAATGAAGGAGAGAGATGAGATATTATTGTACTCATAAGGAAAGAATTGAAGTGAAAAGATGACACGAATTTCGAACAACCTATGAAGCATTTTGGGTCTGTGTTTCTTTTTGGTTTTTAATGGAATGGGATTGGATGAAAAAGGAAGAAGCCACCTCCTTTTGCTTTATATTTTGCTTCAATAAGTCCTTTTCGCTTCCCGCGCGTTCGTTAGTTCGTAACTACCTACAAATATCGGCCCGAATTAGGTTTCACGCGATAGTTAATAAGCTTTTAGCCCCATACATTTATGAGATTTTTTTAGGTCGACGTAATTTTAGCGGAAAAACTAAAATGTTTATTTTAGCCTGTACGTTTTATTAATTATATTATTAAATTTTAACAAAACTAATGACACGTTTTATTGATAACTTTTAATTTTTTAAATTAACTCATTAAACTAATTAATATTTTAAAATTGGGTCATTCTATTACAGGACCTCACGAGTGTTAAATTGTTTTAATTTTTATCTTACTTAGACGTAAAAAAAAAGGAAATAAACAAATTTGATTTATTCTCTTTCTTCCTTCCTCTCATCTCTCTCTTCTCCCCCTTATTCCAAATCAAACAGATCTTCGTATTTTCTCTCTATAAAAATTCTTAGATCTGAATACCAAAAACATTGAATTGAGTTTCAAAGTTCAGAATTAGATATAACAATGGAGTCTGAATTCTTAACAATAACAACAGATGAAGTAAATTGTGTTGCAGTAGGTTTCCTCCCTCTCACATCCGACTATCTGTCTTGTGTCTCCGAATTACTTTCATTCACTCTCGATCGCATCCACAAGGTCGACTCATTCCTCAATCTCTCTTTATATATCTATGTGTGTGTATATATATACATGTGGTAGTAATATTTTGTTAAATTGATTTTGTTGGGATGACATTTATGATTTGATAGAAGTTTGAATTTTTACAGATGGATGCAGAGATAATTTAGAGACAGATGCAAAATGTTGTTGTTGCCAATTAACGTGTTTTTATTTCTAATGTTAATGCATTGCTTTTCATTTGCGAGTAAATTTTTTCTATTGATAAACATCTGAGATTAGAGTACCCAAAATATTTTATTTTTTTTTTCACTTTCAAATTTTTAATTATTTTTTGCCATATAAGTAATATTTTTTATTTTTTATTTTCTTTTTCAAAGTCATATAGATAAAATATTAATGTCTCATTTTTTTTAACAGAATGACTCAATTTCAAAATATTAATTAGTTTAATGGGATAATTTGAAAAATTAAAAGTTTAATGGTGTAATCAGTAAAACGTGTCAACTACAGTCAGTAATTCATTGTGACGCCCCCAAAATTAGGTATACGTCACCCATCTTGGGTCGCCACTTACATGGTACATAAATTCAAATACAACTTACTAATATAAGCGTGCGTATATAATACAACATAAACCGTGAGTTTGAATACAAATATTGTCTACTAGATATTATACAAACTCAAAAGGAGTCCTCATTACAACTATTATCACACTATATCACGTATAATAGTGAGGACTACTAATGCTATCCTCGAACCATTACTTCGTTCCCCGATCGTCAAATTTATGTTCTCATTTCAAGAAGAACGGTGAAAGAAAAGGGTGAGCTCAACTAGCCCAAAGAAGAAATATTATGACTAAGATAATGCGAATAAATTATCATTAGCCTTCAATGTTGTTAAACCGATAAAATACAATGGACAACCAGGTTTAATCTGCAATGGAATAAGCAATCCATTAAAAGAGTCAAGTAGAGAATAAAGTCTACTATCTTTTAGGGTTTAAAATGTTTTCATCAATTTTTTATCATTTGAGACTCGATTTTAATAATAAACCACCACATCTAATCATCCCCGCACCACTGGCCAAGGATTTTCATCAAATTATCAATGGTCATGACTATACCGAATCACTTACGGTCATAATCATACAAAAAACTATCCATCATCGCATTACTGAGCCATTGAGGACTTTTGTCACATCATTTATATCAAGTCGTGATTATCCGAATGATCCTGGTCATAATCATACTAAGTTCATCTACGCACGTAAGCCAAAGATAACATAATATAACATGAGGATGATGACAATTGTAAGACTCAAAATTTTTAAATAAAAAGAATTTCCTTTATTTATTATTTTGAAATAGTAAGGGTGGATTTGATTAATGTGGTTAGTTATGGGTAAAATGCTTAAATATTTCAAAATAAGCAAGTGGTTATAAAATATTCATTGTTGTCGGGAATATTCGTTTGGTCGTGGAATATTTATCTTGTCGGGGAATATTAAATTTACACGGTAAATGGCCTACCATGTGTGGCCCCCATGTGAAAGCGATTGGATGAAGAAAGCACAAATATAAGTTGGTTAAAAATAACTGGCGTAGTTATTCTGAAGTTAAGATCATTGGAATACCCGTTGGTTAAAATACTGATGTCTGGCGGTCGCACAAGAAGGCACCAGGTATTACAAAGATTGTTTAATTATTGATCCTTACGTAAGATGGCACTACTCAATAATTTTTCACGATGAATTCTCGCTCAATATTTTATTTTATTGATTCAATAATTCTTTGCGTTGATATTTTATATTATTGTTGTTCAATAATTGTCACCGCATGCTGATATTTCTATTATCGGATCAATAATTCATATTATTTGAATAATATTATTAGATAACATTATTGGCAATGTCTAGAAAGTTACATCAAGGAGAGGTTTGGTCACCTAATTCATGGCGCAAGAAGTGAGAGATCCTTATCGGAAGCCCTCTTTCACAGGAGCGGCTACTGGTTTCATAATTGTGATTACGTAATATTATTTATGAATAATTAATTATTGATATGATAAGAAAATATTTATAAATGATGGATTTATTTGTTTTATGTGGTTATAATTGAATGATTTAATGTTGAGGTGTTTTATCGGTAATTTTGTGGAATGGAGGTATTAAAAATCAAATCAATATTTTTACGATATATTGTGTGAGTTATAATTTTTAATCCGACCGTTGGATCGTTGTAATTTTTGGATATGTTATACATACATAAGTTGAGTATATGTCCACAAATTTTGAACCGTTAAAAATGAACGAATGATTTGTTATGAATTTTAAGAGGTGACTGATTCGGAAATTAGGTTTATAATTGATTTTGGTGGAAAATTCTAGAATTGAGTGGACCCCACTTGTGGTTGGTGAAAAAAATGTGCTGAATTTTATTTCAAATGTGGTGGGTGGCAATAGTAGCAGTAAAGCCATCAAGTAGTTGGTCGAAGTCCGCTTGGTGATGACTAACATTTTCCTATAAATAGAAATTTAAGTTAGAATTGAAAATCACACCGTAAACAAGTTTTCTCTTTTCTCTCTATATTATTGAGCGTATTTTGTGAGTATTTAGATACTTTGAGAGTTCTTTGTTCAAGACAAGTTTCATTCAAAGATCACTTCCGACCTTTCATTAAATCTCGATTCTTTGAGGTAAGGGATGTTATTTTCTTCTCAAATGATATTAATTCTTCAATATCATTATCTTTGAAATATTGGTTGGTACTTTTTATCAAATTTGGAACTTTTTCATGTCGGGAGTTCTTATTCATGAGTTACTATTCACGAGTTCTTATTCATGAGTTCTTATTCACGAGTTCTTATTCACGAGTACTATTCATGAAGCGTGAAGATGTTTTTTTGTGGAATTTTTATCTTTTGGTGTCTGAGTTACTATTCACGATACTAAGACTATTCACGATATCTAAGACTATTCACGAATCTTAAGACTATTCAACCGAAAAATGAAAATTTTTCTTTTCGTCAAAATATCTATTTTGGATACTAGCTTTGATTGTATCCATGTTTTGATCATTCTTGAATTTTACACCACTATGATTATTTTTGAGGTATTTTTGGACGTGGATAAAACCAAGTACGAATCCTTAATCCTTGTCATTTTGTTTCAATCGGATTCGTTTCTTTAAAATATTTTCATCATCCTCGGTCTTAAATGATGATATTATTCAATATCTTTGGCACGTAGTGCAAAGATGAATGATTTGAAGAATATCTTTGGCACTGTAGTGCAAAGATGAGCAGTGTTTAAATGAACACGACCGGGTGATGAATATCTTTGGCCTTTAGTGCAAAGATGAATATTTGATTTGAGATGAATATTGATTGATGTTCTGAGGATAAAATATTGATGATGAATTTGTTAAATTCATAGATTATAGTAGATTTCATTCTCTACGTAACTCTCTATGAATTATTATTTCACCGCGAATATTGATCCGAAACTTGTCATCTATTGTATTCTATCGAGTTTTTTCTGTTGAAGACTAACGATAATTTGTTGTATATTATCTTAGTCATAATATTCTTTCTTGGGCTAGTTGAGCTCACCCTTTTCCTTGTTGTTCCATTTTCTTCTCGGGAGGCGAGAATGTAGCGAAGTCTTAGTGGGGGTATGGAATGAAGGTTCTAGAGAGAGTTGTTTAGTAGTCCTCACCATTTTTATAAAATAATGTATCAATAATTATGATGGGGATTTATTTGCGTGTGGATATTATGCAGATGACAATATCTCGTATTTAAACTTCGAGTTTCTACATGTTGTAATAATAAAGTTGTAGTTGTTTACGCACCATGTATTTGGCGACTCGAGAATGGGTTGGATGGAATGGACCTATTTTGGGGTAAATCGCGGTTGGTATCGAGCTTAGGGATATGATCTCTGGCGGAGATCGGGGAATAGAACTAGGAGGGAGAGAGAGTAAATCCTTCGCTAGTGTGTCCTACCTAAGCTTATTTGTTAGTTAGTGGTCGAGATATAGGGATATTATGTGATATATTGATTTCCTTAATTAACCCTTATTTTATGACGGTATTTGAGAATGTCTAACCGAGAATATTAATGATGGAGTAAATGAGACGAGTGGAGATGCTGTGACTCACCAACGAGGAGAAGCGTCTGCAACAATGGTGGCAATGTTCCTCCTGTGAACAACACCACCTTGGAAAGAGATGAGGAGCGAGGGATGTTTAGAAGCTTTTTGCGATTCATGCAAAAAATCGACGAGGAGACTCGTGTTCAAAATATAGGAGGAAATGATAGCAATTCACGGGTGGTCACCAAGCGATTCAAAGAGTTGGGACCACCGAGTGGGAAAGCAGATCCGATCACGGCGGAAACATGGGTCAAGCAAATTACCAAGATATTCGATGTCTTGATGGATGCGGAGAACGAAAGTTCCATTCGCTACTTTTATGTTCCGTGGTGAGGCAGATTCATGTTGGGAATCGTGAAGCGTACCCATCCAAACGCTTTCGCGATATGTCATGGAGACGCTTTTGAGAAAGCAGTTCAATGACAAGTACTTCCACGAAAGTATTCAATCGTATGAAGGAAGTGGAGTTTATTAGACTGGAAGCGAATAACATGGCGATCCCAAAGACGAGGCGAAGTTCGCGGAGTTATCCGAGTTTGCACCTCATTTGGTGGAGAATGAGGAGCGTATGATACGGATGTTTCGAGAGGTTTGAACCCTAAGATACGTCGATATCTCATTTCTCATAAATTTTCTCTCTATTCGAGATGTTGTCAATGTGGCTCGCTTATTTAGAGGCGAGATAATGAGTACGTTCAACCGAGGGACCATAACCAGGATCATACCGAAGATAGCAGTCATCAGAATAACGATAACCAGCGGAGAAAGAAGAATACGGACAAAGGCGGTAACCACTCTGGTGGTAATCGTGGCCATGAAAATAGAAGGAAGCGAGTCGGGAGGAGATTTAAAAAAGGAGATTCAACAACGACCATTTGAAGACGTCGGCGCAAGATAGCAACTAGTTTTAAGGGAGGAGAACGACCACCGGTCAGTATGTTACAAATCTTGGAAAGAGGACATATCACCAACCCCCCACAGCAGTTTAAGGTATGTTATAATTGTGGAAAAGAAGGACATATCGCTTCGAGATTATGCGATATCGAAACCAGATCCAATGGGAATGGTGACTCAAAAGGATGTCCTAGAAAAGTCAAAGTCAAGCGGTTCTTGGAAGAGCGTTTGTCGTGACCGGTAAAAATACGAGGAACCCGAACGAAGTTTAGCGGGTTAGTTAATTATTATAATTCTCTTGAAGTTTATACCTTACTAGAATCTGGGTTCTACCCATTCTTTTATCTCTCTTGCTTGCGCTCAACGTTTGAACTTGACTACGGAGAAATTAGACTTTGACCTATTTATGGAGAATTCGTTAGGAGAAGCTTTCATTACATCCGTTGTTTAGAAATCTTGCTTGATTCAGGTTGGCACTATCACATTACCTGTTAACCTTATTTCTATAGAGATATTTGCTTTTGATGTGATTTCAAGGTTAACTACTCATCATGCCAAAATTGATTACTTTCGTAAGGTTGTTAGTTTTCATATTCCTAAGCAACTTTCGTTATTGAACTCAAGCGATCAAACCATTGTAGTCAAACATTTTCATATCAAGCTATGAAGTCATTAAATCATTACGGATGTCAAGTTTTCTTAGTCCATGTTATGGATTTGAATAAAGACACGTCGATTTGAATAATATTCTTGTTGTTATTGATTTTTCCCGACGTATTTCTGAAGAATTTATTGGCTTACTCCCAAAGATCGATATTAAATTTTGTATCGACTTTGAACCCTAAGACAAAACTCATTTCTAAAATCTCATATCGAATGGCTCTATTGAACTTCGAGGAGTTAAAAATTCAACTATAGAATTTGGTACATGAGCCTTTATCTTGTGACTTCCTTTGTGGAAAGCAGAAGACAGACTCTCCGTAAAGGGACACCATATTAAATGCGATAGTAAAGCGATAGGTGTCATTGTGACGTCTTATCCAAGGTTGAGATATGAGTCACGATTGAGAACAACCTAAGTCGGTAATCGAAATACGTAGCTTTACAGGCTTAGTTGGTTATTATCGGAGATTCGTTGAAGGATATTCTCGAATCGTTACTCCGTTAACTTAGCTGACTTGTAGAGATACAAAATTCGTATGGAGCAAGGAATGTGGTAAGAGCTTCGAAGAACTCAAGAGGAGACTCATTTCAAAGACATGTTACGACCATGCCATCCCGGAAAAGCGAACGTGGTAGCTGACGTGTTGAGTAGAAGATCGTATACAAGTACTGAGTACGATATTGTCAAAAACTCATTTCGTATAATATACAAATAATAGAGATGGAGATGAAAACTCTAGGTACCCACATGATGATATCTGAAGCACGTGATGATATATACAAGTATAATCAACTTTAATCGATAAAGTTAAATTTATTCAAGCTACACACCGAGTGATGAATTTGAAGAAGGAGGTGCAAGAAGTTGTTATTTCAAAAGTGAGAGAATCGGTGAGGTGAGAAAGCTCAAACCTTCGATTTATTAATCCGATTGAAATTCTCGATCGAATAGAACTGTGGCCTATAGACTCGTTTACCGCCAAGTATGATGGCGTGTTCATAACGTTTTTCACGATCGATGTTACGTAAATATGTGGACGATTCGAACTATGTCATTGAGTTAGAACAGGACGAGATAGCCAAGAACTAACGATATGAGGAGGTACTGTCAAGATTTTGGATAGGAAGGAGCATGTCCTACGCCAAGAAAGGTCATACCACAAGTTAAAGTTTTGTGGAGAAACCATGCTATTGAGGAAATGACCGGGAGTTGGAAACGAAATGAAAGCGAGGTATTCTCATCTTTTGAAACACAGTATCGTCACGCCAATTTCGAGGGACGAAATTTCATAAGGAGGGAGGTTGTAAGACCCCGAAAATTTTTTAAATAAAAGGAATTTCCTTTATTTATTATTTTGAAATAGTAAGGTGGATTTGATTAATGTGGTTAGTTATGGGTAAAATGCGTAAATATTTCAAAATAAGCAAGTGGTTATAAAATATTCATTGTTGTCGGGGAATATTCGTTTGGTCGTGGAATATTCAAATGCTGTCGGGGAATATTAAATGACGACGGTAGCTTGACCATGTGTGGGCCCCATAACTGAAAGCGATTGGATGAAGAAAGCGACAAATATAAGTTGGTTAAAAATAACGGCGTAGTTATTCTGCATTAAGACTCGTTGGAATACCCGGTGGTTAAAATACTGATGAATACGCGTGGTTGCGCTGAAGAAGCACACGGTATTGCACGCGATTGTTGAATTATTGATCCTTACGTAAGATGGCACTACTTTCAATAATTTTCACATGAATTATCGCTCAATATTTTATTTTATTGATTCAATAATTCTTTGCGTTGATATTTTATATTATTGTTGTTCAATAATAATTGTCACACTTGCAAAGATTTCCTATTATCGGATCAATAATTCATATTATTTGAATAATATTATTAGATAACATTATTGGCAATGTCTAGAAAGTTCGCCTAAGGAGAGGTTTGGTCACCTAATTGCGGCGCCAGTGAGAGAGATCCTTATCGAAAGCCCCCTTTCTGAGGAGCTACTGGTTGTTCATAATTGTGATTTCGTAATATTATTTGTGAATAATTAATTATTGATATGATAAGAAAATATTTATAAATGATGGATTTATTTGTTTTATGTGGTTATAATTGAATGATTTAATGTTGAGGTGTTTTATCGGTAATTTTGTTTGAATGGAGGTATTAAAATCAAATCGAGTATTTTTACGATATATTGTGTGAGTTATAATTTTTAATCCGACCGTTGGATCGTTGTAATTTTTGGATATGTTATACATACATAAGTTGAGTATATGTCCACAAATTTTGAACCGTTAAAATGAACGAATGATTTGTTATGAATTTTAAGAGGTGGTGATTAGGAAATTAGGTTTATAATTGATTTTGGTGGAAAATTCTAGAATTGAGTGGGCCCCACTTGTGGTTGGTGAAAAAATGTGCTGAATTTTATTTCAAATGTGGTGGGTGGCAATAGTAGCGAGTAAAGCCATCGTAGCAGGTCAAGTCGCTTCTACGGCTAACATTTTCCTATAAATAGAGGGCTAAGTTAGAATTGAAAATCACACCGTAAACAAGTTTTCTCTCTTCTCTCTCTATATTATTGAGCGTATTTTGTGAGTATTTAGATACTTTGAGAGTTCATTGTCAAAGACAAGTTTCATTCAAAGATCACTTCCGACCTTTCATTCAAGCATCGATTCTTTGAGGTAAGGGATGTTATTTTCTTCTCAAATGATATTAATTCTTCAATATCATTATCTTTGAAATATTGGTTGGTACTTTTTATCAAATTTGGAACTTTTTCATGTATCGGGGTTCTTATTCATGAGTTCTTATTCACGAAGTTACTATTCATGAGTTACTATTCACGAGTTCTTATTCACGAGTACTATTCATTAAGCGTGAAGATGTTTTTTTGTGGAATTTTTATCTTTTGGTGTTTGAGTTACTATTCACGTATCACGGACTATTCACGATATCAGACTATTCATTTACGAATCTGGCACTATTCATAGAAAAATGAAAATATTTCTTTTCGTCAAAATATCTATTTTGGATACTAGCTTTGATTGTATCCATGTTTTGATCATTCTTGAATTTTACACCACTATGATTATTTTGAGGTATTTTTGGACGTGGATAAAACCAAGTACGAATCCTTAATCCTTGTCATTTTGTTTCTTTGGATTCGTTTTTTAAAAATATTTTCATCATCCTCGGTCTTAAATGATGATATTATTCAATATCTTTGGCACGTAGTGCAAAAGATGAATGATTTCTGAAGAATATCTTTGGCCCGTAGTGCAAAGATGAGCAGTGTTTAAATGAACATGACCGAGTGATGAATATCTTTGGCCTTTAGGTAAAAAGATGAATATTTGATTTGAGATGAATATTGATTGATGTTACTGAGGATAAAATATTGATGATGGATTCGTTAAATTCATAGATTATAGTAGATTTCATTCTCTACGTAACTCTTCTATGAATTATTATTTCACTCGCGAATATTGATCCGAAACTTGTTATCTATTGTATTCTATCGATTTTTTCTGTTGAAGACTAACGATAATTTGTTGTATATTATCTTAGTCATAATATTCTTTCTTGGGCTAGTTGAGCTCACCCTTTTCCTTGTTGTTCCATTTTTCTTCTCGGGAGGCGAGAATGTGGCAGTACTTAGTCGGGGTATGGAATGAAGGTTCTAGAGAGAGTTGTTTAGTAGTCCTCACCATTTTTATAAAATAATGTATCAATAATTATGATGGGGATTTATTTGCGAGTGGATATTGTCTAGATGACAATATCTATATTTAAACTCAGAGTTTCTATGTTGTAATAATAAAGTTGTAGTTGTTTCTGTACCATGTATTTGGCGACTCAGAATGGGTTGGATGGAATGGACCTATTTTGGGGTCGTCACAACAATGACATAGTAATTCAATAAAACAAGTTCAAGAATTATTTAATCCATGAATTATTAACGTCCAAATTGTCAACATGACATTGTTTATAGAGTAAAATTCAATAATGATCGGAAGAATATTTCCATGAAAAGATCTTTGGATGAAACGCAAAAATCTCGAGGATATTCTACTAATTTTATGGAGTATAAGTCAAAGTTTTAACCAATTTGGGTATAATAAAGAATGGAATAACAAAAGAAATCACCATGCATGCGGTATTTTGCATAGGCGAGGTTATTCCAACAGAATAATAATAACGGAACCTGTGTCGTGAAATTCACACGCACCAAGCGGGATGTTCCAACAGAATAATAAAGATGAAACCGGATCCGGTGTAAAACACACGAGATAGGATATTCCAACAGAATGATAAAGAGCGGAACCGGTCGGTGTAAAACACATGCATGAGGATGTTCCAACGAGAATAATAAAAAAGCGGAACTGTGTCGGTGTAAAACACATGCAGACAGGATGTTCCAATGAGAATAATAGAAGAATGTCACCAAGTATAGGGGATTAAGCGTATCTGAGTTATTCCAATGTAATAAATAAGAATGGAATAACATAAGGATTTCACCAAGTATAGGGTATGCAGATATACATGTTATGTATAGGGTATACCACTTTTACAAAGTTATTCCAATGAATAATAGTGAATGGAATAATGTAAGTTCTCTTCAAGAAGAAAGAATAACACCCTCTACAGTATAAGGCTGAATATAGAAGTAGTGAAGTAGCGAGAATACTCTTCTTCTTTCTATAATTTTCTCTATAAGCTTCTCTCTATAATTTTCTCTCTGTAGTTTCAATGAATTCGTAAAGAAAATAATGAAGAATGAAAGCTTTATTTATAGAAAAATGGAATGCGATAAGAATTAATCCATGAACTATCCAGATTGATTTACTTTAATCGACGGATCCATATTTAAAGAAAAATCTTTTAAATAAAATATAATATATTCTATTTATATAAAAACATTTTACTACTGCAAACACTATGCAATACTACGCAAAATAAAATATAATATATTCTATTTATAGAATAACTTTAATAAAAGATTCTTTTTTATAAAAAGATGTTTCGCTTTTATTACGTTAATAATACGAATAAAACAAAACGTCATTATCATTATAATAATTCATATTATTAATCTAATAATAATGGAATCGGTGGTGACTTTCACATAAGATCAATAATCAATCTGGTGTCTTACTAACTATGCAACCACACGTATTCATCGCATTTTTACTACTGAAAGTAGTTCAACAAGAACTACCGGTAAAACTTCCGCCGTTATTTCAATAAAATATTTTTGTCGTTTTCTCAATCCCGACAATAATTACATTATAGGGTCCACCAATGATTGAGTAGTTATACGAATATTCCTGCTAAACCGAATATTCTAAAACCAATCGAATATAATATAACCACTTGCATACTTTGCAAAATTTATAAATACTACCCACAACTATAATATTATCTTAAATTCACACCATAATATTAAAAAATTATTTCAACAAAATTTAAATCTTTATTGATAAAATCTGGGGTCTCACATTCATTAGTTTGGACGATAACAAATTAACGTCCGTTTATTTTTTTTAACGAAATGACTCAATTTCAAAATAATAATAAGTTTAGTGATATAATTTAAAAAATTAAAAGTTCAATGGTGTAATCACTAAAACAAGTCAACTACACTAACTATTTTATTAGTTTTTCCTAATTTTAGCCCAATTGTTTTGACAAGGACGTAGCAGTAAGATTTTAGCCTAACTAGGTCTTGTTATAATTTTTTTTAATAATAATAATAAAATGATTACACAATTAAAATATTATTGATAATAAGAATATGCATTGCAATAGAAAATGTATGAAAAATATGATAGGATGGTAGTAATGATGATTGTAAGAATATGAATGGGAAAAATAATTAGAAGTGAATCTGTTTCCTAGCTGATTTTAGTGGTACAGTAATAATAAAAAAATTCCAAAGTTTTTGGGTTGAAGGACTTAAAAAATAATAAATAAATGAATGGTATTTGGTGATCATTAAGTTTTTCTAATTTGTCACGTTCAATGGGAGGAAACAAGAATGATGCAGAAAGAAAGCATCATGTAATGTTCCGGCAGCAACACCTGTTCTATTCTATTCAATATTACAAGAAAATTCAAATCAATCGAACAAAAATAACATAAAAGTCTTTTAAGTAATCAAAGTGAAGAAACATAAAAGAGAGAGAATGATGATGATGATGATCATCAATAAACAACTAGGGAAGAAAGAAAAAAGAGAGCACAGCCCATTAATTCCCAAATAACACCTGTACACCAACTCTCTCCTCTCTTTACTAATGGATCCACATCATAAGCATTATAGGCAATAGTGAAACAACAGCAAAAACTCAATCCAATTGCTCTCTATTCGAGCCTGTACGTTAATTTATAAACTGGTTACTGAAATATGAAGGTTGAGAATGTAATTAACCACCCCGGTCGGTGGTCATGTCTGTCGATCAGTCCGTCCGTCCTTCCTATTCATGTAATGTCTCAGATTGTTCTACCTTGATTTCCATCTCAGCTGAACCACAACTCTCCTTCATAGATTCAATTTCCATACTAGCTGTGCGGGTCTTCCTGTTTCTATGATCCTGCAAAGACAATACAAAATTATCGGATGATATGAGTTCTAGCCCCCAAATCCCAGTTGGTGCAATTGTAATTGTTCATCATAATATTCAACATCATCAAAGTGATTAAAAAATAAACAAAGAATGAGTTTGAGGGCACAAAAAGATTGCATTTTTAGGATTGAAAACATGAATTTTTGAATAATTGATTGATAAAAGGATGCAAAGCCCAATAATATATAATGTGTTGTATTTGTACCTAAACCCTACATTAAACAAGGGCACAATGGGTTAGCATGAAACAATACACAATTCGTCTTCTTTTATTATAATCTTCATTTTTGTGTATGTGAAATTTATATAGTTATGTAGCCACAATGTTAACAATAAGCTAGACTAGATGATTCTGGAATTCATAAAATCATTACGATTCATCCAGACTTCTCGGGTATTCAAAAACAGCTGCCATCAAGATTTTCCAGAATCAAAACATGAATAAGGATTTTCTTTAAGAAGTTATTTGACATGGTGGCAGAGGTTGAGGAGAGAGCACATGCATTACACTCGATCAGGTGAAGGCCCCAAAGACTTTAGGTTGTGGGATACAGCGTCAATTCACGTGAGAGAGAAAATAGAATATCCCTAGAGTGATATTGCAGTCTATGTATGAGACTGACACTGGTATCAGGAGCAACTTCAGTTGGCATTATACCTTCATCTCAGACTAGAATTCATTATAATGTCTAAATGAGGTTAATGATGTAGCACAAAAGACAGAACTTCAATGAATTATAGTTGAACCAGTTACTCGCATGATAGGCAGTCTCTCTAGAAGCACATACGTAGAGTGTTGACAACAGACCACTTTGATGGTGATTGTTCTCCCAAGGGACCATAATGCCTCTCTCAGTTATAGAAAGGCTTAGGCGTTGGCGTGCCTGAGTGGTGGGATGATGGACAAAAATTTTAACTACATTTTGACTATAGCAACTGAAAGAAATACCAAGTCAAGTCCCAGAAAAGGCATCCCTTTGCAACACCAATTTTGTGGCACCAAGCTTTGGGGAGCATAATGGCCCCCTAGCCCAGAGGCCAAGCTGAAACCAAAGCTAACTGGGAGCAAAGAGTTTGCCCACAATTTTGGCCAAGACTCAATTATCAGCAGGCAAACGAGATACCAAGGTCCCGAGCGGAGCACTTCAACCCATCGTGATTCCAATGTTGTGGCACCAACTTTGGGGAGCTTCTTGGCCCTTACCCAAGCTTATAAAGAGGGAGCAAAGATTTTTTTTTCCATGATTCTCATGGGTCAAAGAATTATCAGAGTATCCAGACACTGGAATATACCTTGTGGGGGACTTGGGAGCTTCTAGAGAACATAGGTTATTATTGTACTTATGCTGAGGAGCTCTACAAGTGCTATTGTGGAATAGTCCATATATTTGTGTGAAGCCTATGGAAAATTTAACTTAAGCATGTCAGTCCTTCAGGACTAGGCTTTCTGGTGGTAATCACTAAACTGATCTGGGGCATTAGTCATGACATGTTTTGCATGAATTTGGGCTTTATGTGGTATGCGACTATTGATTCTTGTTAATAGTTACATGTTAATTTTATTATTTTAAATGTAAAAAACTGCATAAATCAAAAAACGAAGAAAGAAAAAAAAGAGGAAAACAGCAACAAGTAAATAGAGAACATTCACTCTAGGTCAGAAATTGATCAACACCTCACGATAAGGGAAATCATCGGCTTCGAGCATCCGAACAACCTGACTCATTTTTGGTCGTTTCTCTGAGTCAGGATCAACACACCTAAGTGCAACCAGAAGTGCACGTTTTAGAGCTCGTGTTGGGGGTTTAGTTTCAAGGTTTGGATCCACTACTTCCTCAGCTCTTCTACTCGCAACCATCATTTTCAGCCATTCAACAAGGTTAACCTGCCATGAGCATAAGAAGTTACTAGTAGCAGTTGCAGACAACCAATACGTTGAGATATGAGTATTTACTCCAAAGTCCAAACCCTAGAGAGTAATACGCAGACACAGAGAGACATAAAACACTTCTCTGAAATAGTGGAGATAACCAGTAATGACTTAGCACCTCATTAGCACCCCGACCATAGTCCACAGGGTCCCTTCCAGTAACTGATTCTAGCAGGAGGACCCCAAAACTATAAATATCACTCTTTTCATTTAACAAACCGGTGTTGGCATATTCTGGAGCCACGTAACTGCAAATGATGTATAAAACTGATGTTTGAGTATGAAAACAAAGTGAAGCTCCCATTCAAAAAAGGGGAAAAGACTAAGTCACAGATGTGATAAAAAAAATGGAATCACATACATACCCAAATGTTCCCATTACTCTGGTAGTTATGTGACTTTCTCCTGAATCCAAGAGCTTGGCCAATCCAAAATCAGAAACTTTCGAATTGAATTCATGATCAATCAGAATATTGCTAGATTTTATATCACGGTGAATAACTTTTGGTTCAATAGCTTCATGCAAGTAGGCAAGCCTGCAAAATGTGACGGTGACACCAAGTTTTCAGATGCTTCAAGTGATGTAAAATTATCAACATACAGGACCTCAACAATTTAATTTGCACACTGTAACTTTATAGATATACTGGATTCTTTTAACAGAAATTAAAAATTGACCATAATGTAGAAATAGCTTGCTATTTAGATTGGTCGAATAGGCTTATGATAATGTCCAGGATTGAAGTGTAAGAAAATTGCTAAAAAGTGAAACAAGTGATAGCACAATTAAACCGAACTTCATAAAATTTTGTATTAAATAGGCAGCGTTAAATGTTGAAGCAATTAGTCGAAGATTTACGTACGCTTTTGCAGTACCAAGTACGACCTTCATACGTGCATCCCAAGTAAGGATACCATGTTGGCGCATGGCCCCATGAAGCCATTGTTCCAAATTTCCATTATTCACATATTCATATACTAGCATCCTGCATAGTTAAGAAAAAGAACAAACATCAACGATGGAAATAAGAGTTGAGGTCAAAATTTAGGATGATGAAGGAAAATGATTAACTCAAACTTAAAAGTACTTGTTCGGAAATACCATTTTCGGGAAATATTGCGGTGACAAAGAAAATTTAGCGTACATTAGAAGGAAATTAAAAGCTAACCAATAAATTACAAAACTGAAGCTTACCTGTGAACCCCTTCTATGCAATATCCCAGAAGTCGTACAAGATTCTTATGACGAACATGACCTATAGCCTCCACTTCGACTCTAAATTCCCTCTCAGCCTGCCCCCTATACATCAAATCATTACTCAATCACAAAAGACATTTCAATAAAGCAACACTAGAGGCAAAAAATGGATTTCCAAAGATTGCAAGCCTTTTATCCTATACTCACATATTATTAAGAAGCTTCTTCACCGCTACTTCAGTCCCATTGATTAGTACACCACGATAAACAACTCCATATCCACCCTCCCCAATCACATTTTCTGCTGAGAAACGATTGGTAGCAAGCTGAAGATCTCTAAGAGTAAACCAATGACCCCACCCAAGATGCGACATTTCTGGCAAACCAATTAAAGGAGAGGCCATTCCAATTCCATATGACGGCTGCTTCCGGACAGTCCCAGAACTTCCTTCTTCCCCTGAATGTGAACTACATGCCCTCTCGTGACAATACATCGAACTGCACTGACTGATGTTATCAGCGTCACTGGATTTACTCATACCTAGATGCACTGACATCTTCTCAGAATTCTTATCGCTTGATTTATCATTAACTGTAACAACTGAACTTTCTGGATGATTATTGAGATTTTGAACCCCTACTCTGTCAACCTTGATATCTTTTGCGACATTGGGTATTTGAGAAAGGGTGTTTTTGTTTTTGTTCAGGGTTCTTTTAGATTTTCTTCGAAATGTGACCCACATCGATAAGATACAAAGAATCAGCACTATAAATGCAACAACGCATATGCCAATCACAACCCATAATTTCATGCCCAAAAATGATGTCTTCTTCGTCAGATCTTTATTTAAACTCCCGGATGACATTTTGGTGATCGAATATGGGATAAAAAAATTGTGCACTGACCTCTTAAGTTTTCTGCAAAGTTAATCCATTGCCTCCTGGATGGATCCCAATAACATGTCAAATAACCATACAAGAATCCAAATGGCAAACACATCCATTTTTTTTGAAAAATGCCCATATGTAATTCTCAAGAGTTGTCATCGCAGATACAAAAACAAGTTGGTCACCATTCCAATTCAAGGAATAATGAGAGAACATCTACTTAATTCCAGTGTGGGAAAGAAACGAAATTACTCCTATAATTTATGCCCTTTATTTGGCCAAATCAACAAATCAATTGGGTAAGATAGTAGCACATCCCAATGCACTAAAGAACTTTTGTGCATACAATTTATGAGAACAGTGATCTGAACCCCAAAACAGATACCCTTCCACTCATTTTTCAAAGCAAGTAAACCCCATTTTGGTTCAGTAATGCATAATTAAAACGCAACACAAATTTAACCAACATGTCAATATATCAGCACCAATTAAAATCACGAATCTAAACCTTGGAAAATGAGGACAAAAATGTAAATCAAATAAAAAGTCCATCGAGACAGAGAGAGAAGTTACCTTGACAATGATCTAAACCTAAAAACCTTAATTTCTTCCTCGAGAACCCAACGCAGCAGATAAAAAGCCTCTTTTTCGAATCAATGGAGACGGTATAAGAGTAAATAAGCCAATGCAGACTTGAAATTCGAAATCCCAGCAAAGAACAGTTCCAGAGGAGTAGTTTAGAAGTAGAATAACCTATGCCCTGAAGTGGGCCAATTAGAATTGGGAAAATGAATAAAGAAATTGCTAAAAGAAGGACAGACAAAAATATAATCTTTGAGGGGGCAACTGTAGAGAGAGAAAGTGAGTGTGTGTGTTTTTAATGGTGGGGAAGATTTGAGAAGGGTTCATAAAGAAAAACAGAGGTGGGTAAAATGGGTTGGTGGGGTTGTGTGAATATGGAAGATTGAGGGACCTTTTGAAAGCTGGAGAGAAAGAAAGCTTGGTTTGCAATGGAGGAAAACCCAAGGGAGAGAATAGTAAAGGGAAAGCAAAAATGAGGGTGAGGTGATCAGATGTGGACTAGGAGACTCTTCGATTTATATTTTTAAAACGGAGAGGATACTTTATTCACCAGATGTGGCATTTATATCTGGGTAAGAAAAATTGATGGAAAAAAAAGTGAAAATCCCTACAAAGGAAAAGAGCATATAATAAACCTATGAACTGGATAGAGAGAGACGTACAGAAGAATGTCAGTCAACTCAATAGGAGGAGGGAACTATCCAAAATCTAGCTAGCTGTGATTACACGGAAAATCTTGGATTATTCGTAATTAAGAGAAATAATACAAAACAAAAATACATACTACTCCAATGAAAATAATTTCGAACGTTAGATCATTACACGCTCCACCCTGTAAAATCCACTGACAACTGTGATGGTGCTCTTCTTTTCTTTTTATCCTTATATTTGTGTTATTTGAAATATTTTTTTTTAAAAAAAACAATACTTATACTCCCCTACCTAGTGCTCATGAAGCTGTCTGTTTACATTCAATATAAATCTTTCTTTCTAAGTTTAAGACTAAAATAATTTTTGAAAAAACAAATAATTCATTAATATTTCCATCTATATTCAATAGTCCCCAATATTCATGAAAAAATAAATATTTTTAAATAAAATTAGACTCTCTTTTTGTATGGAATGTGGAATTTAAAAGAAAGTCAAGAGATTTAAGATTCTATGTGATTAATTAAACAATTTTATCAATTGTAAATAATAGATACACAATCTATTAGTAATTCATTTCAAATCCTTAATTTATTCTTAATTTTTTTTTTACATGGCATGTTGTTATTAAATGGTGTAAACTACAAATTTACATATCATCCTTATATAATATATTCTATATTTTTATGTAATTTTTTTATATACATGAATGATTCATTTAAATTTATTTTATTTTATCGCATACACTTTCATTCAATTTTATCAAATATTTGTCGATATTTATATTATTTTTTATTTTTTTATCAAGTTATAAAAATTTCATTAGGACGCATGCATGTTGATGCCCCAATTAATTTCAGGAGGACGGTGCTCTGTTTTATTTACGTGTATATTCAAATAATAACATACCTTAGTGCTGATCCACTAAAAAAACTAGCAACAAAAAATATACTAGTACTATTTGATCCATAAAATCTTCGATGTGATTATAAAATTAAGCCCGATAGTTATAAAAGTTTTATTACTAATGTAAGATTGACTTTGACTAAGCCAAATATGTTCAAAAATTTAATGCAACGGATCTCAAGGGTAATAGAGTAAATGAACATAACTAAGCCACCAAGTAGGAACTAAGAGATAGAAAAATACTTAATTATATAAAAAGCCTAAGAGAGAGACTTTATTATTATTATATAATAATAATATAAAAATGTGTCATTTTTATATTATATTATTATTATTATTATTATTATTATTATTATTATAGAGGCTTTGATGTGAAGCATAGCTTTTAAACTTTACAATAAAGTATGTCTGAAACAAATCCTTTTCAATCTTTTTTAAAACTGGAGAAATACGAGTATATATTAGTAGTAATTAATTAATTAGGTAAATGGTAGTAGTAGTAATTGAGTTGTGTTATCTATATTGTACTATTAACGGATTAACCAAAGTAATTGGGCCCCGCGTCACGAATTTATTGGCCTAAATTTAAGGTTGTTGATGGGTGATTCTAGCCGTGTAATCTGTCTAGCTTGTGACGTACGTACTTCTAGGCCTACGCTAGCACTTTGTACTTGTTCTATAGTAGCAAAACCATGCACGTGCACAACATAAAAGTCACGTGGAGGGATTATTAGATTATCCTAGACTTTAGATTTGATAAAATTAATCCCACCTCACGGACCAACCAAACTCACCTACATTTTTATTTCAAAAGTCAAATTCAACTATTTAAGTCGATTAATCCAATTCACTACAAAATAAAAAAATCAATAGTTAAATTCAACTATTTTAAAATAAAATATTGCTTCTAGTTCTATTTATTATGCCTTTCAATCACACTTTTTTTTTTTTTTTTTTTTGTCTCACACTCATTATTTTTCTTTTCAAATTGATTGCTTATGTTCTTTCAATTTAATATTTATTTATCGTAACATTTATATGATCAAATTGAATTTTGCATGTGTTAATTATTAACTACTCGTGATACTTGAATGTAAACAAGTTATTATATTTTCTTAGTGATTTAATTAGATTCTTTACGAATGATGATATCAGATCATTCAAAATTATTTTGTCAATAAAATAAAAGTAAATTATAAATGGTTGTTAGTTTGTGAATAAGCAACATTAAAAAAGCTAAAATAATTAGTGAATTAATGTTTTTTTTATAATTGATGTCATATTAATTAATTGAAACTATTTATTTAGTTAAAAAAAAAAAAAAAAAAGAGACATGTATTATCTAGTTGTTAATACTCTTGGATGTTGTTTAGAAATAATAGAGCCAATGAATGATCAAACAATTGTTTTTTTTATTCGAATTTGAATCGATAAGAAGACGAAATTGAAAATTGGATTTAAGTTTATTTTTTTAATTTGAAATTTAAGTAAAAAATATTAACTATTATATTAAGTAATATTAAATAAATTTACAACAATTTTGTTATTGGGATGTTTTAGGCACGCCAATTATCCAATTTTTTTGATTGATTCCCATTCCCTGGTTTGTACTAAACACCCCGACTCTACACCATTAATTTTCAAATTACTATTTGTCTCTCCTTGTCAGAAAAAATAAAATCATTTACATTACAATAAGTTTTTTTTTTAAATGCAAAGATTTTGAAAATAAAAGTATATAGATAAAAGCTCATGGGTCCAGGGCCAGACCCTCACTATTATGGCCGAATAAAAGTTGAAGCTTTTAACTCCAATCCTTTTTTGACTTAGCCCAATCACGACCCAACCCATTTTTAACAGCCCAAAACAGGCAATTTATTTCCTTGCCACCTTGGATGCTTTCTTTGTTGTCTGAGAGAGAGGAGCCGGAGAGAGATGATATCGAATTGGAGTACCAGTACGGCCACCGTGTTTGTTCACTGGAGTCGGAGGGTTCCTCCGACGAGGAAAACAGTGTGTTCAGTTTCCGGTATAAACGCAGAGCAGCTACGAATCCAACTGGACCATCTTCACTTCGAGGCAGATAACGCTAGAGCCAAAGGTCGGTCCCTTTTTATTTCCATATTTCTTCATTCATTAAGATTATTGACCCCCTTTAAATTTATATACGCTAATTAGTTAATCTTACAATTTTTGACAAATATCTGGTTCGACTATGTATTTTGTTTTGATTTTTCTAATTTATTTAGTTTGGGAATTTGTTTGTTTATTGCTTTCTTGTTCCCGTTATATAGTTTTGAGATTCGATGAAGTGTGTTCTGGAAGTTAAAGTGCATGATAATTAGGGTTTAAGAGATCCCGAGCGAAGCGGAGCGGAACTTCGCGAGGCACTGGTCCATCGCAGTTTTAGCTGTTCGGGTTGGACAGAAGGTTTGGGGTGGGGTGTAGCCCTCACGGTATGGTACCCTGTTATAAGGGCATGGTATTCAGGCTATAATCAGAATTAGGGTCGTAAAAATCATATGTACCCATATCATAAATAAAACACCTCTCTCCGCTCCCATGGTCGTATCCGAGTTTGGGAACCACATAAAAAAACATCTGATTCTTTAATGTTGTGTGCGTGTGTGATCTAGTTCTAACATGTTGGATTAGAAGGATAATAATGATTTAAGAAATGCAATAGTATGATTCTTCATGAAAATTGTACACCTCATGTGGATAATGATACGAGGATTTGACGAAGGGAAAAGTGTAGGTGGAGAAGGATTGTTTGGAACCAAATAATTAATCAAGTTGATTTTGCTTTCAATCTCCCCTTTCTCTCTTAGAAGGAAGATCAACCTTTCCCTCTTCAATGTTTGGTTCTAAATGGTTGTTTTGCCCAGTGAGAAAGAAAATTTGTGATTGAAAGAAACCCAATTAGGGAAAATGTCTAAAGCAAAATTAGAACTGAGAAAAATGGTAGCTGTTAATCATTAACTGGGATGATAATTGGTATAGCTATCTGAGGATTACTTGGCTGTTATTTCAGCTAATAGTGCAAGATTGAGGCTACTGCGGTTGTCTGAAGCAGCAGAGAAGCTTCAAAGGCAGGCGTTAACTAGTGTTCGAACTGGAAAGGAAAATGATGCAAGGGATCTACTTTTCCAGAAGAAGAAGGTTATGCAAGCCTTGGAAAAGTCAAAGAGTCGCATCGATTTACTTGACGAGCTTTCAGCAAAGCTAAATGAGGTACATTTGAATGATAGTTTTCATATGTATCGTACTTCATCCATGATCCAGCTGAGAGGTTGATTGGAGTATCCAAGTTTAGAAGCTTAAGTGTATTCCGTCGTAGTGTTAATGTGTTGGCTTTCCTGCTGCAAACAGACACTAAACCAAAAGTTATTTTG
Organism: Panax quinquefolius; assembly: GCA_020205615.1. NCBI lineage: Eukaryota > Viridiplantae > Streptophyta > Magnoliopsida > Apiales > Araliaceae > Panax > Panax quinquefolius. Next base: position 4,100,953 of record CM035171.1, read on the forward strand.
GTTTCAGGCAATATCTGTGAAAGAAACTCAGTTAGTTTCTGCTGTCACCCTAGATCTTGAGGCTGGTAAAGAAGAGGTATCTCCTCCAGTTCGGATTGTGTCTCCAAAGGAGGAAGGTTCAAGAAACTCTGATGAATTTGAAGATTTTGACACTAACAGTCTCACGCCTGGCGAGCATCAAGAATCTCAAGTTGATGAACAAGGTCAACCAGAACTATCTTCTCATAATGATCCAAAAATTCTAGAAGGAACTTTGATTGGGGACGAGCGAAATGAAGCTAATGCGGCCAGTAGCTTGAAGGGAATATCCTCTTATGAGGAATTTTTAGAACATTTGGATCAACAGCTTAATAATATTGAAGCAGAACTCGTCACAGTTTTAAGGTTCTCTACCATGGTATTGGAAGGTGGAGAGAAGTCAAAAAATTTAAAGTTGAAGCAAACAGAGGAAATTCTCGAGGCTGTTTGTCGCATTAGAAAGAGGTCCTGGACGAAAGATCCTGCAAATTGTTTGTTTACTCATTCGATTCACTCTTTTGTGAGGCTAATCATACTTTTTTTTAATCATCCTGTGTATGTATTACTGAATGTAAGATATGTATGTTTGCAGGATTGCAAGTATCCAGCAGACAAAAGTTGGGATCAGATAGAGATTTATTCTTATGATTTAATTTCCCTGCAGCAGGTAAGGACTTTTAGTCCATTCATGTGAAGTAAATTATCAGATATTGATTTACTTGTCAAAAAGAATAAAATTATCAAATTTGGGTCTATAAGAGCAGAGGTGATATTATATGCGGAATGTGGAATCCTGAGTTCTGACTTCCACTTAAAACGATTCATGTGAGAAATATAAAGTAAATAATTGTTTGATTACTGCTAAAGTTGCTTTCAAATCTACTTGTAATCAATAAAAAACTGTGTTCAAATCTGAATATTAGTAATTATTACATGTTTATTTTCTAATTTAAAAAATCCTGAAATAAATAACCTTTTCCTTAATCCTGACACTCACATTTATATGGTCATTCTTTAACTCCTAGTAACCAAAATTATTGAGTTAGATGTTATACATTAATATATGTACTACATTAATTAAACAATCTATAAATGTGCAGCATGTGCTACACTAATTATATGTTTAACACATTAAGAATATAGTAAATTTATCCCGTTTCATGTTTAATGTGGTCATTCTTTTGCGCAAACATAATATTTTTTTATTGTTTTATTGAATTGTATAGAAGGCATGATGAACGTGAAATGATGGTAACTTTTTATGATTTTAAGGCCCATGTAAAATTCTTGACTCCTTCAAATTATAATAATCTGTGCAATTTTATGCAGCAGCTTGAACAACTGAAACCATAATGTTCAGAACTATTTTTATACCAAGTGAGTCGGTATGTATTATGGCAGTAATTCAATAATCGTCAGTCTTCTACTCCCTCTTTTCCTTCTAAAACAATACATACTGTTACATTTGGATTGTCTCAGGTTCAATATTCCCCAAAAAGTGGGGCTTTTTTAATATGTAAATAACTCGATTTTTTTAATAATTAAATATTAATTTGATTTTTCTTAAAAACATAATTGAATTGGAGTAGTTAAGTTATTACTTATTTTTATTATTTTGTTTGGAAAGTTAAATTCTTTAGTACATAATTAAATAATTGATTTAATTAAAATTAAGTAGTTCATTAGAATTTTGGTAACTCTTACGGTTCATTGTTATATTCAAAGAGCGTTAGATGCAACCTTAATCGAATTTTCACTTAAATTTTCTTTGTAAACTGCAGCTCTTTAGAAAAAGCATAATTAATTCATTCGATGTCATAATTGACTGAATTCAAAGTCTATTTCTTCACTTTTTTGTCCTTTACAATTGTGAGGAAGGAATAAAAGTTATTTGATATTATCTGCATGTCTTAAATTGGTGAAAACCGCTACCTATCTTGATTGTTGTTATGATTTTCAGCCCTAATTTTGAAGATTCGTAATTCGGTCATATTAACTGAATCGAGTGATTCTTGAACTTATTTCGTGTATCTTTTCGAGAGCTATAATTTTTGTGAAGACATGAAGAGATTTTGAAGACTCGAAAGTCAAATTCTTTACTGCTACGTATTAAAGAAAGACAAATAAAGAAGGTAAATATTATTTTGTATTTTTATTTTAAATTTAGTTATAAGGATTTTTAAATTAGATATTATTTTTAAATAAAATATAGATATGAAATTAGATATCATAATAATCATAAAGAGAAGATAAATTTATATAAAGGAATATAATTTGATTGAATGTAAACGTTAAAATCTAGAAATCAGTTTCTATATTTTAAGGTCTATTGCGTAGGCTATATCTCATAATTTCGACCGTTGTATCGCTATAATTTTTGGACATGTTATAAAGCTTATAATATATTCACTAATTTTGAATTGTTAAATATTAACGTATGATTGTTATAAATTTTAAGAACGGGTTGGTCTGGGATTTTTCAAGCAAATTTTTTGCACTGAGTTTTAATATTTTAAAATGTAAAACTTAATGATTTTAAATCCGATTAGAGTGATTCTTGAGACTAAATTGGAGTATTTAAAGTCTAATTTATGTTAAAATTAATTAATTTGAAAAATAATTATAAAAGCATATTGATATAATCGATACAGTGGATTGAGATCTTAAGAATAATTTGTTATATTAGGGTGGCGAATAATTAAAAGTACATTTTCTAGGTTAAAAGTGTGTTAGAATTATTAGTCTAAATTATATATTTAATTTGGGGTGAATATATGTATAGATGGTGATTAAAATTTTGTATTTGATATCATTGATAATAGAGTTAAGATTTTGTGGAGTATGTTATACGTGGATTTGATTCTCAAGTACAAATTTAGTACTTCATTTTTTTCTTCTTGTTCTATTCCCTATATCAGTTATGTGATAATTCGTCACTTGGACAAATTGTGTTTTGAAACATTATTAGCTTGTAACTTTATTTATATATTTTCGTTGATATTCGGAAGTTATTTTTGCTCTTTGGTATGTTGAGATATTTAAGCACGTTTGTATTTTGAATAATTCGCTGTCTGTGATTTGAACTTCTTTCGGCTTATATTTTGCAGTTTCATCCTTAGGGTATACTTGAGCTAACCACCTATGTGGTATCACGAGTATGTCCTCTTGACACCGGGGCATGACACCATCTGTGATGATATAATTAGTCTACGATGTATCCTTTGTTATATTGTTTTGGGTGTGAGCTTTGACTATTTGATATGTTTGTTCAGGATACGTATGGGTCGACCCAATATTTGATTTGATTTGTTTGGTAGATTAGTGATGTGTGTCGTGCGTAGTATCCAATTTGATTTGTATAAATCATGATACCGATGTATTTTGTTAGTCTTTTGACTATTTATATTTGAGCTCAGTATGAAATTCTCACCTTATATACATTTGATTCAGTTTTCTTGATGTTTTGGATCTTTTTAATTATAATTGTTCGTTCGACAGTGTTCACCGTTTACAATCCCAACCATAAACGAAGATGCAGTCTCGTATTGACTTCTGCCATTGAATAAATTAAAGCCTAACCACTAACCATCAAATTCTGATCTTGACAATGTGAGCACAACGAGACGTAAAAGAAATCCGAAGATACAAGTCGGTAAATCAAGCCACATTTGCTGTCTTAAGCCAATTTATTGAACACTTGCCTCAACCAGCCTATAAATATGTGCATGGCCTGCAAATATCTCCTCAAGTCCAAGTCTCCCTAGTCCCTACAATTAAAACGCAGGGTACTAAAAGTAACAAAATGGCCAAATATTCAATGATTGCCTATTTCATGGTGGTGCTCGCAGTGGTGGCTAATTTGATGGTGGAACCAGGGGAGGCACTGAGCTGCAGTGACCTAGGTGCATCATTGGGGCAATGCTCCTCGTATGCAACGGGTGCATCCTCCGAGCCATCTGGTGGATGCTGCGGTGCAGTGAAACAACTCAGCCGAATGGCTAGGACCGCAGCAGATAGGAGACAATTGTGCTCTTGCCTAAAGCAATCTGCTTCTGCATTCCCCAATGTCCAGCTTTCCAATATTGTTGCAATTCCTCAGAAATGTGGCCTTCCTTCAGCCTCCTTTTCTGTTGATCCCAACTTCGACTGCAATTCGTAAGTCCACTCCTTTTCTTCTTTATCTATACAAGTTTAATGTTAAACTTATGTTACGTTTGGATTGAGGAAATGGAATAGAGGAAGGAATGAAATAAAAATAGTAATGAATATATGTAAAAATAATAATGAAAATTCATTACATCCTTTGTTTTTTTTTATTCTATGTAGGGAAGGTGAAATAAAATACATTCCAATGTAATGAATATATGTGATAATTTTGTCATTATATGATAACACCCACCACCACCAGCAATCAAATATACACTTAAAATACATTAAAATCATTTCATTCTGTCCTCCATTCCATTAATTACTGTGGACATTCATGTTCTTTTCTTCTTTAATTCTGCAGCATAAATTAAGGCGGGAGCTTTTACATATGGAGAAGCAGTTGGAAGAGAATAAAGCTATATATATACATATACATAGCTAGTTTATCATCTATCTACGTCTTGTACAGTTGTACCTCTGTAAATTATCCTTTTTGTAATTTGCAGAGCTTTCTTGAATAAAAATTGCTTTAACGCTTATATAAGTTCGTAATTATAACTTGTTATGCTTTATTAATCAAATGAAATAAAACATTTAATTCTAGCAAGTCCCTATTCCACCAAATAAACTAACAATAACCGGATGACTATCACTTATCGCATCATCTAGCAATTTCAACAGTGTAAAATCTCAACTGAAATAAAGTGACAGATAAATTCAAGGAATTAACATAATAATCTGCATCTCTTGGTCCAATGAAACTAAACCAACAAACTTGATCTTCAGACGCTACTAGAACTCATGTATTTTCAATTATTGGAAAGTGTGCGCCCTGGTGCCCAAGAATATATCTCCGGGGGCAAGGAACCATTAGTAAGCAAATTTTGTGACACCCCATAAATATCAGAAACATGATCCACACGGTGACACCCATTCTGGTACTGCTGGTGGTGACTCTGTGCTGCTTCATGGTCGTCGAGAGGCGGCAACCGCTCAAAAGTAGCATTCATGAAAATTGCAGCCATAATCACCACAGGACCAGAAGCAATTAGTGCACCAACTACACCACCCCCCACCACCTGCCCCTGTGCCCCTGCCAAGTATATTGTGAGCCCTGGTGGGGCCGGTGGTGGCAAGATTGACCCCAGGAGTGACAGAATCTCAAACCGCCCGTGGAGGGTCACAGTGGCCCCTGATGAGCCTGGTTGGCGCAATGTGACATTGGTCACGCAGCCTGTGGCACTAAGCACGCTGACACCGCGTTGTTTCCTCCTAGCAAAACTAGTTAAGCCCTCGCTCACATCACATCCAGAACTCACCTCTATAGCATGTGCTCGGAGTGCGTTTACACTGTCTCGAGTGACAATTATGGGTTGTTTTGGCTTGTTTTTTGAGCCAGCGGGCCTTCCACGAGGCCTCCGTAGGTGATCACTCTCAGCTCCAGGCCTGTGATTAGTGGCCTTTTCAGGCTCTGGGATGTTATGATGGTTCATTGTACTTTTGGACACTAGGGCGAGGTCTGCACAACCAGCCATTTTTTGTGCAGCAACCAGGGATTTGTGGTTTTAAGTAGGGAGATAGTAAAAATAAATTTATAGGATTAGGAGATAGTTAAGTAACATGAACCTTTTAATAAGTAGTGTCTTTTTATCTGTATTAATAATAATCCCAGCTGCCTAACTCTCAACAGATATTTCTTCATGTAAATTGTCTGTCCCAACAAATACCAAAAATTTACACAGAAAAAGGGAACTATTAAATCCTGTCATGGCACATTGTATATATATATATATATATATATATATATATATATATATATAAAGCTGCTGAGCTGCAGGTGAATCTGATTCGGGTATCATAACTACTGTTCATAATTTGTGAGATTAGAGCATAAACAAATGGATTTCAATCTGTGTGAATTTAAGCAAACCCGGGGTTGCAGGGGAAAACTCTAAATACCAAAAATAGTTTCCGTAAACATTTAGAATAGGCAATTTCACTTACAAGGTAGAAGAAAATCAGGTGCAATGTATTTTTATTAAAATTATTACCTTTAGGCTATGTTTATTTGCAAGGATTACACTTGAAATTAATTTCACTTGGGATTGGACTATTAATCCCAAGTCTCATGTTTGTTTTTAAAAATAGACTTGGTATTATTAGTCCCGAATAATAAAATGACTTGAAGGGGAATTATTTAATACCATGTCCAAGTAGGTATTATAATCCCACTATTTGGGAGTAAAAATTTGTTAACAAAATTAACCTTAACTTTGTTTAAAAAGACCAATGTATCTTATCATATCTATCTATACTCAACCTAATGAGAATATGATATATTTGTTATTTGTGATAAGAGTATAATAGTTCAAATGGTACGCGTTTGTATCCAATTCTTTAAATAATCCTAGACAAACAAACATAACATGAGATTATTTTAAGTTATCCCATGAAATTATGAAAACAAACATATTACCAGAACTATTTAATTATAGGATTAATCGTCTTGGGTTTATAATTCATGAGAATATGGTACTTGGATTGTAATTCTAGCAAACAAACATGACCTTATTTCCTTCTGCCCTCTTTCTTATTGATATTCATATATGTAGAAGCTATGTTATTTCCCTCCAAACACTTAAGCTTTTTGTCATTTGTCTTTTCCAAATATCAAAAATATTTCCATGAATCTTTCTCGGGAAACAATAATTTATATATGAAAAAAATTTATAGGCAGCAAATTTTTATCTCTCCTTCATCACCCTAATAATTTTGCTAATATGACTTTCATGTTTCTGCCCCCTCTACCTCCTTTAGGACTTGCAACTCAGCAATTCTTTGTTCGTTTGAGATATGATATTTCAAATTAAGCAAACTCTACTTCTTGCTGAGAGAATCTGGGAAGTTATTTTCCTTTGTTGCTTGAGGTAGCTGCACTATGTTTAGGCTTTTATGGGGTCTCGTAATTTTTCCTTTTTTTTTTCCATATTGAATATAAGTTATTTAATATCGTCTGACAGAGACATGGTATCAATCCAAAACAGAGGAGTTAAAAATGAATAAGTATAGTAGCAAGGTTGTCATGAATTATTTTCTAAAAGCAAATAGCAGGAGGAGATTGAGAACTAACTCCATTCATGTGAAATGTCACACATTCTGAAAATTCACAAGATTCAGTCTCTTGTAACACTAACCTCAAATCATTTAACAAACTGTAGATCTTTGAGACTTGAGGATGCAACCTCCCACCAGCTACAAACTCATGAACTTCCCCATTAACTTCAATTAAACTACAGCCTGGTTGTTTCTCTATGTGCTTCTTTTTCATCGAGATCCTTTCCTGCATTGCTTTCTCATATTGACCCATAGCTGCATAAGCATTGGACATAAGTATATGACCACTGGCCTCATTCAAATCCAACTCCATCAGATTCTTTGTTGCCCATTTTGCCAGCTCAATGTTCCCATCTCTCCTGCAAGCAGAAAGAAAAGATCCCCATATAATTGCATCTGGGCTCATAGGCATACTTTTTATAAACTCTCTTGCTTCTTCAATGAGTTGTGCCCGGCCTAGTACATCAACCATGCAACCGTAGTGCTTAATTGACGGTTCAATCTCATAACTTTCTGTCATTAACAAGAAATAATACTTTGCTTTATCAACCAAACCCGAGTGATTGCAGGCTGTAAGAACACCAATAAAACTGACACTATCTGGTTTAAGACTAATAGATTCAAGCCTAGAAAATAACTGAATAGCTTCATCCTCACGCCCATTGACAGCCAGACCAAAAATCATGGAATTCCAACACGATAAGCCCTTGACGGGGCTCATTTCAAACACTCGTAACGCAATTTCAATGCTTCCACACTTGCAGTACATGTCTATAATTGCTGTAACAACAATCACATTCAGTTCGATATCATTCTTTGTTATGTAATCATGAATCCATTCTCCTTGTCTTAATGATCCTAAGCAGGATGAAGCATTCAATAAGCTCACTAATGTAAATTCACTGGGCTTAATCTTCTCCTCTTGCATTTTACAAAATAAATCCATTGCTTCAATCCACATCCCATTCCTGACATACCCACTAATCATACTATTCCATGACACTGTACTTCTCCTTGGCATTTTATCAAACAATCGTCTGGAATCAAGAATTTTCCCGCATTTAGAAAGACCCATAATCATTGAATTCCAAGCAACAACATCCAAATCCTTGTCTTCTTCAAATAATTTCCATGCTTGGCTCAAAAACCCACAATTTGCATACATATGTAGTATACTATTCCTTATAAAGGGATCGAATACGAGGCCTAGTTTAATGATTCTTCCATGAAGTTGAGCTCCATCATGAGCTAGACTAAGTTGGGCATAAGCCTTGAACAGTGAAGGATAAGTGAGTCTCTGTGGCTGGATTGGTGAATTGACCAACATGTCAATGAACAGAGAGATTGCAATTTGTGGGTTTGAGCTCTGAGAAAAGCCTCTGATGATGGTGTTCCAAGAGAAGAGATTTGGGTTTTGAATTTGAGTGAAGACTAAGTATGCGTAATTGATGTCACCGGCCGGAGAAGTGGCACAGAAGGCCAGGACACGGCTGGCGGCGACGGTGTCTTTGGTTATGCCTGATTTGATGAGTTGGGCATGAATCTTTTGAAGGTCTTTCATGGTGGTGCATTTGGTTTCTAGCATGGATAGATAAGGTTGGTCTGAGATGAATTTGGAGATATTGGAACTTGATGGTACTGGAGTGAATGAAGAACAAAAACAAGATGCCATTTTTCCCCTTTCTTTTTCCTTGATTCTGTTAGTAAATACTCCTTCGCAATGGATTAGCGGTTTATTTTAATTCTCATGAAATGGGCACGGAAAATTACAAGACTACTGAAATTCAATGGAAAATTTAATTTTGTAACTCAATTTGCTGGAATCATGGATAAGGTATTTTGTTCATATGCGGATACAACTTACAATACAAAGTGACCTCCGGTTCTGAAAATGGTTTTATTTATTTATTTAATAAATAAATACAGTGACTGTAGAACCGGAGATGTGCAATAAGGTAACAGCCATCAAATATACGGGGAAATCATTTTTTTTATATAATTAATTATTCTTTGGTTTCATTTCAATGCATTAAAATATTTATTTGACAGAAGTATCGTGAAACTCTTGCTCTTAAATTGCTCATTATTTAACTCCAATTAATGTGTGTGCAGCTAAGAAATAAACAATATCTGAAAACATATGCATTTATCTGCTATGATTATTACTATATTATAATAAGGCAAATGAAGTTTTTATTCAAATTAATTGAGTTTGGTCAACGAGTTTATCATATTTTTTGATATAATACATGTCTACGTTCATAATTATACTAAATCTTTCATTTCTTTTTTCTTTTTTTGCATTATTCTAAGATGTATTATTAGAAAACATATAGAATGATTTTAATATACGTACAACTTTTCAATATCATCCATACTATATTATTTATATTCAAATTATAATATCAAATAACACACTATAGTTTTAAATTGTATTATTGATATTCATCATGCCTTGCACGGATTATCAGTCTAGTATATATTAATAATACATATAATCCCCGCATTTAATTGGCTTTGAGAATGATTGAAAATAATATAATCATGATCAATAGTACAATAAAATGATAAATTTGAAGTTATTGTTAGTAAAAGTCCCAAAAATATATAAGTCATTTTGTTGGAGGCTTTCATACTTGTGTTTGTAAACTAAATGTAACAACCAAAACCATATTATCTCCTATACATACCCAAACATATCACAAAGAATATGAGACCTACGTACTAGTATTTCACAAAGAATTATATTTATATTAATTTACAAACAAAAATAATAAATAAAATGTGATTATTTATATTAATTTATGAACATCTTAGACTATACACACGTCTTGTAATATTTGTTTATGTTGTATATCAATATATATTATATTGTATTAGCATATTTAAGAGAGAGTTGAAATAGGTGTCACACATTTAAAAGACAAAATTTAAATAAAGAATATTATATAGGCATTATTAACCTACGAATGTGTTTTATATTTGTAGGCCGTGGAAATTCGAATCCAATTTGTGAAAAGGTGAATATGTAGAGGCTAGCACTTTGGAAGATCAACCTCCTCGACTTAAATTACCTTTTCATATGGTGCTCAAATAATGTCATGAACCAAGATTATTGAGGCAAAAAGGAAAAATTGAAAAATATTGGAGTTGAATGTAGGAGGCCCACTCACCTATTTCTTAATGTTATCTTATCTTTGTTTAAAAAGGTTAAAATTGCATTATTGAATAATAATAATAATAATAATAGAAGAATTGTACAAAATGTTCACGTGTTCTTTAATTTAAAAAACATTTAGAATAAATCACGTAAGAGGCCAAATTTTTATAAATAAAGATGAATTTTCTATAAATATTATTTTTGAATATTATGGAATAAATTTGATATAATGTTATAGTTGTGGATAATATTTATAAATTTTGCAAAGTAAGTAAAGTTGTTATAAAATATTCGTTTGTTAGGGAATATTTTTTTGTCGGGGAATATTCATACGACGATTTCAATCATTAAGTGGACCCCATTAACGGAAGTATTGTCGTAGTTAGAAAAGCGACAAAATTATCTTTCTATAAAAATATATCGGAGGAATTATACTGTTAAAAGCATTGAACTACCGGTGGTAAAAAGTACAAGAATACGCGTGGTTGATAAGAAGTAGACACGGTATTGATTATTGATGCTTACGTGAGAAGTCACCAATTTATACTCAATTATCACATAAGAATTCACGATCATATCTCTTATATTATTGATTCAATTATTGTCACAAGATCATCTCGTATAATATGTTATAGTATTAAATCAATAATTGAGACGACAAGTTATAAATGATTAATAATTGTTGAAAGATTAAAATGTGTTGATTAAAAATAAAATGATTTGTGGTAATATTTATTCAATCCTGATGATTTATATAAAAGTCATTATGCAGACGTTTGTGGTAAGTTTGATTATTTTATGGGGGCCTATATGTCATCATCTAAGAAGTCTCTTTCAACGTAATAGTAATTACCTTTGTGAATAAGTAATTACCTTTGTGAATAGTAATTAACTTCGTCAATAGTATTTACCTTCGTCGATAGTAATTAATAGTATTTACCTTCTTCAATAGTATTTACCTTCATCAATAAGTAATTACCTTCGTCGATAGTAATTAACCCTTCATGAATAGTAGTTGTCCTTCATATATTACCAAGAGTTAATCGCCTCTTGATTGTTCCAAAGGTTAATTACCCTTCGCAAATGAAATAGTAGTTGTCCTTCAATATTACCAAGAGTTAATCGCTTCTTCTGTGTCCAAAGGTTAATTACCCTTCGCATGAATAAGTAGTTATCTCTTCAATATTACCAAAGAGTCATTTTGACCCGTTACACTCAAGAGCCACCCTCGCTTTTTTCTATAAATAGAAAGTTTCATTCCTTCATTATTTCATTTAATTCATCAAACTCTCAGTATATAAACTATAAAGAGAAAGAAGAAAAGATTCTGCTACTTCACTTTTCCAATATTCGATTCTTCTAAGGTGGGGAATATTATTTGTTGTACTCGTAAAGGGTGTTATTCTTTTTTTATTCATGAAGAGAACTGTTGTTATTCCATTTCTTATTATTCATTGGAATAACTCGTATCTGTGATCTCACCCTATACTTGGTGACATTCTTCTATTATTCATTGGAAAATCACATGCGTGTGTTTTACACCGGGACTGGTTCCTTCTTTATTATTATTACATTGGAACATCACATCTCGTGTGTTTTACACCTAATTCTGGTTAAAATCTTTATTATTATTTTGTTGGAACATCCTTGCTCATGTGTTTTACACCGGACTGGTTAAAATCTTTATTATTATTATTCGTTGGAACATCCCGTGCATGCGTTTTACGGACCGGGTGGTCCGTTATTTATTATTACATTGGAATAACCCGCTTCATGATCGATATCGCACGCATGGTGATTTCTTTTGTTATTCCATTCTTTATTATTAGGTTGGTTAAAACTTTGACTTCTATACTCCATGAAATTAGTAGAATATCCTCGATATTTGCGTTTCATCCAAAGATCTTTTCATGAAAATATTCTTATGATCATTCTTGAATTTTACTCTCACAAAACGAAGATCACGTTGACAATTTGAGCGTTAATAATTCCCGGATAAAATAATTCTTGAACTTGTTTTATGAATTCTTATATCATTGTCATCATCCCCACGTTTATATTATGTTGAAAGTCATACATGGCGCAGTAGTGCGATAGATGGACTTGGTATGATTATGACTGAGACTATTCTATTGAATATGTTAATAGTAATGTTACAAATGATGTGGTAAAAATCCTCCGATGGTAGTAGTAGTGCGTTGATGGACAATTGTTGGCATGATCATGACCATTAATGAATACACAACTATTCTTTAGTAGTAGTGCATAAATAATTATGGTCGTGATACTAAAGAATATCCTTGGCAGAAGTAGTAGTGAGGGTGATTCGATGATGTGGAATATTTATTAAAAGTGAGTCTCAAATTTATAACAAATGATGAAAAACATTTTAAATCATAAAAGATAGTAGATTTTATTTTCTACTTGACTCTTTTTAATGGATTCTTTGGTTCATTGTAGTTAAACTTGATGTTCATTATATTTTATCGGTTTAAATCGCACAGAGGCTAATGATAATTTATTTCGCATTATCTTAGTCATAATATTTCTTCTTGAAATTTAGTTGAAATTTCACCCTTTCTTTCACCGTTTTCTTCAAGAAATGAGAATATAAATTTTGCTGGACGAGTGGGAAGCTGAGAGTAATGGTCCAGAGGATAAGATTAGTAGTCCTCACTATTATGTGAAATAATGTGATAATAATTGTAATGAGGATGACTTTTGAGTTTGTATAATATCTAAGTAGACAATATTTTGTATTCAAACTCACGCTTTACGTCAGATTATTATACCTACGCTTATATTAGTAAGTTGTATTTAAATTGCACTACGATATCGACTATCCAAGATGGGTGATGATATACCAATTTTAGAGGCGTCACGCGTCATCTATTAATTTTGAAATAAAATTAATAGGCGTGATCGAATTTTGATTTTTATTCTATGAAATAGACAAGATTAGAAAGAAAAAAAATGCACACAATGACCTCGTACTTCTACTTGACATACTTAATACTCTTTATACAATTCTGTGTGGCACAATTTAATATATATTTTTGGTTAAATTCTCTCTTCCCTATCTCCATGTAAAAATTCCATTTCTCTCTTTGTTCATCTCTTATTCAAACATGATAAAAAAAAATGCATTATAGTTATCTCTTCGGATATTCTTAACAATTCTTGTGTTGTTGAATAAAATTAAAAAGAAGAAGAATCTATTTAATTGCTACATTCTCCTACGTACGTTGAAGGGAAATCATGAGGAGATAGATAATATAATATAGGAGTAGTTAGTTTGTTTCATAGGAGGAGAAGTTGTATTACCTACATTACACTGCACTGCACTCTCTTCTCTTCTCTTGGGTTGTATGTTTAGCATTAGAAGTTCAAATGTAAATGAAGTCGGATATTTTATCCTTTTCTTTTTAATGTCTTCAGCGAGTTTTGGATTGAGGGTATATAAAATGTGAGCCGAACCGAACCGAGCCGAGATGACAATACTAGTAGGTTAGGTCCCTTTCAAAATTATGTGTAAATAAAACTAGAGTTTAATTTATCATATAATAATAATATTATGGTGAACAAATTTGGTTCGAGTAATTAGCATGAAGTCATGAATTTAATTTTGGTCAATTGATTAATCGACATGTAAGTGGGAGGTGATCTATATTCATCAATTAACCAACTTATCATAAATCGAAATTAACTTGATGATAACTCAATCTAAAATTGACATTTTAACAAAATATGAAATGGAAGGATCGGTACTAAATATAATCGATTTAAGGAAATAGTAAAAAGGGGAAAGCAATGATTACTGGTACAACCCACAAACCACACTAACAATTCCAAACAATCCACTCTCTCTCTTTCTCTCCATCCAATTTCCCTCTTTGCTCCCTCACTACCCCCTATATCCCTCCTTTGTCAAGTTTCCTTTTATTCTCTCTCTCTGTCTAAAATTATTTAAAAAAATATAAATAATCATCAAGATCCTCTGTTTTTCAACATGCTCATGGTGCTTTTCCAGTTTGAATTATCGTAACCTGTCTTTCTTTGTTTTGAAGCAATCTTATGAATTAAAGAAGAATGGGTATCAAGATGGTTCATTGTCTTGTAATATTCATCCAGTTGGGATTGGGATTGGGATTTGCTCTGTGTTCAGGTGATGATCACTTTCACAAAATCATCATATTACACATGGCTGGGCTGGTATCTTATTCTCTGTAAATGTTTTTCTTCTTTTTCCTTTCTCTTTTCAATACATGCTCTTGTAATTTTCTTTCTTTCCTTGTAATCAATTCGCATCTCTGCAATTGCAATCGAGTCCAGTTGCTGGTATCAATTTCTAGTTCTCTGTCTTAAATGCTTCTTCTTCTTCTTCGCCCAAATGTATTTGCTTTTCAATTCCCCCGTGTTCCTCAAATATTTAATCGTGATTCATTCACATTCACTTTTACTTTTACTTTGTTAATTAGGTCATTACGCCTCTCAGCTTTTAATTTATATATATTCTTCCGTTTGGCCTATGAAATTGTTCCTCTTCACTTTCTATGATTTCAAACATAATTGTAGCACTACTACTACTTTGAATTCTGGTATTTCAAACTCTTTCTTTTTCCACAAACACGCTTGTAATGGCTCAAGCTCAAGCACAGCTTAGTAGTTGTCTTTAAAATTGTCTAACAAAAATTAAATTCAAGTTCAATATTATTTTTTAAAAAAAACTTGGAATTATATTAGGCACCTTTCTCTTATGTTTTTATAAAGCTGCAAAACTAACATACATTAGACCTACAATATTATATTGATTGGATTTGCTTCTTTTTCAATTTTTTTTTAATAATTAAATACTTGCAATTTATTCAGATTTCGCAATGTTTTTATCCGGGTGTTGGATGAAATTACAAATTAAAATAGTAAAAAATATACTTACCTTAATCTGATTTTGATTTCAGGTTCAGACCATGAAGCAAATAGAGAAAAACAAGCACCATTGTCTAGGACAATTTCCGCTAGGCAAATGGATGTTACAACTCCAATAACAACTATTCCGACAGTAAACCCCACCCCATCATCAACAACTCCAGTATTAAATCCAGCAATCTCAAACCCCGACTCACCCTCGGTCACAACCAATCCAACAACGACCCCAACCACCACAACAACATCCCCCGCAACCGGAAGCAGCTGGTGTGTTGCTAGTCAATCCGCCTCACAAACTGCGCTGCAGGTTGCATTGGACTATGCGTGTGGCCACGGGGGTGCTGATTGCTCGGCAATTCAGCCTAGTGGTGGCTGTTACAATCCAAACACGCTACGCGACCATGCCTCTTATGCATTCAACAGTTACTATCAGAAGAATCCGGTACCCACTAGCTGCACTTTTGGCGGCACTGCTGTTACTACTAGCACCAATCCAAGTAAGCAACCTCTTCAATTATGAATATGAAAACTACACGATTTTTTAACACTTTGTACAAGTAGTTCTATTTACCTTGCTCTTTTTTTTTTTTAATCATAAACTTCAAGTCCTGGTGCCACTTTTCTTGTCTAATCCTCATTTTTTTTATTGAAGGACTAATTAATTAGAAAGAAATAAGCTCTATATCTCAATATTTGGTCTTATGGTGATCGAGTTTAGTTACTAAATTCCTCTCTTTTTTCTATCTATGTGCAGGTTCTGGTACATGTCAATACCCATCCACAAGGTTATTTGAGTTAGAATTTCTGAAGTTTTCAATTTTTTGCAAACTAAACATGAGGAAAATTAACAGGAGTAAATTTTGTATTTGCAGCACAAGCTCATCGGTTCTAAACATAAGCAATTCAAATGGTGCAACAGTTTTTGGTGCAGGACCTTCCAACCCCTCAAGCTCAGCAGCCACCTTGCATCCTAGCAGAAGTACCCCACTTTTCATCTACTCCACAACATTTCTTATCATGATGCTGCCAAGAGATGGCTTTTAAATAATTAATTAGCAAACCGCATTCAATTTTTGGTCCGCAGTAACTACTCATGAGACAGCCAAGTAAGTATCTTTGGTAGGTTGTTTACAACACCATTACCGTACAAGACAGATCGATGATTGAGGAGAGAGACATACGCTGTGCTTTCGCATTAGCGTCGGTTGGTCTGTGAGTCATTCTATAATTATTTTAGAGGGTTGTGAAGATGATGGCATGCAGGAAGATTAAAAATCTATCAAGTAGTATTTTTTTGGTGGGGGTTGATAGGCAAGTTTAAATATCTTTGGAAATCCCAGATAGATTGCTGGTATAGGTACGTTTCAGATAAAAAGTCTTTTTTGACGATGAATGGTTTTGTGAAGGATTGAAATGAGAATCTTAGTTGACCAACAATTTGTGACAAACATATATACATACTCCATTTATACTCAAAATTACCTATAGGGGATCCGGATACTCTCCCTTTAAAGGTACAAATTTAAAAGTTATCAACTTAACTCTAACAATCTCATTTAAAAGTCACTAACTTAACTCTAGTCAGTTCATTTAAAAGTCACTAACATAATTCTAACCATTAATTTAATATAACACTAATATATTATTATTATTATTATTATTATTATTATTATTATGAGCACATTATTATGTCCCTCATTGATTTTTTTCAATAATTTTTTTTTTTATTATTATTATTTTGTATTCTGTTTTTTTCTTTTTGCTTTTTTAGTGCGAAAGTTATATACTTATTTTGTCTAAATATTTACCGAGTGGAGCTTTGTGATGAGCACTTTATCATCTTAAGGTTATGAAGGACAAAAATAGAAAGAAGAATATTATGTCAAAATTTTCTTATCATGTATTATATTATTTTAAGATTGTACATAGAAATATTAAAAAGGGTGAATGACGCTAAAAATCAATAAACTTTAATTTCTTAATATAAATTCTAAAAATTAACAATAAGTAAATAAAAAGAGTTGGGTTATATATTATAAAAAATTTATGTCGAATTAATCGTATATCAAATACATTGCAAAAGAAAATCAACATATATATATATATATATATCAATTTTATAAAAAAAATTATTAACATTGAGATTTTGGGAGTAATTAAGCAAATTAGGCTCCAATCAAAATAAGAAAAGGAAAGTGTTGGATTGAAAGTCCAAATAAAATAAGGAAAGGTTAAATATAGAACGTTGTGGGAGTATAGTATTTTATTTATAGTTGGATTGTGCATTTGAACTACAGACTACAGTTTCCCTAAATAAATAAATAAAAAGAGTGGCCAATTCGCAGACACTTAATTCCCTCTTATTCTGTAAGAGTGGAATATTATTTGTAATATAATATTAATATACTATTTAAAATTACTTAAAGGTAATAATTAATTTATGTACTGTTCACAATTTTGAAGAATCATATAATTAATTATTGACTAATCAATTCATTATATTAATAGATGTTTTTGGTAACTGGAGAATATTATTTACATCATGCATAAGCATAACCTTAATTTAATTACTTTCTTTTTTTTTGTTTCTAAATTTAGATTAATTTTTTTTAATTTTAATTACTTTCTCCTGTGCAAGAAATAATCTTCTTCACTATCTTGAACATCGATCATTAATTCTGTGTGCGCTTCCTTATGTATTAGCAATTCTTCATAATCATCAACTTTCACCTGTTTACATTTATAATAATAATAATAATAATAATAATAATAATATGGCTAGAGTTAGGTTAATGGCTTTTAAATGACGTAACTATAGTTAGGCTAGTAATTTTTAAATTAGGTGACTAGAGTTGGGTTAATGGGTTTTAAATGAGGTAGTTAGAATTAAGTTGGTAACTTTTAAATAAGGTGACAGCTTCTAGATGTTAGATCTAATAATTTTAAATTTGTACCTTTAAATAAAGACGCTTCATTTTAAATTAAAATAGAGAAAATCGTTATCCGTATAAAGGGTACCTAATGGTAAAACTCTAAATTTTGTATCTTGGTTGATTGAGCATTTTCGAAGTTTGTTTAACAAGAGGCTTAATTTTCTTTCAGCGTGAAAATTTTAATCTCTTTTGAGTTTTTTTAATTGTTTGGGAGTAGTGTTAGACTCTTAATAATTATAAAGGAGACCCTATTTGATAATTAATTTATAGATAATCACGAGATTATGTTGGAATTTTGCAGATTTTTAAATTTTAATTCACCATGGCTCCTAAAAAGTATATGTCTGGATCTGAAAAAAGAAAAAGAAAGAAAATATTGAAATAGTTGGTTATTATATTTGGTATTCTTTCAGTATTGACGCTTTTTTTGTTCGGAAAAAACTTCTTACTTTTTTTTTTATGCCTATCTTAATAAAGAATTAGCAAAGGGTCATTTTTTTTTTGGAACAATTACATTTTCTATTACATTTTAAAAAAATAATTACATAAAAGAGTACAAACAAAATAATTACAAAAAGAGTGATATGCAATATTTAATTACAAAAAGAGTGCAATCTTATCCCTTTAATTATGCATTACGATTACCATCTCTCCCACATTTTTTCTCTCCATCTCTCCCACGATTTTCTCCCACTCCATTTCATTTCCCTTCTTCTTATCCTCCTCCTCCTCCTCCTCCTCCTCCTCCTCCTGTCCAAGCCCCTCCCCACCTCCGCCTCCCTCCTCCCTCCTCCTCCTCCCGCCTCCCCTCTTCCCGCCTCCACCTCCACCTCCTCCTCCTCCCGCCACTCCTCCCTCCCCACCCCTCCTCCTCCTCCCGCCTTTCTCCTCCTCTCTTGCCGCCCCGCCTCACTACCTCCTCCCCACCTCCCCCCTCCTCACGCCTCCCTTTCTCCTCCCCTCTTCCTTCCTTTCTTCTCCACCTCCGCCTCCCCCACACCCCACGCCACCCCCCCTCCTCCTCCCGCCTCCTCTCCTCGATCCCTCCGCCTCCCACCGCCACCAGGTCCATTCTTTATTTTCACCAGAACTTAAAATCTTAGATAAGGTAACCAATTCAGCTTTTATTAGGAGTACTAATTTATTTTGGATGTGATGCGGTTGGTAATCAAACTTCATGTAGTTGGTTACCAAATCATTTGATAAGGTAATCAATTCGTTTTTTTATTAGCTTACTAATATATTTTTGAATGTGATGCGATTGATAACTTAAAATTTATGCAGTTGGTTACTAAACCTTCCAAAGAAGGTAACCAATTTAGTTTTATTAGCTTACTAATTTATTTTGGATGTGATATGAGTTGGTAACCAAATTTCATATAGTTAGTTACCAAACTATTTGATAATGTAACCAATTCGATTTTATTTGATTACCAATTTTATTTTAAATGTGATGCGATTCTTAGTAAAATTAGTATAAAGGTAACCATTTCAATTTTGTAGGTAACCAAATCGTCAAAAGAAATTGAATAACAACTATGCGTGGCATGGTGGCGATATATATGGCAAGAATGGCGGAAGTGGAGAGAGGAGGATGATGAACATTAGCTCCTTCATAATTTTTTATTTTAATTTTTTCATTTTGATTTGAATTTTGAAATATGGATTTGAAATTGTTGTTAGAGACAAGATTTGAATTTGAAATTATGGCGGTTATTTTCCTTGATTTTAGGTTTAACTTTATTAATGTGAATTGTACTAGTTTTTTGTAATATGAATTCTAATTACACTCTTTTTGTAATTATTTAGTTGATGCATTTTTCTTGTAATTACTTTTTATTTGTTGTATACTTATGTAAAGGACCTTTTTTTTGTTGCTTTAGGCGCGAAAAACTCTAAAGTATTTGCAACGACGAGAGTTCGTTCATTCTTAATAATGTAAACGATTTATACTATTTTCAAATGACAATTCGCTACTATTAGTCTTAGAACAATATTCGTCATCCACTACTATTAGTAGCGGACATGACCCGTCGTCCACTGTTAATAGTAGCGGATGTGAATATTTCAATTTTAATTTCGGTTTTTGATTCTTGTATTGGAGACTAATGATGATATTTGTTCATTTTTAATTCATAACAAATATCAGTACTTGTTATGAATCATTCTCTAATATATATTGAATGTATATACTCTTAATTTGTAATTATATTAAAACCCAAATGGTCCTGGTCCAAGCCTATAATTCTAAGCCCAGTTCCAGTCAGCACTGACCTTTCTCTCCCCCACCCCACCCCAATATGATGGAGAACCACATGGTTTTTCTGTGTTGTTTATTTGTGGCTCATAAATTTCTATGGATTTTGGATGTTGATGTTCATTCGAAAGGATCATAATTCAGTAGTACAAATAAAAAACAAATCTAAAAAAAAGAAATGTTATTACCGGTTTTAGTAACTTAGCAACACATGATTAGCGACAACATACATACTTGGGTTTTTAGTACAAATGAATTCCAACCAGTTATCAAACAAAAATATCAACTTAATTCCACGTCCGTATGAAAGTAAGATACCATGTTTTTGTAATTCCTATTTTAGTTTTTAACAAATATTATGCACAGGATAAATAAATATATTAATTTTTATACTTGTTTCTAAGTATAAATTTAAAGATTAAATTTTTATGCTGAAAAAAATATTCCATATGTTAACCTTAATGTTAAGATGTTCTTTTGTACATTTGAATTTAGCTAATAGTAACTAGTAAAGAGTAGTAATAAAGATTTTCTGAGAAATTAATTGGAGATAAAAAGTGAAATACTTTTTATTCAAACATAAAAGAATTACATCAGGCTATTAGAATTTATAGATAAGAACATAACAATAACTCTTAAAACAAGCAACTACTTTGCATAAAAATTTACTCTGCATAGAGATCTTGATACTCTTTATTTGATAACTAATACTGACTTAGTCTAAGTCTAAGAAATAGTAACAGACTTTGACCAAATAAGATACACTAATTTGTAACAGATTTAACCATCACATTTATCAATTTTTTCCAAAAAAAAACTCTACTGTACAAACATAATTTATGCATTTAAAATTTTAAAATCTAGTGAGATGGTCCATCTAATGCTATTAAATTTTTTTTGAATGTGTCTAATGGTATTACTTATATTACTTTAAAACTAGTTACTAGAAATGAGATTATTAAAAGTCTGTTCGGTAATGATTTATAAGTTGGTTAAGCATTAATTGTTGCTATTCACCTATTCGGGAATGACTTATTTTTCAACTTCTAAGTTGAGTTTTAAGTCAACAAAAATAAGTTAGTTTGACCAAATATAATGTTTATTTTGCCTCTATTTTTATTAATATCTTTTTTAGTAAAATTTATCTTTATTTATGTAAAACCCCAACTTTTTGAATAAAGATGAATTATCTATAAATATTATTTTTGAATATTATGGAGTAAAATTGATATAATGTTATAGTTGTGGGTAATATTTATAAATTTTGCAAAAACGCAAATTGTTATATAATATTCGATTGGTGGGAATATTCGTTTTAACAGGAATATTCGTATAACAAGACAATCATTGGTGGAACCCATGATAGAATTATCATCGGATTGAAAACGCACAAAAATATTTTATTGAAATAACGGTAGGAAGTTTTACTGGTTGATCTTTGTTGAACTACTCGTAGTAAAAGTAAAGACGATGTCTGGCGTGGTTGCATAAGAAGACACCAGTATTGATTATTAAGGCTTACGTGAGAAGTCGTCGCTTTTATTTTATTTTATATATATATATATATATATATATAAGATATATATATATATATATATATATATATATATATTATATAAATGTTACATATATATATATATTATGTGACTTCAGTGGTAGGAATTCACAGGATTCATCCCCGTGAACTGATGACTGTATGCGTGACGCCCCCAAAATTAGGTATACATCATTCATCTTGGGTAGTCGAGATACGTAGTATGTAATTTAAATACAACTTACTTAATATAAGCGTCAGTATGCAATACGACATAAAGCGTGAGTTTGAATACAAATATTGTCTACTAGAGATTATACAAACTCAAAAGGAGTCCTCATTACAATTATTATCACACTATTTCACGAATAGTGAGGACTACTAATGCTTATCCTCCGGACCATTACTCCGTTCCCCGACTCGTCCCAAATTTATATTCTCATTTCAAGAGAAACGGTGAAAGAAATGGTGAGCTCAACTAGCTCAAGAAGAAATATTATGACTAAGATAATGCGAATAAATTATCATTAGCCTACAATGATGTTAAAGCGATAAAATATAATGAAGCAAGAAGTTTAACTACAATAGACCAAAGATCCATTAAAAAGTCAAGTAGAAAATAAAATCTACTATCTTTTATGATTTAAAAGGTTTTCATCCTTCGTTATAGGCGAGACTCGAATTTTTAATAAATATTCCACATCATCGAATCACCCCGCACTACTGACCGAGGATATTCTTTAGTATCACGACCACAATTATTTATGCACTACGGGCCGAGAATATTTTGTGTATTCATTAATGGTCATGATCATGCCAACAATCATCCATCAATGCACCACGGCAATCGAGGATTTTACCACATCATTTGTAACATTACTGGCCACGTGATTACATCGAATAGTCTCTCGGTCATAATCATACCAAGTCCATCTCCGCACTTCTGAGGCCACGTAGATGACTTTCAACATAATATAAACATGAGGATGATGACAATGATATAAGAATTCAATAAAACAAGTTCAAGAATTAATTTATCTAGGAACCAATAATATCCAAGTATCAACATGATCTTCGCTTTGTAGAGTAAAATTCAAGAATCTTGAGAAGAATATTTTCATGAAAGAGGATCTTTGGATGAAGCCTAAATATCGAGGATATTCCACTAATTTCATGGAGTATAGAAGTCAAAGTTTTAACCATTTGGGTATAATAAAGAATGGAATAACAAAAGAAATCACCGTAAATGCGATGAAATCAAGCGGCGAGTGAGTTATTCCAATGAGAATAATAAATAATGGAACCAGTCCCACGTAAAATGCATGACATGGATATTCCAAAGAATAATAAAGAATGGAACCCGGTCCCGGCGTAAAACACATGAAGACAGGATGTTCCAATAGAATAATAATAAAAAGCGGAACCAGTTAGGTGTAAAAACACTACAGACGAGGATGTTCCAGCGAGAATAATAGAAGAATGTCACCAAGTATAGGGTAAACCACGTATACAAAGTTATTCCAAGCAGAATAATAAGCGATGGAATAACAATAGTTCTCTTTCATGAATAAGAAGAATAACACCCCCTTACTTTTAGTAGGAGATTGAATTTTGCAAAGTGGTGTAAGTAACAAAATACTCTTCTTCTTTCTCTCTTATCTCTCTATACTTTCTTTCTCTATAGCTTGAATGAATTCGTGAAAATAATGAAAGCATTAGGCCTCTATTTATAGAAGATTTCTAAACACTTTTGCCGCCATGTGAAAAGGCAAGTGGCTTGACGAATGGTGATGTGAAAAGAAAAGTGGTTTGGCCTTTTGTAATGTGAAGCGACAAGTGGTTCGGCCTTTTGTAATGTGAAGCGGTAAGTGGTTTGACGTCTGGTAAAGGTAATTACTATTGGACGAAGGTTATTACTATTCACAAAGGTAATTCTTATTGCGAGAAGAGACTCTTAGATGATGACATATGGGCCCCCATTAAATAATCAAACTTACCACAAACGTCTCATATGAGACTCTTTATATACATCGAGGATTGAATAAATATTACCACAAATCATTTTATTTTTAATCAACACATTTTAATCTTTCAACAATTATTAATCATTTAAAACTTGTCGTCTCAATTATTGATTTAATACTATAACATATTATACGAGATGATCTTTGTGACAATAATTGAATCAATAATATAAGAGATATGATGCGTGAATTATTTGTGTAATAATTCAAAGATAGTTGAGTGACTTCTCACGTAAGCATCAATAATCAATATCGTGTGCTACTATACAACTACGCGTATTCATTGTACTTTTTTACAATAGGGTAGTTCAAGCGCTTTTAACAGTAACACCTCTTAGTTATTTTTATAGAAAGATAATTTTGTCATTTTCTAACTACGACAATACTTAGTTTGTGGGGTCCACTAATGATTGAGTAATCGTCACGAATATTCCCAAACAAAAAGAATATTCCCAGACCAAACGAATATTTTATAACAACTTGCTTACTTTGCAAAATTTATAAATATTACCCACAACTATAACATTATATCAAATTTATTCCATAATATTCAAAAATAATATTTATAGAAAATTTATTTTTATTTATAAAAGTTGGGGTCTTACAACCTCCCTTCTTATGAAATTTAAGCCCTCGAAATTAGGAGTGCGATACGGTATGTCGAAGAGGTAAGGATACCTTGATTTCATTTGATTCTAACTCCCAAGTCATTTCCTCAACATCGTGGTTCCTCCACAAAACTTTGACTTGAGGTATAACCTTGAGCGTAGAATATGTTCCTTCTTATCCAAGATTTGAACAGAACCTCTTCATACGTCAAATCTTCCGCTATTTCGTCCGGTTCTAACTTCAATAATGTGGTTCGGGTCTTTCACATATTTACGTAACATGGATATGTGAAAACGTTATGAACACGAGACATACTTACCAGAAAGCGAGTCTATAGAGCCACAGTTCCTACTTGATCGAGGATTAAAATGGACCGGATGAATCGAGGATTGAGTTTTCCTCTCTTTCCAAATCTTGTAACTCCTTTCCATGGAGCAACTCTTAAAAACACATGATCTCCTATATCGAATTCCACGTCCTTTCGATGAAGATCAAGATAACTCTTTTGTCGATTTTGTGAGGTTTTTATACGTTGTCGGATCGTTTGAATCTTTTTTCCGTAGTCATACGTACCAACTCCGGTCCCAACAACGTTGCTTCACTCACCTCATCCCAAAGATCTTTCGAGAATGACACTTTCTTCCATACAACGCTTCGAATGGAGCCATGCCAATACTTGCTTGATAAGCTTGTTGTTGTAGGAAAACTCCACCAATGGTAAGAACTTGTCCCAACTCCTTGAAATCAAGGACCGAGTCTTAATAGATCTTCAAGAGTTTGAATAGTCCTCTCCGATCGTCCGTCGATCCGAGGATGATATGCCGAAGCTAAATCGTAAGTTTGTGCCCATAGCTTTTTGCAAACTAACCCAAAATCGTGAAGTGAATCTTGGGTCTCGATCGGAAACTATGGATCTACCGCATAGCACCTTTCTTTCACTTTCTTTCATGCATCGCCTCCGTGTGCAGTAAAAGCGGCTTTTAACTTTATCGATTAAAGTCGGTTCTACTCAGTATACTCGCTTATCATCTCATGCGTCCCCTGAGTCTTTAACTCTATCTCCATCCCTTGCAAGTCACACAAATGGGCCTTTGCGTTGACAATATCGCTTTTCAGATTGCATATGATCTTACTACTTTCAATGCGTCGCCTACCACATTCGCTTTTCCGAGGATGGTATTGGATGGTATGATCATAATCTTTCAACAGATTCAAGCCAACGTCATTGTCGCACGTTGAGTTCCTTTTGAGTGAAAAAATATTTGAGGCTTTTATGATCCGTAAAGATCTCCACTTTCTCCCCATACAAGTAATGCCTCCAAATTTTAAGTGCGAAGACAACAATTTGCCAACTCTAGATCATGAGTAGGATAATTCCTCTCATATTCTTTGAGTTGTCATGAGGCATAAAGCTATAACTTTTCAATGTTGCATGAGAACACATCCCAACCCTTTGCCAAGCATCATCGTAGATGACAAATCCCTCCGAGCGGATGATATTGTCGAGCAAGTCTTTGAAATAAGTCTCCTCTTGAGTTCTTGAAAACTCTTCTCATATTCTTGGCTCCAATAGAACTTTGTATCTTCCGAGTCATTTGAGTCGATGGAGTAGCGATTCGAGAAAATCCTTCCACGAATCTCCGATAATAACCCGCCTAAACCGAGAAAGCTACGTTACTTGATCCATCGATTTAGGTTGTTCCCGACTTTGAATAGCTTCAATCTTTCTTTGGGTCAAAAGATATTCCATGACTTGATACCACGTGCCCAAGGAATGCTACTTCCTCGAGCGAACTCGCATTTCTTCAACTTGGCATAAAGCTTATATTCACGAAGCTTTTGGAGTGTCGACCTCGAAGTGTTGCTCATGATCTTCACGGCTTTTGGAATAAATAAGGATGTCATCAATAAAGGCGACCACAAAGTGATCCAAATATTCCTTGAATACTTGGTTCATCATATCCATGAAAGCGGTAGGAGCATTAGTCAATCCAAAGGATACGACTTAGAATTCATAATGCCCGTCATCAAATCTCGAAAGCCGCTTTTGGAATGTCGGTGGTTCTAATCTTTAATTGGTGATATCCGGAACGAAGATCAATCTTTGAAAAGAATTTGGCTCCCTTCAGTTGGTCAAACAAGTCATCAATACGTGGCAATAGATACCTATTTTTGATGGTGACATGATTCAACTCCCGATAATCAATACAAAGTCGATACTCCCATCTTTCTTCTTCACGAATAGTAAGCAGGGAGCACCCCAAGGAGAAGTACTGGGGCCGAATAAAGTAGATGTCTAACAATTCTGCGGTTGGGTCTTTAACTCACGAAGTTGATAGAGCCATTCGATATGGGGCTTTGGAAATAGGTTTTATACCGGAGTTCAAGGTCGATACAAAATTCAATTTCACGCCTGGGGTAGGCGAGGAAAGTTCTTCGGGAATACGTCGGAAATTTATTAACAATAGAAATATCGTTCAAAACCGGCGTATTTTGTTTAAATCGTGACATGAGCTAAGAAAGCGACATCCGCTTTTTTAATAAGCGAATAGCTTTTATGGCTTGAGATGAGTAGTGATTGATTTTAATGGTTTGGTCGCTTGAATTCGCATAATAGGTTGGTTAGGAATATGAAAGCTAACAACCTTATGAAAACAATCAATTTTTGCATGATAAGTAGTTAACCAATCAATCCACAGAATCACGTCAAATGCAAGTATTTTTAATGAAATAAGATCGATAGGGTAATGTGAGGTACCGATTTGAACCAAAAAGACTTATAAGCGATTGGATGTAATGAAGGTTTCTCCCAACGGAGTTTCCACAGATAAGTCAAAGTCTAATTTCTCCGAGTCAATTTAAATCGATGAAATGCAAAGGGAGAAATAAAAGAATGGGTAGAACCGGTATCAAATAAAGTATAGACTTCATTAGAGTTTATGATAAGCTTATCCGTGATGACCTCATTCGGGTTCCTTGCTCTACGGGAGGTCACAACAAACGCTTTCTCCCTTGCACTCTGGGTTTGACTTTTTTAGGATGGCCTTTGGTGCCTCCATCCTGGCCCAATTTGTCTTGATGAAATGACAAAATCGAGCTAAGTGACCTTTTCTTCCACAATTATAACATGCTTTTGATGCATGGCGCAGATTTGGTGATGTGTCCCTCTCCTCCGCATTTGAAGCATATGATAGGTGGTCTTTCTCCTTCCTTAACAGCGAATTGTGTTGGCCGACGTCTTTCCATCATTGTTGAATCTCCTTTTCTTGAAATGTCCATTCTTATTATTTTGGTACGATTACCATCAAGTGGTTACCATATCCGCTGTTTATTCCCTTCACGCTTGTTGTCACCGCTTGATGACTACTACCATTTGGTATTATAATTTTGCTTACCGCTCTCTTTTAGTTCGTTGACTCGTTATCGCGCTCCACTAATCGAGCCCTATTTACAACTTCGAATACAAACACGGTTTATGAGAAATAAGATGTTGGCGTATCTCGGCTTCAAACCTCTTAAAACATTCGCGCCATTCTCTCTTCATTATCCACAGTAGGGGATTGAAACCGTGATAACTCGCAAATTTTGCCTCGTATTGCGACACGGTCATATTGTTTTGTTCAACTTGATAAACTCCACCTCCTCACATGTGGCGAATACTTTTAGGAAAGTATTTGTCGTTGAATGACTCTGGAACTTCTCCCAAGATATCTTCAAGACAATGAGTTGAGTACGCTTTTACCGATTCCCACCGATGTCGCCTCTCGCCGCAACATAAAGGCGTGAAGAAGGGAACCTTTTGCTCCTCGGAGCATCCCAAGACATCAAATATCTAGGTAATCTGCTTTATCCATGCTTAGCGAAGTGGATTTAGCTCTCCCTTAAACTCCGGTGGTCCCAGCTCCTTGAGCTGTTTAGCGGTGACCGCTTGAGAGTTTTTCGTGTTTCCACCTATGTTTTGGGCGAGTCGCTTCTGCTTTCTTTGTTGCATGAATCGCATAAAGCCTCGAACATTTGATCATTCATCTTTTGGTCGGTGTTGTTGTTTTACGTGAGGATTATCGCCTTCACGATGTACATTATCCACGATTATTGATATGTGGTGAATCAACGATCGCTGTGCTCCATTCTTTATTCTCAACATTCTCGAGATGTCATTTTCAGACATCGCCATAAAACAAAAGGTTAATTGACATGTAACATGTTATCCCTATATTCGGACCAGACCAATAAAATAAGACATAAACTTAGGTAGGTCATACTAGCGAAGGAATTCTAAAATCTCTCCTCCTAGTACTATTCTCACATCTTAGCCAGGATCATATCCTAAGCTCGATACTGTTGTGATGCCCCAAAATTAGGTATACATCACCCATCTTGGGTAGTCGGATACGTGGTACAAAATTTAAATACAACTTACTAATATAAGCAATGTAGGTGTGCAATCGACATAAAGCGTGAGTTTGAATACAAATATTGTCTACTAGAGATTATACAAACTCAAAAGGAGTCCTCATTACAATTATTATCACACTTATTTCACGAGAATAGTGAGGACTATTAATGTTATCCTCCGGACCATTACTCCGTTCCCGACTCGTCCCAACTATATTCTCATTTCACGAAGAGAATAGTGAAAGAAAGGGTGAGCTCAACTAGCTCAAGAAGAAATATTATGACTAAGATAATGCGAATAAATTATCATTAGCCTCTGTGATGTTAAACCGATAAAATATAATGAACATCAAGTTTAACTACGGTGAACCAAAGAATCCATTAAAAGAGTCAAGTAGAAAATAAAATCTACTATCTTTTATGATTTTAAAGGTTTTTCATCATCATGTTATAAATGAGACTCACTTTAATAAATATTCCACATCATCGAATCACCCCGCACTACTGGCCGAGGATATTCTTTAGTATCACGACCACAATTATTCATGCACTACGGGCCAGAGAATATTTGTGTATTCATTAATGGTCATGATCATGCCAACAAGCGTCCATCAATGCACTACAGCCACCGAGGATTTTTATCACATCATTTGTAACATTACGGCCATGATTACAAGAATAGTCTCTCGGTCATAATCATACCAAGTCCATCTATGCACTACTGTGCTGAGATGACTTTCAATATAATATAAACATGAGGATGATGACAATGATATAAGAATTCAATAAAACAAGTTCAAGAATTAATTTATCTAGAACCAATAACATCCAAATCATCAACATGATCTTGCTTTGTAGAGTAAAATTCAAGAATCTTGAGAAGAATATTTCCATGAAAGGATCTTTGGATGAAGCCTTGAAATATCAAGGATATTCCACTAATTTCATGGAGTATAAGTCAAAGTTTTAACCAATTTGGGTATAATAAAGAATGGAATAACAAAAGAAATCACCATGCATGCGATAGGCGCCGCAGCGAGTTATTCCAAGAATAATAAATAACGGAACCGAGTTTCACGTAAAACGCATGTGCATGAGGATATTCCAACGAGAATAATAAAGAATGGAACCAGTCCGGTACGTAAAACACGAGCATGGATGTTCCAACGAATAATAATAATAAAGAGCGGAACCGAAGTAAGGTGTAAAACACATGCATGGGATGTTCCATAGAATAATAATAAAGCAGAACCGGTCCGGTGTAAAACACATGCATGCAGGATGTTCAATGAGAATAATAGAAGAATGTCACCAAGTATAGGGTAAACCACATTATACTGAGTTATTCCAATGAGAATAATAAGCAATGGAATAACAACAGTTCTCTTCTGAATAAGAAGAATAACACCCCTTACTTTTAGTAGGAGATTGAATCTGCGATAGTGTAGTAACAAAATACTCTTCTTCTTTCTCTCTTATTCTCTCTATACTTTCTTTCTCTATAGCTTGAATGAATTCGTGAAAATAATGAAGCACTAGGCCTCTATTTATAGAAGATTTCTAGCTTAAGCATCCGCCATGTGAAAAGCAAGTGGCTTGACGAATTGGTGATGTGAAAAGAAAAGTGGTTTCGATTTGTAATGTGAAGCGACAAGTGGTTCGACGCTTTGTAATGTGAAACGACAAGTGGTTCGACCTCAGAATGTGAAGCGGCAAGTGGTTTGACGTCTGGTAAAGGTAATTACTATTGACGATGGTAATTACTATTCACAAAGGTAATTACTATTGACGAAGAGACTCTTAGATGATGACATATGGCCCTTACCATAAAATAATCAAACTTACCACAAAGCGTCCTCATGCCAGACTCTTTATATACATCAAGGATTAAATAAATATTACCACAAATCATTTTATTTTTTATCAACACATATTTAATCTTTCAACAATTATTAATCATTTATAACTTGTCGTCTCAATTATTGATTTAATACTATAACATATTATCTGATGATAATCTTGTGACAATAATTGAATCAATAATATAAGAGATATGATCAACAATTATTGTAGCAATAATTGAGCATAGTGAGTGACTTCTCACGTAAGCATCAATAATCAATATCGTGTGCTACTATATCAACCACTGGCGTATTCTTGTACTTTTACAACCGGGTAGTTAAAGCGGTTTTAACAGTAACACCTCTGCTTAGTTATTTTTATAGAAAGATAATTTTGTCGATTTTAACTACGACAATACTCCGTTGTAGGGGTCCACTAATGATTGGCCGTCAATATTTGAATATTCTCGACAAAAAGAATATTCCCCGACCAAACGAATATTTTATAACAACTTGCTTACTTTGCAAAATTTATAAATATTACCCACAACTATAACATTATATCAAATTTATTCCATAATATTCAAAAATAATATTTATAAAAATTCATCTTTATTTATAAAAGTTGGGGTCTTATAAGTTATATATATATAATATATATAAAATATATTATATTTTATTTAAAAGATTTTGCTTTAATTATGAGCAAATCGATTAAAGTAAATCAATCAACAGATTCATGGATTAATTCTTATGCATTCTATTTTTCATAAATGAAGCTCATTCATTAATTATTTTCTTTTAATTCATGAAACTACAGAGAGATAAACTATAGTAGAAAGAAGAAAGTGATTCGCTACTTCACTACTTATATATCCAAAGACTCTTATTTTTAAGGTAGGGAATATTTTTTGTTGTACTTCGTAAGAGTGTTATTCTTTCTTATTCATGAAGAGGATTTGTTGTTATTCCATTGCTTATTATTACGTTGGAATAACTCAGTATCTGTGATACATGTAAGACCCCAACTTATTGTTAATGAAATTTAATTTTCTCTATTTATTATTTTGAAATAGTAAGGGTTGATTTGATTAATGTGAATAGTTATGGGTAAAATACGCAAATATTTCAAAATAAGCAAGTGGTTATAAAATATTCATTGTTGTCGGGAATATTCGTTTGGTCGTGGAATATTCTTCTTTGTCGGAGAATATTCTATCTGACGGTAGTAAAGATTTTGTGGGCCCCATAACTTGAAAAAGCGATTGGATGAAGAAAGCGACAAATATAAGTGGTTTAAAAATAACTGGCGTAGTTGTTACAGATTAATCTGTTAAAATACTCGATGGTTAAAAACACGTGATGATTACCAGTATTGCACCAATTATTGATTCTTACGTGAAAGCACTACTCAATAATGGTTACGATATTCTTTGTTCGATTATTTTATTGATTTAATAATTGTTGTGTTGATATTTTATATTGTTGTTGTTCAATAATTGTCATTCTTACGTTATTTTTCATTATTGAAGCAATAATTCATATTATCTGAATAATATTATTAGATAACATTATTGGCAATTTCTAGAAAGTTACATAAGGAGAGGTTTGGTCACCTAATTGCGCTTAGTAAGGAGAAATTTTTATTGGAAAGCCCCTGCTTCTTTGAGGCGCTTGGTTGTCGATATTGTGATTACGTAATATTATTTGTGAATAATTAATTATTGATTCATATGATGAGGAAAATATTGATTTTATGTGGATATAGATGGAGAAAAATTTTAATGTGACAATTGTTGAAAATTGACATTTTATCTTTTTACGATAAAATAATTATTTAAATATATTATTATATTTTAATAATATAATAATGGTGATATTTTACAACGAATGTGGGATATATGAGTATCTGAATAGGAAGAGTATTTTTGTTGCAATAAATGTTTAAAACATGTTAAACATGTCTGGGTGGACCCCATTTATTGATTTGAAATTTGATTATAGCACGTGTAAAATCGCTTGGATTTTGTGGATTTTGGTCAATTTTTGTTTGAAATTTGGAAAAACTTTCTTACGCAAAGTTGTAGAGAATTAAATTTCTATAAAAATTCAGCGAGATTGAATTTTTCGACAAAAGGGCTATTTATTATGAATTATTGAAGTTCAAGCTCAAAATAGTTAATTTTTGAAGTTTTAATTATGTTAAATAAGAAAAACGTTTTTTAAAAGTTTTGTGAGGTGGGCTACTTGTGTTGAATGCTGAATTCAGTTGATAAAAAGTGTGCGTAAGAGTTTAATAAATATATATTAATATTTTATTAAATTTTCTGCTTTGGTGTTCTAAGCAATTTCTTATAAATAAGGTTCTTAGGTTAGAATTGAAAATCACACCAGAAACTAAAGTTTTCTCTCTCTATATCATCAAGCGTATTCTTGTGAGTATTTTGAGTATACTTTGAATATTGCTATACGGTTCAAGTTCAAGTCATAACCTATATCCCAGGTGTTTAACTAAATCTTGTCTTTCGAGGTAAGGGATATTTTTTAATGATATTATTTATTCTAATATCATTATGCCAAAGTATTGATCTGAACTTTTAATCAAATTTAGAACTTTTAATTAATGGGATTCTTATTCACGTATCTGAAACTATTCACATTATCGACCTTTATTCACGAATACTAAGACTATTCATTGAAAAATGAAAAATTTTCTTTTCGTCAAAATATCTATTCGGATACTAGCTTTGATTGTATCCATATTTTGATCATTCTTGAATTTTACACCTTTGTGATTATTTTTGAGGTATTTTTTAGGCGTGGATAAAACAAAGTATGAATCCTTAATCCTTAATCCTTGTCATTTTGTTTCCTTTGGATTCGTTTCTTTAAAATATTTTTCATCATCTTGATCTTAAATGATGTTATTATGGAATATCTTTGGCTTGTGAAGTGAAAAAGATGAATGATTTCTGAAGAATATCTTTGGCACAGTAGTGCAAAGATGAGCAGTGTTTAGATGAACATGATTAATCGATGAATATCTTTGGCCTGTAGTGCAAAGATGAATATTTGATTCCAGATATATATTAATTGATGTTACAAGGATAAAAGATAGACGATGAACTTTAAAATTCATACATAGAAGATAGTAGTTGCATTCTCTACTTAACTCTTCTAATGAATTATTATTTCCGCTTCGAATATTGATTTAAAACTTGTTGTCTATTAGATTTTTTCCCTGTTGAAGACTAATGATAATTTTTTGTATATTATCTTAGTCATAATATTCTTTACTGGGCTAGTTGAGCTTACCCTTTTCCTTTTTGATCCATTTTTCTTTTCAGGAGGCGAGAATATAGCGAGTACGAGTCGGGGTATGGAATAAAAGTTCTAGAGAGAGTTGTTTAGTAGTCCTCACCATTTTTGTAAAATAATGTATCAATAAATGTGATGAGGATTTATTTGAGTATAGATATTGTCTAGAAGATAATATTTGTATTCAAACTCACAGTTTCTATTGTAATAATAAAGTTGTAGTTGTTTATTGCCATGTATTGACAACTTTCGGAATGGGTGATGTATACCTATTTTGGGGGCGTCACGGTTGGTATCAAAGCTTAGGGATATGATCTCTGGCGGAGATCGGGGAATAGAACTAGGAGGAGAGGCGAGTAAATCCTTGTTAAGTGTGTCCTACCTAAGCTTATTTGTTAGTTGAATGCAGATATATAGGGATATTATGTGATATATTGATTTCCTTAATTAACCCTTATTTTATGGAGTATTTGAGAATGTCGTGAGAATATTAACAATGGAAATGAGGCGTGGAGATCATGTACTCACCAACGAGGAGAGCGTGCAACAGTGGCGCAATGTTCCTCTGTGAACAACACCACCGAAGAGATGATGAACGAGGGGATGTTTAGAAGCTTTTGCGGTTCATGCAAAATCGAGACGAGGAGACTCGTGTTCAAAATACTGAGGAGAAATGATAGCAATTCACGGGTTATTACTGACAAGCAGTTCAAAAAGTTGGGACCACCGAATTTAAGGGGAAAGCGGATCCGATCATGGCGGTAATATGGGTCAAGCAAATTACCAAGATATTCGATGTCTTGGGATGCGGAGAACGAAGGTTCCATTCGCCACCTTTATGTTTTCGTGGCGAAGCGGACATCTTGGTGGAGTCTCGTGAAGCATACCCATCCAGTCAAGACTCAAAGCGTATGTCTTGGGAGACATTTGAATTATTTAATGACAAATACTTTCACGAAAGTGTTCGTCGTATATGAAGGAAGTGGAGTTCATCGATTAGAGCAAAATAAACGAGCGGTGTCTCGAAGACGAGGCAAAGTTTGCGAGTTATCCAGTTTGCACCTCATTTGGTGGAGAATGAGGAACGTATGGCCGCGGATGTTTACGAGAGGTTTGAAACACGGCGTACGACAATATCTCATTTCTCATAAATTTTCTCTCTATTCACATGTTGTTAATGAGTGGCTCAATTGTTAGAAGCGAGATAACGAAAGTATGTTCAACCGAGGGACCATAACGAGGATCGTACGGAGATAGCGATCAGCCAGAATAATGATAACCCGGTGGAGAAAAGCAGACGGACAAAAATGGTAACCACTACGGTGGTAATCATGGCCCGTGAAAATAGAAGAAGCGAGTCGAGGAGGAGATTTTAAAAAGAGGAGATTTAACAACGACCATGTGAAGGCGGCAGTCTGCGTGACAAAGCCGGTTCTAGGGAGGAGAACGACCCATGGGTCGTATCTTCTACAAATGCGGAAAAGAGGGACATATCAGTCCAAAGCGCCCCACAAGCAGTTCAAGGTATGCTATAATTGTGGAAAGGAAGGACATATCGCTCGAGATTATGCGGTAGGAAACCTAGTTCAATTGGGACGGTGACTCAAAAGACATCCCGGAAAAGTCAAAGTCAACAGTGTAGCGCCCCAAAATAGGTATACATCACCCATTCTCGAGTTGTCGATACATGTATGTAAACAACTTCTACAACTTTATTATTACAACAAGAAAGCGTGAGTTTAAATACAAATATTATCTTCTAGACAATATTTATACTCACATAAATCCTCATCACATTTATTGATACATTATTTTACAAAATGGTGAGGACTACTAAACAATCCTTTCTAAAACCTTCATTCCATACCCCAGGCTCGTCTTTCATTATATTCTCGCCTCCACGAGAAGAATGGAACAAAAGGAAAAGGGTGAGCTCAACTAGCTCGGGTAAAGAATATTATGACTAAGATAATATACAACAAATTATCGTTAGTCTTCAACGGGGAAAAATTTAATAGAATCTGATGACAACAAATTTTAAATCAATATTCGCGTGAAATAATAATTCATTAGAAGAGTTAAGTAGAGAATGCAAACTACTATCTTCATGTATGAATTTAAAAGTTCATCGTCTATCTTTTATCCTGTAACAACAATCGATATACATCGGAATCAAATATTCATCTTTGCACTACAGCCAAAGATATTCATCGACCGTAAGTATTCATTTAAACACTGTTCATCTTTGCACTTCTGAGGCCAAAGATATTAATCGATCGGTCGTGTTCATCTCAACACATTCATCTTTGCACTACTGAGGCCAAAGATATTCTTGAGAAATCATTCATCTTTGCCTTCTGAGGCCAAAGATATTCAATAATATCATCATTTAAGACCGAGGATGATGAAAAATATTTTTAAAGAAACGAATCCGGTGAAACAAAATGACAAGGATTAAGGATTAAGGATTAGTACTTTGTTTTATCCATGTCCAACAATACCCCAAAATAATCACAGTGGTGTAAAATTCAAGAATGATCAAAACATGGATCTGATCAAAGCTAGTATCCAAAATAGATGTTTTGGACGAAAAGAAGAAATTTTATTTTTTGGTGAATAGTGCAGTATCGTGAATAGTCTTGAGTATCGTGAATAGTCTTGAGTATCGTGAATAATCTGGATTTGAATGAATAGTAAATCCGACAAAAAGATAGAAATTCCACAAAACATCTTCACGCTTCATGAATAGTACTTCGTGAATAGTAACTTCGTGAATAAGTAACTCATGAATAGTAACTCATGAATAGTAACCCGACGCATAAAAAGTTCCAAATTTGATAAAAACTTGGATCAACATTTCAACATAATGATATTGAAGAAATAATATCATTACTGAAAAAAAATAATATCCCTTACCTCAAAGAATCGAAGACTTTGGAAGGAAAGGTCGGAAGTGATCTTGAATGAAACTTATCTTCAACAATGACTCTCAAAGTATCTAAATACTCACAAAATACGCTCAATAATATAGAGAGAAAGAGAAAACTTTGTTTACGGTGTGATTTTCAATTCTAACAGCCTCTATTTATAGGAAAATGTTAGCCCCATAGAAAGCAGACTTGACACGCTACACGATGGCTTTACCTGCTACTATTGCCACCCACCACATTTGAAATAAAATTCAGCACATTTCTTCACCAACCACAAGTGGGGCCCACTCAATTCTAGAATTTTCCACCAAAATCAATTATAACCCTAATTTTAGAATCGGGACACCTCTTAAAAGTCACAACAAATCATTTCGTGCATTTTAACGGTTCAAAATTTGTTGACATATACTCAACTTATGTATGTATAACATACCCAAAAATTACCACAATCCAGCGGTCGGATTAAAAATTATAACCCGCAATATATCTCAAAACCCCTTATTTGATTTTTAATACCTCCAATCAGATAAAATCTTGATAAAACACCTCAACAATAATTTCTTCATTTATAACCACATAAATAAATCCATCATTTATATCCACATAAAATAAATATTTCTTTATCATATGAATCAATAATTAATTATTCACAAATAATATTACGAGAATCCTGATTATAATGACGGTAGTTTCAGGGAAAGGGGCTTTCAGATAAAGGATTTCTCCTTCTTGGCGCCGCAATTAGGTGACCAAACCTCTCCTTTGTGAACTTTCTAGACATTGCCAATAATGCTATCTAATATTATTTAAATAATATGAATTATTGATCGATAATGGAGATAATGTGCGGTGACAATTATTGAACAACGATAATATAAAATATCAATAGCAATTATTGAATCAATAAAATAAAATATTGAGCGATAGCTTCTTTGTAAAAATTATTGAGTAGTGCCTTGCTACGTAAGGATCAATAATTCAACAATCTTTCACATGCTGATCTGGTGTCTTCTTTATCGCGACCAGCGTATTCTTGTATTTTAACGCCGGGTATTCAATGAGTCTTACTTGGTAACTACTTCTGTAGATTATTTTAACCAACTTATATTTGTCGTTTTTTCTTCATCAATCGCTTTTCAGTTATGGGCCCACACACATAGCGCCTTCGATACGAATATTGACGATGCGAATATTCCACGACCAAACGAATATTCAAACAAAATGAATATTTTATAACCACTTGCTTATTTTGAAATATTTGCGTATTTAACCCTTAACTATCCACATTAATCAAATCAACCCTTACTATTTCAAAATAATAAATAAAGGAAATTCCTTTTATTTAAAAAATTGAGGTCTTCTGACCTCCCTTCACTTATGAAATTTAGTCCGCGAAATTGGCGTGCGATACACAGTGTTTGAAAAGGTGAGGATACCCGCTTTCATTTCCGTTTCCAATTCCCGGGTCATTTCCTCTATAGCATGATTCCTCCACAAAACTTTAACTTGTGGTATGACCTTTCTTGGCGTGGGGACATGCTCCTTCTATCCAAGATCTTGATAGGTACCTCACCATACGTTAAGTCTTGGCTATCTCAAATGGGGTTACAACTTCGATAAAGTGGTTCGGGTCTTTCACATATTTCTGAAATGCGAGATATATGAAACACATTATGAACACGAGACATACTCGGGAATGCTTATGAGTCTATAGGCTACATTTCTACTCGGTGAGAATTTGAAATGGACCGATAAATCGTGGATTGAGCTTTCCTCTCTTCCCCAATCTTGTAACTCCACTTCCGTGGAAGCGACTTCATGACAATACATGATCCCTACATTAAATTCCACGTCCTTTCGATGAAGATCCGCATAACTCTTTTGTCGATCTTTAGCCGTTTGTATCGTTGTCGAATTATTTGGATCTTTTCGGTGAGTCATACGTCTTAACTTTCGGGTCCCAAAATGTTGCTTCACCACCTCGTCCCAACATATTGGAAGCGACATTTTCGTCCATATAATGCTTGAATGGAGCCACACTATCTTGCACGATAATTTGTTGTTGTAGGAGAATTCCACTGATGGTAAATACTTATCAGCGCCGCCTTGAAGTCTAGGACACGAGTCTTAATAAATCTTGAGAGTTTGAATAGTCCTCTCGATTGTCGTCTGGTTTGGGGATGGTATGCCGAACTAAATCATAATCCGTGCCCATAGCTTTTTGCAAGCTAACGAAAATCTTGAAGTGAATCTTGGGTCGCGATCCAAAACTATGGATCTGGGCATGCCGTACTGACCTCACGATCTCATTTACGTGCATCTTAGCAAAGGCGTTCGAGGAATAAGTCTCCGTATCGGCAAGAAATGGCGATTTGGTTAATCTATCAACAATAACCAAATAGCATTGATGCCTTGAAAGCGTAGTAGGAAGACCATGCTTGAAATCCATGGTAATGTGTTCCCACTTCCATTCAGGAATCTCAAGTGGTTGCAGCGGACCCTTAGGTACTTAGATGCTTCGCCTTTACTACGTTGACAAGTTAAACACATTGATATAAACTTTGCAATCTCTCTCTTCGTATTATTCCACCAAAATGTATGTAGAAGATCACGATACATTTTAGTACTTCGAGGATGGATTGCAAATGGTGTATTGTGTGCTTCCATCGTAATCTTGTACTTCAAATCACGATCGTTAGGAACCTGAAGTCTGAAATTGGACTCGAAGTATTCCTTCTTCATCGATTCTAAGCTTAGGAATAGCTCCTTCTTGTACTTTTCTTCTTATGTATATATATTTTCGAATTCGGTGGCTTGAGCAACCTTAACTTTTCTATTAAAGTTGGCTCTGTCGTATACTTGACATCATCCTTTTCGTTCGCGTATGATCTTTAACCTACTGATACCATCACGGAAAGCGAGCGTGGTAGGCGACTAGCGTTGAGTAGAAGATCGTATGCGAGAATAATAGAATGAAAAATCAATATCTGATGAAACTAAACCATTTTGCAAAGCATTACTTCATGGGAAAAATGGTTTCTAATGATGATACCTGAGACCAGTTCGGAAGGGCTCGTGTGGTCCGTCAATTTGCCGAGGTGAGTGGAAAGTGATAAGATGAGGACAGGATGATTAAAAGATGTGATAAAACCATCTTCAAACAGAGGATTATGAAAATCGTGTGAGGAAAGGAATGTGGACATTAACAACAAAGCTAGAGCTCCAGGCTAAGGAGGACAAGAATGTTAATGAAATTTAATTTTCTACATTTATTGTTTTGAATAGTAAGGGTTGAACTGAGTGTAATTAATGATAGGGAACATGGAGAGTAAAATGCAGTAAATGTTAATGAAATATTCATTGTTTCGAGGAATAATTTGGCTGATCAAAAAAGTGGAAATACATTAAAAAGCAAATTGATTAAAAACGGTATCACAAAAGCGATGATTATTGATTCTTACGTGAAAGCACTTCTTCGATAATGGTTTACGGTAATTGCTATTCGATATTTATTGATTTAATAATTCTTTGCGTTTATATTTTATATTATTGTTGTTTGATAATTGTCGTTCTGCGATATTTTCATTATCGAAGCGATAATTCATATTATCTGAATAATATTATTAGATAACATTATTGGCGATGTCTAGAAAGTTACATGCAAGGAGAGGTTTGGTCACCTAATTGCGGCGTGAGGTAAGGAGAAATTCTTATTGGAAAGCCCCCTCTTTCACAGGCTATGCAAGTTGTCGATATTGTGATTACTGTAATATTATTTGTGAATAATTAATTATTGATTCATATGATGAGGAAAATATTGATTTTATATGGATATAGATGGAAAAAATTTTAATGTGACAAATATTGAAAATTGACATTTTATCTTTTTACGATAAAATAATTCGTTTAAATATATTATTATATTTTAATAATATAATAATGGTGATATTTTTACAACGAATGTGGGATATATGAGTATCTGAATAGGAAGAGTATTTTTGTTGCAATAAATATTTAAAACATGTTAAACATGTGATTGGACCCCATTTATTAGTGAAATTTGATTATAGCAGCGTAAAATCGCCTGGTTTGTGGATTTCGGTCGATTTTTGTTTGGAATTTGGAAAAACTTTCTTCTGCAAAGTTGTAGAGAATTGAATTTCTATAAAAATTCGCGAGATTCGAATTTTTTGACGAAAAAGGGCTATTTATTATGAATTATTGAAGTTAGGAAAACAAAATAGTTAATTTTGAAGTTTTAATTATGTTAAATAAGAAAAAACATGAGTATTCTTGTGAGTATTTTGAGTATCTTTTGAATATTCTTTATCTGATGCGAAGATTCAGTCATAACCTATATCCGGTGTTTCATTTGAAATCTTGTCTTTCGAGGTAAGGGATATTATTTTTTAATGATATTATTTATTCTAATATCGTTATCAAAATATTGATCCGAACTTTTTAATCAAATTTAGAATTTTTAGTGTCGGGAGTTCTTATTCACGATATATCTAAACTATTTACGATATCTGACACTATTCACGAATCACTTTACTATTCATCGAAAAATAAAAAATTTTCTTTTCATCCAAAATATCTATTACGGATCTTAGCTTTTGATTGTATCCATATTTTGATCATTCTTGAATTTACACTCTCGTGATTATTTTTGAGGTATTTTTGGACGTGGATAAAACAAAGTATGAATCCTTAATCCTTAATCCTTGTCATTTTGTTTCATTTGGATTCGTTTTTAAAAAATATTTTCATCATCTTGGTCTTAAATGATGTTATTATGGAATATCTTTGGCGCTGTAGTGAAAAGATGAATGATTTCGAAGAATATCTTTGGCAGCGTAGTCTGAAGATGAGCAGTGTTTAGATGAACATAATTAAGTGATGAATATCTTTGGCCAGTAGTGCGAGATGAATATTTGATTAGGATATATATTGATTGATGTTCTGAGGATAAAAGATGAGCGATGAACTTTAAAATTCATACATAGAAGATAGTAGTTAAGATTCTCTATTTAACTCTTCTAATGAATTATTATTTTCGCTCGAATATTGATTTAAAACTTGTTGTCTATTAGATTTTTTCGCATTGAAGACTAATGATAATTTTTGTATATTATCTTAGTCATAATATTCTTTCTTTAATTTAGTTGAAACAGTACCATCATCCCATGTTTATATTATGTTGAAAGTAAATACATGACCTGTAGTGCGTAGATGGACTTGGTATGATTATAATGGGGATTATTCGATTATGTCGTGGTAGTAATATTACAAATGATGTGGTAAAAAGTTTTCATTAAGCGTAGTGCATTGATGACGGTTGTTGGCATGATCGTGACCAATTAATGAATACACAAATATTCTTGGCCGTAGTGTATGGATAATTGTAATTACGTGATCTTAAAGAATATCCCCTGGGCGTAGTCAATGCGGGGTGATTGATGATGTGAAGTATTTATTGTTTTGAGTCAAATGATACTTGATGATGAAAAATCTTTTTAATCATA
The DNA here is from genome assembly GCA_020205615.1 of Panax quinquefolius. NCBI lineage: Eukaryota > Viridiplantae > Streptophyta > Magnoliopsida > Apiales > Araliaceae > Panax > Panax quinquefolius. The sequence continues at coordinate 4,143,686 of CM035171.1, forward strand.
AAAGATAATAGATTTTATTTTCTCTTGATTCTTTTAATGGATTCTTGTATTCACTAGCAGATTAAACTTGATGCTACATTATATTTTATCGGTTTAACGTTGTTTGGAGTAATGATAATTTATTCTGCATTATCTTAGTCATAATATTTTTTTTTCTTGAAATTTAGTTTTTCACTTGCTTTCTTTCAATTTCTCTTGGAAAATGAGAATATAAATTTGGGGCCCAGTCGGGGAGCAGGTGATGGTCAGGATGATAGCGTTAGTAGTCATCACTATTACGTGAAATAGTGTGATAATAATTATAATGATATTTACTTTTGAGTTTGTATAATCTACAATAGATAATATTTGTATTCAAACTCGCAGTTTATGTTTTGTCGATATTATCTGCGTGATTGTGTTAATAAGTTGTATTTGAATTACATCTATGTATGTCGACGATCCAAAGATGGGTGATGTATCACAATTTTGAAGTCACAATTTAACTTATAAGTCATTATTAGTAGAACACATTCATAACTTGTTTTAACTTAATTTTTGACTTATAAATTAAATTTATGTCGAACGATTTTACTTATAAGTCCCAACTTAAATAACTTATATTTTAACTTATAGATCTGAATATACATACATACAAACATATATACACACACAGTTCCATCTGATTCTTTTTTTTTTTGTTCCAGTTCTGTATCGATTGGATTATATGTTTTGAATAATTAATGGTTTTGCTTCGGATAAGATAATATCTTTTGGTTCATGAGCTGAATTCCTTGATTCATCTAATTGGATAATATGTTTTGAATGATGATTTTGCTTCGGATGCGTTAAGTTTTAATTTGTTCTTTTAGTTTGATTTTAGTTACCCAAATTTTCTTTTTACATTAAGTTTTAATTTTTCTTTTAATTTAATTTGTTTTGTAAAATATAATGGCTATTTTGGTAGTAATTTTTTTAAATATTATAATTATAATAATAATTATGATGATGATGATAATAATAATAATAATAATAATAATAATAATAATAATAATAATAATAATAATAATCCTCTATTTCAAAATATTAGATAATTTATATTTTTAAGTGAACTTAAAATATTAAAATAAATAAATATGAATTCATTAATTTTATATAAATACATTTGTAAAAATTATACATTAATATAATTTATTTTATTAATTGTTATTTTTAAAAAAAGTGTCCAATCTAGAAAACTAAAAAAATTAAACCAAAATTATTTTGTTATTATTATTAAAAAAAATTAAGATAAATTTTATATTTTACGTAAGTGTAACCAAAGGATGCTGTGTAAACTTTATTAAATTTTTATCGGAATAGACGATTTTGAGTTGTCGTAAAAGTGATGTATTTAACCCATTAATTTGCCAAAGGCGTGGGGCCCTTTATCTAATTAGGACCATTCATTATTCCTTTTAGTGTCCCCCATTAATTGTCCATTTGTCTATTGTCTCTACGGCTCACTTAACTTCCATCTCTCATTTTACATATGGAAGAGCATGACCACCACTTCCTCCTCCTCAAACCCCTCATACCCATCACCACCACCACCTCCCCGGCAGCTGCAGCCACCGCTACAACCACCGGTGCAAATTATCATAAAGATGTGGATAACTTCAAGCTCATCATCTCATCAAATTCCGGCATCATCTTCAGGTTTCTTCTACTCATCCTCATTGGATCAGTCTCCGTATGGGCAAATTATGAAGCCTCCAAAGGCTTCACCATCACGATCATCAACGACGCCGGCAACTCCTCCCCCGGAAAACTTTTCTCTCTCTTCTACGTCTCCAATGATAAAGCCGCACGTATAGTCCTCAGCACAAGTCAATTTGTTGAAAATTTTCTTTACCCTGATGTCCAGCATAGTCGATCCCACCCCAAGAAACAAGTCAACCATGTGATTCTCCGGCTCGCCACCCAAAATTTGACCACCAAATTTTCCGTCGAATCAATAAAAAAGCACGAGCATGTTCTCCATTTAAGTCCTTCAATAATGGAAGAACCAAATTTTAATCATGCCATTGTGTCTGCGGTGCAAAAAGGTATGTCGCGTATTTGGCTGTGGGACGGTCAAGGTAACGCCCCACGGGGACTTGTAAACGGTATGATTGAGTACATAAGCAGCTTGGCAGGGTTTGCGCCGGAGTTGAACTCCGGCCACCACGGCAAGTTGCCGGAATATCATGATATTGACAGTTATTGGAAGGGTAAATTAGACCCTAGAGGCGTGGCACAATTCTTGGATTATTGTGAGAAGCAAAATGTAGGTTTCATCAGACGGTTGAACCAAGCCATGAAAAATGAATGGCACGATTCATTGGGTTCCAATTGCGTAATTGAACAGAATTGATGCTAGCTATGTATTTCAATTGGTGTCGCGCACAGCACATTCATTATTTTTCCTCACATGTGGGGAGGGGTATATTACAGCAGCTCTACTATTAATTTGGATACTGATGGACGGCTGCGACGGGAGTTTTTAAGTGGGGACGGAGAACATCAATATTCATGATGACCAGGAGTCGATATATATGTTTAATGATTAGAACATGAATTAAGCAAGCTAGAAAAATGTGTCATTCTGTCGTGGCCAGTTAGATAAGTGTTTGTATTGTATAGAGATGCCTATGGATGGTACTTTTATTTGTCAAAATGGCTATTTTTTAACTAAAATAAAGACAATAAATTATTTATGAAAAAGTTGACTGGATTTTCTTTAATATATTATCAATCTCGTGGTCATTAAGAATTATTTAATTTGAGTAGGAATAAACTAATGTTAATTAATTACGCCACTGGTCCAAAATACGTTTTCCACAATTTCATTTCCTGGGAAATACTATTAACCACAAAATATGAATCCAATCCATAAAGGGGTCCATTTTAAGTAACATATTTGGTCATATTCATTCATCTTAGTAGTAGGGAGTAGTAAGTATAAAATTAATTTTGATCAATACAGTGTCGATAAACAAGTCGAAAAATGATCTTTATACATGTAGCACTGTATTAGTTAATTGAACATGAATTTACCATTTAGCATTACTCTTTTTTTAATAGGCAGTTGCCTAGTCGGGAATACGGATACCGATCTTTGTTAATCAAAGAATTCATAAGCATAGGCATAGGCATAGGCATAGGCATAGGCATATGCATAGCCAATCGTAATAAATATAATAAAAAGTAGATTCATCGAAAAGAATGGGGGTTGAAACCTTTTTATACTTCCTCCTTGCGTCTCCTCCAAGTGTGAGTTTTGATTTTTCTATATTATTCCATACTTTTCACACACAAAATAAAATAATTCATATTTTTTTTCAAATCAATTTGTAAAATTTCAAAATTGATCTTACTTAATTTGATTTAATGCAATAGTCAATGTTGAAAACTACCACACTTGTGTTATTTTTGTTTGCAAAATTACACTTTATGATATAACCATTAATCTCAAATGTATTTACTCTATCTCGATTAGTCTTATTTTGTTATTCTTTTATTTTAAATTATTAATAATTATTCGTTTTTTAAGTAAGATCATCTATTAACCTAACTGGATTAATCTCTATAGTATTATTCTTTCTTTTAAGTAAACTAATACATTATTTATTTAATCTAAAGTTAAATTTTATACAAAATGTTGATATATGATTATTTTTTCCCCTCCCTCCCTTTTAGTATACAAAAGAAAAAAGAACATTTTAACATTTTAAAGTTGTATCAGCCGATTGCATAAGATGTCAGACTCACTTAAATGCCTCGTATTTTGCAGTCCACTTAATTAATTACAGCTAATTGCTTGTAGCTCCCACAGTTAGGCTAGGCGGTACGTACGTACGTATTTGAAGTTTATTACTCCTTCCGGCTCAAATTAAAAGCTACTACGTTTAAAAAAAAAAATTGGTCAAATTAATTTTTATATCATTATTGATAAAAGATAAGGTCAAAAGATTATAATAATAAGAAAATAGATGTAATTTTCTACCAACTTCAAATTTATAATTTTAAAACATAATTATATATTTATTTTTTAAAATAATCAATTTAATCAAAAAATCAAAGCTATACAAACATTTAATTTGAGACGAAGCGAGTAAAAAAGATAATTGACGTGATATAGAGTTGAATGCACTTTGCATCCCTTAAGTTTATTCTTTTTTGCACGGTGCATCTTATACTTAAAGACATGACATATTGCATTCAATACCTTTAGCGAACTGACACATAACAACACCTTCCGATCCAAAATTCATTGCTAAAAGTGACCCGTTTTACAATTTTACCGATGAATTTTGATCAAATGATGTGATGTGGTGTTGGTTGAATAAAAGTGTGGGAGACAAAGTGTTATGTTTTAAAATATAAAATACAATATATAAAACAGAGTAAAGTTGAATTTAAGTATGTGATACATTGTTGAATTGTGTTTAGCAAACTTAATTTGTTCAAGTTATAGTGCCAGAGTAGTGTAGACTGCAGATTGAACTATCAAGCAATCCTCTTGGTTGTTCGCTCCATACAAAAAATTACTATATGGAAACAAAATATCCAAGAATGACCATTAATTTGATTGTTTAAACCGCCAAATATCGAATTAATTATTGTTTCATTTTGATTTGTAAATTTAGAATATGTGTGGTGTGGGTTACCGATTATATATCTTAATTATACACAAAATGATGGTGTATCAAAAAATTATTCATCCCATAATTAATTCATATAAAAACCTGCTAATTATAAATAATTTGCTCGATCACTAATTATAACAAATTCACCTACACCCAAAAGTTTAGATCAAATCAACCAATTATAGTAACTTTCATATATATATATATATATATATAGGAAATTAATTAGAAAAGAGAATTTATAGGGAGTATTTCAATACAAAAAATCCAAAAACGGACGAACACTCTGGCAACTTTCGTAACGTAACGGATTACTTTATTATTTTAATCATCATCTCTTTTCCTTCTCCTTCTTCTTCTCCTTCACCGCGCCTTCATTTCCTGCCAGCATCAAATACTTATCCCTCCTCGTAAGACTAGTGCACTCAAATCCCAACGCATCCGCCAGTTGTCTCTGTATATAGTTTGCCACCTCATGGCTCGACTTCCCACCTGCACACGTCGCCTCCCTTGCCAACTTCCCCAGAACATGGACATAATAACTGGGCCTCGGGTTCATCAAGAAAAATATGGGATCCAAACACTTGAGCCCACTCGCTGTTGTCCCGTAAAACATGCCCACATGAGTATTTATAGCAACCGGCACAATCTCATCCGCCAGCTCGGCAAACAATGAACTAAACCTTAACAAATATGCCTCCCTGCAAGTAGTCCCTTCAGGACAAACCACCAAATCTCCTTCTCCTAATAATCTCTCCATTGTTTTCCCATCTTTCTTTCTATCCCTCGTCAATCGGACCGTTTTTATTGGGGCAATCATTTCAGACACTTTGCTTAGGCTGTATGTAACTGCAGTCAAGGGCTTGCCCAATGAGGTGCTCAGGAAAACAGGGTCCAGTAGGGTTCGGTGGGTGCAAACGTACAGGACTCCTCCTTTGCCGGAGGTCTTATAATTGGCTGATGGGCCGCAGTTTTTGTACTGGATTTTTATGCCGCTTAGGCACCCCAAAAACATGGCTACTCTGTAGGGTAAGTAGATGCCCACCAAGAGACGGAAGATGGCCAGGATAAGGCCGGGTGGGAGCCACATGAACATGGAAAGTGTCGCTAAAGGTGTGGGCAAGAAGGCTAGCCTTCCGTCGTGAAAGATTACGGGCTTTGGGTATTTGTCCTTTGGCATGGCACGGTCTTCCTTGCCCACCATATAAGCTTCCTGTCAAAATCACAAACGGAAATTATAAATATTTGGTTTTTTATTTTTTCAATCTAATTTTAGATATTGGAGAATTAATTGGTTATGAATTAGTTGTTAATCCAAAGAATTAGGAGACCTAACGAGTCACGAGAGGCCGGCATCTTTGAAAGTATGGACAAGCTAGAAGGAACTACGGGGAGGGGATGATACAGGTGGGGCCTTTTTTTAGGTATAGGTTGGATTAAAATCAAAAGTAAATTAGCAGGTGTAAAAGGGTGGGAAAAATTGGTTAATTTGTTGGGAAATTAAGAAATTAAATATTATTATTATTATTATGCAATGCATGCAATGCAATGTACTTGAGGAGGGTCCTGTATGGAATTACAACAAAACGGTTACAAAATATTACTAATAAGTTGTAACGGCTAGATTAAAAATAATAAGAATTCTTTTATATGTGAACAAATATATAAGAGTTTAGTTTAAAATTTAAATTTTCTACTTAATAAGTATTTCATTTGTACCCTAAAGGTAATAAGTTATTTTTTTATTAGTGTTGTAAGTATAATAATAAAAAGTCTAAATTTATGATGACAAATTCATTTCACATACACGCACAAGCACACTATATTCAAGTCACGATCTGCACTCTCCTCCTTGTAAATTGTTTCTTTAGACTACGAGAGAGAAATTTCGTGATGAGAGAGAATATAAATAGACACCCATATTTTAATTGGGAAAAGATATTGCAACTGTTACATTGAGTATTACTCCTTCTTAATGCATGACCTAAAATTCTCTAACGATATGACCTACTATATCTGTTTTATTTTATATACACACGCAAACTAAATTTTGAATTTAATTATATTTACCGTATAAACAAGCTAGCACAGCTTCAATTTCAAGCCAACGTACATATGCATGACCAAAAAAAGTAATTGTCAGCTATGTGTCTGAGCATCTCTTTGGGCTAAAACAACAGGTAATGACGCAATGAATTTTTAACCAAAAAACCACAAAGTTCTGATATATATATATATATATATATATAGTTATGATTTAAAGAAAGTGACACAGATAAAACATAACAAATAAAAAATATATACCTTGAAGAGGGACATGAAGATGTGGTCATGACAATTTGAAATTCCAATTTCAGGCTCTCTCTCTCCAAAGAATTCCTTAAGAGTTCTGTGCTTCACAAGCAAGCCAGAATCAGATAGCAAACCAGTAAAATAGTGACCGAAACTGTGGAGCTCTGTCCCTAAAACATGGTCAACACTCAAATACTCCTTCAAGAACCCATGAATCATGACTCTAGGGACACTAGTGCAGACCACCCTACACCCTGAGGCAGACCAAATCTCATACACCTGAAGATTCATATTTTCAAGATAAAACTTGGGCAACACTGCCCTTCCAACACTCTCCATGTCCCTTAATCTAAGCCCACAAAATGTAATGAAAATCATGACCCTTAACTTTAACTTGTAGTCCAAAAAACAGAGGAATGGGGATGACAACAGCAGCAGGAACGCTCTGAGTATGCTACCTCCTTCAAAAGCCACCAGCATGAAGTAGGGGAAGAAGGACTGTGACCTTAGCAAGGTGCCATCAATGTCACAGACCAGAGTTTGGGATCCCCTGTTCTGTAGCCCACATTTGGTTACACTGGGGTACAAATTCTGAGGTGGTTGATGCTGTGATCTAAGAGAAGGGTTTCTCAAGAAAAACCCATAATTTTTCACCTTCATTGCAGCTCTGTAACATGAGTTGGCCAAAAGCTGGTACACCAGCCATTCTGCTAGCTTCAGAAGTACCATGGCAAAAACCATGTTTTTTTTACTGGCACCGTCAGTGATTGCTAAGCTTCGGTATGGTTGACAAAGAAATATTCTTACTGTGTGTTTTAGTGTGTGAGAGAGAAAGAGAAGAGTTTATTTTTGGTATTGGGATGGGATGGGATGGGATGATTAGAATAGGAAGAGATGCAGAGGGAATTTATAGGAGCTAGCTGGTTGACCATGGGGGCATTTGGTTAGCCACACCGCTAGCATAAATGCACACTCTAAACTTTTTTTTTGTTTAATTAATTATATACTCCAGTATTAGTAGTATTTATTTTGAATATTTGGTGATGTACCCTCGACGTGGGGGTTACATATTTCTTTGCCTTGGTTAGCAACATGCAGGGCTGGTAGGTTAAAATGTTGGTGACCAGACCAGAACACTTGATGAATTTCGAAAATCATATTTTGCTTTTTCCCTTTTATTCCCTTCAGCATCATTTATATCAAAGTCATCCGATTAGCTTTTATGTATGCCCTTTGTTAACGCCAGGATCTTCTGCCACGTCTCAATTACGTAAAGAGCGATCGATCTGCATAGCGATAATACGATAAACACCACAAGATTGATAAATGGTTCACGTCGAGAGGATAGCTCGAGCGTGAGAGTCGATATCGTGTTCATGAAAGTTATGATGGAGGATGTAATGTCTAGTGTATTGAGAGAGATAATAATTTCAGGGTGTGTGTATGTGATTATGAATGAATCCGTACCTGCTTGTGAAGACCTCCTTGCTATGATATATACTACGGGACACGGTTTATCGTGCCACTAACCTTCCCGACACTGTTAATTCCATCCTCTCGTCGTCCATCACCGCCAATTGTCCAATCCTTATTAATGCCATATAAGATATCGATCACCATATCTTTGTCATCATCATCACCTGGTCAAAGATGTAGATACTTAAATATATGATGGGAATTCCATTTGATTTGGTCCAGATATTAGAAGGACTTAACAAAGATAATAAAGTGATTAGATCCAATAATGTCAACACCCAATAGTGAAGACCCAATGAACTAAGCGAATATGTAGGCCCAATCCATTCTACCCGATAGGAGAAATATCACGACTCAACATTGCCCCTAGTTTTTATTAAGCGGGGAGGTTTAATAGGAAACTATAAATGGCATCGGTTCGGAGACAAAAGGAATTAATATAAGACCAATGAAGGCCCAAAATAAAACTACAAAAGCCCATCGGGTGAACATTAAATGGCAACATAAATTAAGATTGGAAGTCCATTTAAAGAGCCCGCTCGGTAGAACATACAACAACAAATATTTCACCGCCTCTCGAACAATCCAAACCTTCGCCGCCACAAAAACCATTCTCTTACGAATCTAGGCTGAAAGGCGTGGCGACACCGATGATCATCGGTTCGGCAATAATTCCATCATGGGAACCGATGGGTGAAGGAGTGATATACCGGACTAAAGGAAGTTGAGATTTGACCATCAATCTGAAGCGATCGATTAATATTGGTCATCTATGAGTAAACATTGTCTTCTTGTGTTTAAAGTCCTAAATACAAAGAAGTTTAAAAGGATCTAGAAGATAATGTCAAGAGAATACCTGAAGAGAATGCAGAAGAGAATCTAGAATGTGACGACCCCAAAATAGGTCCATTCCATCCAACCCATTACGAGTCGCCAAATCGTGGTATGTAAACAACTACAACTTTATTATCACAACAATAAAGCGTGAGTTTAAATACAAATATTATCTTCTGACAATATTTATACTCAAATAAATCCTCATCACATTTATTGATACATTATTTTACAATAATGGTGAGGACTATTAAACAACTCTCTCTAGAACCTTCATTCCAGTACCCACTAAGTACTCGCTACATTCTCGCCTCACGAGAAGAAAAATGGAACAACAAGGAAAGGGTGAGCTCAACTAGCCCGATAAAGAATGTTATGACTAAGATAATATACAACAAATTATCGTTAGTCTCCAACAGGAAAAATCGATAGAATACTGATGAATGACAAGTTTTCGGATCAATATTCGCGTGAAAATAATAATTCATAGAAGAGTTACGTAGAGAATGAAATCTACTATAATCTATGAATTTAACGGTCCATCATCAATATTTTATCCTCGTAACATCAATCGATATTCATCTCAAATCAAATATTCATCTTTGCACTCACAGCGAAGATATTCATCAATCGATCATGTTTCATCTCAACACTGTTCATCTTTTGCACTAAAGGCCAAAGATATTCATCGATCGATCGTATTCATTTAAACACTGTTCATCTTTGCACTCTGAGCCAAAGATATTCATCGATCGATCGTATTCATTTAAACACTGCTCATCTTTGCCTACTGGGCCAAAGATATTCTTGAAATCATTCATCTTTGCCTACTGGGGCCAAAGATATTCAATAATATCATCATTTAAGACCGAGGATGATGAAAATATTTTAAAGAACGAATCCGGTGAAACAAAATGACAAGGATTAAGGATTAAGGATTCAGTACTTTGTTTTATCCATATCCAACAATACCTCAAAAATAATCATAGTGGTGTAAAATTCGAGAATAATCAAAACATGGATCTGATCAAAGCTAGTATCCGAATAGATATTTTAGGCGAAAAGAAAAATTTTCATTTTAGGAATTGAATAAGTCAAATATTCGTGAATAGTCTTAGTATCGTGAATAAGGCCGAGTATCGTGAATAGTAACTCAGACACCCAAAGATAGAAATTCACAAAAAAACATCTTCACGCCTACGATAATAAGCTAAGTGAATAGTAACTCATGAATAGTAACTCATGAATAGTAACTTTCGTGAATAGTAACTCATGAATAACTCATGAATAAGTAACCCACATGAAAAAGTTCCAAATTTGATAAAAAGTTCCAACCAATATTTGAGATAATGATATTGAAGAAATAATATCATTTGAGAAGAAAATAACATCCCTTACCTCGAAAGAATCGAGATTTGGAAGGAAAGGTCGGAAGTGATCTTTGAATGAAACTTATCTTGAGCAAAGAACTCTCAAAGTATCTAAATACTCACAAAATCACTTCAATAATATAGAGAGAAAAGAGAAAACTTTGTTTACGGTGTGATTTTCAATTAACTTAGCCCTCTATTTATAGGAAAATGTTAAGACGTCAAGGAACTTAACTTCTGACTTTGATGGCTTTACTGCTACTATTCCCACCCACCACATTTGAAATAAAATTCAGCATATTTTTTCACCAACCACAAGTGGGGCCCACTCAATTCTAGAATTTTCCACCAAAATCAATTATAAACCTAATTTAGAATCAGACACCTCTTAAAATTCACAACAAATCATTCGTACATTTTAACGGTTCAAAATTTGTGGACATATACTCAACTTATGTATGTATAACATATCCAAAAATTACAACGATCAATGATTGGGATTAAAAATTATAACCCCATGATATATCTGAAAACCCACGATTTGATTTTTAATACCTCCAATCAGATAAAATCTTGATAAAACACCTCAACATTAATTCTTCATTAATAACCACATAAATAAATCCATCATTTATATTCATATAAAATAAATATTTCCTTATCATATGAATCAATAATTAATTATTCACAAATAATATTACGAGAATCACATTTATAATGATCATTTGTTCCCGGGAAAGAGGGGCTTTCGATAAGGATCTCTCTTCTTGGCGCCGCAATTAGGTGACCAAACCTCTCCTTGAAGCAGAACTTTCAGACATTGCCAATAATGTTATCTAATAATATTATTCAAATAATATGAATTATTGATCGATAATGGAAAAATCTTGCAATTGACAATTATTGAAACAATGATAATATAAAATACCAACGCGACAATTATTGAATCAATAAAATAAACTATTGAACAATAATTATCTGTAATAATTATTGAGTAGTGCCTTCACGTAAGGATCAATAATTCAACAATCAATATTCTGCAATCTGTAGTGTCTTCGCAACCACGCCAGCGCGTATTCTTGTGTTTTAACCAACCGGTATTCCAACGGTCTTAACGGTAATAACCACTTAGTTATTTTTAACCAACTTATATTTGTCGTTTTCTTCATCCAATCGCTTTAGTTATGGGGCCCACACATGGTTTGCCATATGTCGTCATGCGAATATTCCCAGAAGCGATGACGAATATTCCACGAACAAACGAATATTCCCCGACAAAAATGAATATTTTTATAACCACTTGCTTATTTTGAAATATTTGCGTATTTAACCCTTAACTATCCACATTAATCAAATCAACCCTTACTATTTCAAAATAATAAATAAAGGAAATTCTTTTTATTTAAAAAATTTGGGGTCTTCTGACCTCCCTCCTTATGAAATTTTCGTCCTCGAAATTGGCGTCACGTACAGTGTTTGAAAAGGTAAAGATACCTCGCTTTCATTTTCGTTTCCAACTCCCAGTCATTTCCTCAATAGCATGGTTTCTCCACAAAACTTTAACTTATGGTATAACCTCGGATACATAGGTCGTATTCTTTCCTCTACAAAATCTTGGCGAAGTGCACTCCAAAGACGTTAAGTCTTGGCTATCTCAAATGGGTTCTAACTCGATAGCGTGTTTGGTCGTCCACATATTTACGTAACATCGATCGTGAAAAGCGTTATGAACACGCGTCATACTTCTTGGCGATAAAAGCGAGTCTATAGGCCACAGTTCTATTCGATCGAGAATTTCAAATGGATTAATAAATCGAAGGTTTGAGCTTTCCTCACCTCACCGATTCTCGCTTTTAAAATAACAACTTCTTGCACCTCCTTCTTCAAATTCATCGGCTCCGGTGTGTGGCTTGAGCGACTTTAACTTTATCGATTAAAGTCGATTATACTCGTATATCATCACGTGCTCAGTATATCATCACGTGGGTACCTAGAGTTTTCATCTCCATCTCTATTATTTGTATATTATACTGAAATGAGTCTTTGTGATATTGTACTTCGTGCTTGTATCGATCGATCTTCTACTCAACACGTCATTTACCACGTTAAACTTTTCCGGGATGGCATGGTGAACATATCTTTGAAATGAGTCTCTCTTGAGTTCTTGAAGCTCTTATCACATTCCTTGCTCCATTTGAATTTTGTATCTCTATGAGTCAAACTACGTTAATGGAATAGCGATTCGAGAATATCCTTCAACGAATCTCCGATAATAACCAACTAAGCTAGAAAGCTACGTATTTCGATTACTGACTTAGGTTGTTCTCAATTGTGACTCATATCTCGACCTTGGATAAAGACGTCACAATGACACTATCGGTTTACTATCGCACGAATATGGCGTCCCCCTACGAGAGAATAAAGCAGGTGAATTCCACAAAGGAAGTCGCAAGATAAAGGCTCATGTACCAAATTCTATAGTTGAATTTTTAACTCCACGAAGTTCAATAGGAGCCATTCGATATGAGATTTTAGAAATGAGTTTTGTCAGGGTTCAAAGTCGATACAAAATTTAATATCGATCTTTGGGAGTAAAGCGATAAATTCTTCGAGAAATACGTCGGGAAAAATCAATAACAACAAGAATATTATTCAAATCGGCGTGTCTTTATTCAAATCCATAACATGGACTAAGAAAACTTGACATCCGTAATAAGCGAATGACTTCATGGACGATATGAAAATGTTTGACTACAATGGTTTGATTGCTTGAATTGAATATGAGTTGCTTAGGAATATGAAAACTAACAACCTTTAAAAGCAATCAATTTTGGCATGATGAGTAGTTAACCAATCAATCCCAAAAAGCAAGTATCTTTAAAGAGATAAGGTCAACGAGGTAAGTAATGGTGCCAACTTGAATCAAACAAGATTTTTTAAACAACGGATGTAATGAAAGTTTCTCTAACTGAGTCTCCATAAATAGGTCAAATCTAATTTCTCCGTAGTCGAGTTCAAACGTTGGCCATAACGAGAGATAAAAGAATGGGTAGAAGCAGGTATCTAGTAAAGGTATAAACTTCGCAAGAATTTATAATTAACTAACCGTCTTAACCGTTCGGGTTCTCAGATTTTTAATGGTGGTCACGACAAACGCTCTTCCGGGAATCGTTGACTTTGACTTTTACGGGACATCCTTTTGAGTCACCGCCCATTGCACTAGGTTTCGATATCGCATGATCTCGGCGATATGTCCTTCTTTTCCACAATTATAGCATACCTTAAAGCTGTTGCAGGCGATTAATGATGATATCCCTCTTTTCCGCATTTGTAACATACTGACCGATGGTCTTTCTCCTCCCTTGGAACGATTGCCACCCTTGGCGCCGGCGTCTTCATAGTGTCGTTGTTGAATCTCCTCTTTTAAAATCTCCTCCCAACTCGCTTCTTCTATTTTTCATGGCCACGATTACCACACAGTGGTTACCGCCTTTGTCCGTATTCTTCTTTCTCCGGCTGGTTATCGTTATTACGATGATTGCTATCTTTGGTATGATCCTGGTTATGGTCCCTCGGTTGAGCGTACTTCGTTATCATTTCTCTAACAATGAGCCACATTTTAACATCCGAAGAGAGAAAATTTATGAGAAATGAGATCTTGGCGTATCTTAGGGTTTCAAACCTCTCGAAACATCCGCGTCATCGTTCCTCATTCTCCACCAAATGAGGTCTGAACTGGATAACTCATGAACTTCGCCTCGTCTTTGGGGACACCGTCATGTTATTCTGCTCCGATCTAATAAACTCCACTTCCTTCCCGTATAATGAATACTTTCGGGGAAGTACTTGTCATTGAAGCATTTTCAAACGTCTCCCGTGACATCTTTGAGTGCGGTGAATGAGATGGTACGCTTCTGATTCCCACCGATGTCTGCCTCGCCACGGAACATAAAAGTAGCGAATGGAACTTTTCGTTTCTTCGTGCATCGAAGACATCGAATATCTTGGTAATTTGCTTGACCCGTGTTTCCATGCATGATCGGATCTCGCTTTCCTAGAAATTCGGTGGTCCCAACTCTTTGAAGCGCTTGCATTTGTGACCACCCGTAATTGCTATCATCTCCTCTCGTATTTTGAACACGAGTCTCCTAAATGCGATTTTGCATGAGCGCTGAAAAAAAGCTTCTAAACATCCCCTCGTTCATCATACGCTTTCGGTGGTGTTATTCAAGGAGGTACATTTGCCCACTTTGTACTGACGTTCTCCTCGTTGTTAAATATGCTGAGGCATCTCCACGGTCTCATTTACACCACTATTAATATTCTCGATTCGACATTCTCATTCTTGTCGCCATAAAACAAGGGTTAATTAAGGAAATCAATCACATAATATCCCTATATCTTGACGGTAACAAATAAGCTTAGGTAGGACACCTTTATGAAAGGATTTACTCGTCTCTCCCTCCTAGTTCTATTCCCCGATCTCCGCCAGAGATCATATCCTAAGCTCGATATTAAGCTGTGACGACCCCAAAATAGGTCCATTCCATCCAACCCATTTCGAGTCGCCAAATACATGAGTACGAAACAACTACAACTTTATTATCACAACAATAAAGCTGTGAGTTTAAATACAAATATTATCTTACAGACAATATTTATACTCAAATAAATCCTCATCACATTTATTGATACATTATTTTACAATAATGGTGAGGACTATTAAACAACTCTCTCTAGAACCTTCATTCCATACCCCGACTAGTACTCATTACATTCGCGCCTCGAGAAGAAAAATGGAACAACAAGGAAAAGGGTGAGCTCAACTAGCCCGATAAAGAATGTTATGACTAAGATAATATACAACAAATTATCGTTAGTCTCAACGAGGGAAAAATCGATAGAATCTGATAAATGACAAGTTTCGGATCAATATTCATGGTGAAAATAATAATTCATAAAAGAGTTACGTAGAGAATGAAATCTACTATAATCTATGAATTTAACGATCCATCATCAATATTTATCCACTGTAACATCAATCAATATTCATCTCAAATCAAATATTCATCTTTGCACTGGTGCCAAAGATATTCATCAATCGGTCGTATTCATCTCAACACTGTTCATCTTTGCACTAAAGGCCAAAGATATTCATCGATCGGTCGTGTTCATTTAAACACATTCATCTTTGCACTACTGGGCCAAAGATATTCAATAATATCATCATTTAAGACCGAGGATGATGAAAATATTTTAAAGAAACGAATCCAAATTGAAACAAAATGACAAGGATTAAGGATTAAGGATTTGTACTTTGTTTTATCCATGTCCAACAATACCTCGAAAATAATCATAGTGGTGTAAAATTCGAGAATAATCAAAACATGGATCTGATCAAAGCTAGTATCCGAATAGATATTTTAGGCCGAAAAGAAAAATTTTCATTTTTGATTGAATAGTGCCGTATTCGTGAATAGTCTTGGATATCGTGAATAGTCTTGAGTATCGTGAATAGTAACTCAGACACCCAAAGATAGAAATTCCACAAAAAAAACATCTTCACGCTTCGTGAATAGTACTCGTCGTGAATAGTAACTTCGTGAATAGTAACTTCGTGAATAGTAACTCATGAATAGTAACTCATGAATAGTAACCCCGACATGAAAAAGTTCCAAATTTTATAAAAAGTTCCAACCAATATTTCAGCATAATGATATTGAAGAAATAATATCATTTGAGAAGAAAATAACATCCCTTACCTCAAAGAATCAGTAATTCGGAAGGAAAGGTCGGAAGTGATGCTGAATGAAACTCAGATCTTGAGCAATGAACTCTCAAAGTATCTAAATACTCACAAAATACGCTCAATAATATAGAGAGAGAAAGAGAGAAAACTTTGTTTACGGTGTGATTTTCAATTCTAACTTAAGCCCTCTATTTATAGGAAAATGTTAAGACGTCAGAAAGAGATTTAAACGACAACTACGATGGCTTTACTCGCTACTATTCCACCCACCACATTTGAAATAAAATTCAGCATATTTTTTCACCAACCACAAGTGGGGCCCACTCAATTCTAGAATTTTCCACCAAAATCAATTATAAACCTAATTTAGAATCAGGCACCTCTTAAAATTCACAACAAATCATTCGTGCATTTTAGCGGTTCAAAATTTGTGGACATATACTCAACTTATGTATGTATAACATATCCAAAAATTACAACGATCCAACGGTCGGATTTAAAATTATAACCCCATAATATATCTCAAAACCCCGATTTGATTTTAATACCTCCAATCAGATAAAATCTTGATAAAACACCTCAACATTAATTCCTTCATTAATAACCACATAAATAAATCCATCATTTATATTCATATAAAATAAATATTTCCTTATCATATGAATCAATAATTAATTATTCACAAATAATATTACGAGAATCACATTTTATGATAATCAGTTTGTTCCCGAGGAAAGAGGGCTTTCAATAAGGATCTCTCCTTCTTGGCGCATGATTAGGTGACCAAACCTCTCCTTAGAGCAGAACTTTTCTAGACATTGCCAATAATGTTATCTAATAATATTATTCAAATAATATGAATTATTGATGCGATAATGGGAAATCTTGTGCGATGACAATTATTGAAACAACAATAATATAAAATACCAAGTATGACAATTATTGAATCAATAAAATAAACTATTGAACAATAATTATTGTAATAATTATTGAGTAGTGCCTTCTTACGTAAGGATCAATAATTCAACAATACATCGCAATCTGAGTAATCTTTCTTTGTGCAACCACGCAGACATCGTGTTTTAACCATAGGGTATTCCAACGATCTTAACTTGAATAACTACTGTAGTTATTTTTAACCAACTTATATTTGTCGTTTTCTTCATCCAATCGCTTTCAGTTATGGGGCCCCTACATGGGGCAATACCATAAATCATTTAATATTCTGACAAAGATTGAATATTCCACGACCAAACGAATATTCCCTGAGACAAAATGAATATTTTTATAACCACTGCTTATTTTTGAAATATTTGCGTATTTAACCCTTAACTATCCACATTAATCAAATCAACCCTTACTATTTCAAAATAATAAATAAAGAAAATTCCTTTTATTTAAAAAAATTTCGGTCTTACAATCAAGAGAATCTTTGAAGAGAAAGCCATTCTCAAGTCTGTGTTTGGAAAAAGGAAAGAAACAACCTTGACATTGTTCTTCTCAACAATGAATGCCTCCGGGAAGGATATCGACAAGGTCAAAGAAGAACTGAAAACAACCAAGGCCACTCATTGGTCATCATCGATATAAATGCCAATCATCAAGCTAAAGGATCAAAGCATCTGGTACATCGTCAGAAGCTCGAAGAGCTTCGGGCCCTTAGAAATTTGGGTCCGCCATCGATAGAAGACTTTCGTAAGGAGATCCAGTGAATCTGAGAAAATCCATAGAAATTTGAACAATAAGATAAATCTATATGTATGCCAAAGGATTATGAAATTTTAGAAGTAAAGACAAGAAAAAGCTCGAACAAGGTAGATCCATCTCTTCAGACTCTTTAGATGGTGACGATGACAAGGAAGGTTCTGAAGATGACCTCTCCTTATCTTTTAGTGTAGAACTTTCTCGTAAAAATTCTAACTTGTTGTGAACAATTGATATTAAAATATCAACTTCATGCCTTATTACTTCTGAGTGAACATTTCTTGTTAATAATTCAGTATCAATTAATCTGTATGAACTTAACTTAGGACATGAACTAGATAAGGCGTATAACAGTTAATTTATGAAATGAAGTGAACTGAATTTAATGGATAGAATTTAATGAACAGTATTGAATGAACTGAACTCAACACTTGAACAAAATAAAGTAATGTATACTTATCGATGCATCAAGTGTGAGACATGTCGTGTGTGTGAGGTGAATTCTATTTGGTCCTCCTTGCACCATCAAAATCTTGCTTTACCACTCAAAGGGTAGAACAAGTATATAAGGACATTTGTTTACCACTCGGGGTGAAACAATTATATAAGGACCAAGATATAAGGATCAAGATATAAGGATCAATTGTGACCATTGACTTACCACCCTTGGTAAAATCAATATAGGAACATAGGATTTGTCTACCACGCTGGGCAACAAATAAATGGGCTACCATCGAATGGCCAGCGAGTCCTACCATACCTCCTTACACCATTGTGACCTTAGGACAAATAGGACCAGGATCAATAGTGACCATAGGACAAATAGGACCAGGATCAATAGTGACCATTGACTTACCACCCTTGGTAAAATCAATATAGGATCATAAGGACCTTTGTCTACCACTCGGGGTAGAACAATAAGTGGGCTGCCATCGAATGGCCAGCGAGTCCTACCATACCTCCTTACACCATTGTGACCTTAGGACAAATAGGAACATGATCAGTTGTGAAAAAGTGAATATGGATGAGCCACCGAAATCTGTCCGTGCTGACTCCCCGGTTCTTTCATGAATATCCTGCCGGAAGCGCTTTATAGGCCAACAACTTCGGGTCAAATGATCGCCACAGATATCTTTGTGAATTTCCCGAAGAACATACTCTACTTCGGATAGAACCAAATGTTTGAGCAATGATGACGAAAAAGGTCCTTCGATAAAGATTCTCATCAATGAGAGCAAAATTGACACTCTTGTACTTGATCTTCTTTAGTAAGATCTCGATCCGAAGGAAGGACACCATATGCCATCAAAGTTATAAGCATCCGTAGTAGCCAACTTCGATAATGCATCAGCAACGGAATTGTTATTGTGATCGACCCCTTGATAGCCTGCTGTACTGATGTCCAAAACAGAATATCCATCTGCATGCAATGTCCACGAGCTCTGCTTCTGCTGAAGAACTGCAACGGCTTTGTCAGACTCCTCGGCTTCTCTTTAACTATTATCAGCTTCAGGAAAGAATTGTCCGACCATAATGTCAACCGACCTTGGAAATATTTACCGAAGTGTTCGGATTTCCAAGAGTGCGGCTTATAGATATGCTTTGGTGACGAGTCCTTCATTCATGGCATGAGAACACTCAAGCGAGTGCCTTTTTGCATTCTCGGGTGAATATATTCTTGAATTGCTCCCTCGTCTGTTTGTGCCATAATCCCGAGAACCCCTAAGATGAGGTACCCTCTTCGGATGCTTAGGAATATAGGTGCATTTTGTGTGCTGAATCTGAACCTGACAGCCTTAAACGGACATCTCCGAAGAAAAGTATCTACAGGGCGGTATGCCCTCAGTGGACTCTCGGGAGTGTAATTTCTGGATCTACTTCGGTGAAACTCTCTGTCACGGTGGTGAGGATACTCGAGACAGAATGCCTTATTTGTATTCTGAGGTGCATGCTCCCTGGATCAGTTTCTTCGTCTGCTGCGACCATAATCCCGGAAACCGATAGGGCGGAATACCCTTCTTCGATCAATTAGGAAAATGGTTGTTGAGTCTTCATCTACTCTGCTTCGACCATAATCCTGAAGACCAATAGTATGAGTACCCTCTTCGGTCCATTTTGTCAAAATCATTGCTTTTCTCCATTTGGTTATCATTATTTTGTTGATCGCTATCTCCGTACGATCCTCGGTTATGGTCCTCGATTGACCGCATTACTCGTTATCTCGCTCTAATAATTGAGCCACATTTACAACATCCGAATAGAGAAAGTTTATGAGAAATGAGATCTCGACGTATCTGCGGGTTTTAAACCTCTAAGAAACATCCGCGCCATCATCGTTCCTCATTCTCCACCAAATGAGGTGCAAACCGGATAACTCGCAAACTTTGCCTCGCATTGAGACACCGCTACGTGTTGTTTTGCTCTAATCTGATGAACTCCACTTCCATCATATACGAACACTTTCGTGAAAGTATTTGTCATTAAATAGTTTTCAAACGCGTTTCCCAAGACATCTTTGAGTCTTGAATTTGGATGGTACGCTTCACTGACTCTCCACCGAAGAGTCCGCCTTCGCCACGAAACATAAAGGTGGCGAATGGAACCTTCTGTTCTCCGCATCCCAAGACATCGAATATCTTGGTAATTTGCTTGACCCATGTTTCCGCCATGATCGGATCGCTTTCCCTTAAATTTCGGTGGTCCCAACTCTTTGAATCTGCTTGCATTTGTGACAACCCGTGAATTGCTATCATTTCCTCCTCGTATTTTGAACACGAGTCTCCTCGTCGATTTTGCATGAATCGCAAAAAACTTCTAAACATCCCTCGTTCATCATCCGCTCCGGTGGTGTTGTTCACGGGAGGAACATTGCCAATTGTTACGTGACGTTCTCCTCGTTGGTAAGTCTACAGACGTCTCCACGGCCTCATTTCCATTGTTAATATTCTCGGTAGACATTCTCAAACACCGTCATAAAATAAGGGTTAATTAAGGAAATCAATATATCACATAATATCCCTATATCTTGACCAACTAACAAATAAGCTAAGGTAGGTAGGACACACTAAATGAAGGATTTACTCGTCTCTCCCTCCTAGTTCTATTCCCCGATCTCCGCCGGAGATCATATCCCTAAGCTCGATACCAATTGTGACGCCCCAAAATAGGTATACATCACCCATTCCGAGTTGTCAATACATGGTGCGTAAACAACTATAACTTTATTATTACAACAAGAAAGCTGTGAGTTTGAATACAAATATTATCTTCAGACAATATCTATACTCAAATAAATCCTCATCATATTTATTGATACATTATTTTACAAAAATGGTGAGGACTACTAAACAATTCTTTCTAAAACCTTCATTCCATACCCCGACTTCGTACTCATTTTATATTCTCGCCTCCCGAGAAGAAAAATGGAACAAAAAGGAAAAGGGTGAGCTCAACTAGCCCAAGAAAGAATATTATGACTAAGATAATATACAACAAATTATCGTTAGTCTTCAACAGGAAAAATCTAATAGAATACAATAGACAACAAATTTTAAATCAATATTCGCATTGAAATAATAATTCATTAGAAGAGTTAAGTAGAGAATGCAAACTACTATCTTCTATGTATGAATTTAAAAGTTCATCGTCATCTTTTATCCCCAGTAACATCAATCAATATACATCTCGAATCAAATATTCATCTTTGCACTACTGAAGCCAAAGATATTCATCGATTGGTCATGTTCATCTAAACACTGCTCATCTTTGACTACTACCAAAGATATTCTTCAGAAATCATTCATCTCTGCAGACCTTCAAAGCCAAAGATATTCAATAATATCATCATTTAAGACCGAGGATGATGAAAATATTTTTAAAGAAGCGAATCCGATTGAAACAAAATGACAAGGATTAAGGATTAAGGATTCGTACTTTGCTTTTTTATCCATGTTCAAAAATACCTCAAAAATAATCATAGTGGTGTAAAATTCAAGAATGATCAAAACATGGATACAATCAAAGCTAGTATCCGAATAGATATTTTGGACAAAAAGAAGAAATTTTATTTTTAAATTGAATAAGGTCAGATATCGTGAATAAGGCCAGTATACGTGAATAGTAACTCAGACACCAAAAGATAGAAATTTCCCAAAAAACATCTTCACGCTTCTGCTTAATAGTACTCGTGAATAAGACTCGTGAATAAGAACATGAATAGAAACTAATGAATAACTTATAAATAGTAACTCCGTGAATAGTAACTCATGAATAAGTAACTCAGAGCATGAAAAAGTTCCAAATTTGATAAAAGTTCCAACCAATATTTCAAAGATAATGATATTGAAGAAATAATATCATTCGAGAAGAAAATAACATCCCTTACCTCGAAAGATTAAGTACTTTTAAATTTGGAATCTAGGGTATAGTCTTTGAAGGAAACTCAAGACCGTCTAACAATACTCAAAGTATACTCACAAGAATACGCTCAATATATCGAGAGAGAAATAGAGAGAAACTTGGGTTTACATTTGTGATTTTCAATTCTAACCCAAGACCCTATTTATAAAAAATTGCTTAGAACACCAAAGTAGAAAAATTGAATATAATATTAATATATTTTTCACATTTTCTTTAGCCCACCTTAGACAACTGATCTCAGCCCATTTGAATCACATGTGAGGCCAACTTAGTTGCAAAAAACGTTTTTCTCAAAATAATTAACTAAAACTCCCAAAAATTAATTATTTCGGAACTTCGAAACTTCAATAATTCATAATAAATAGCCCTTTTATCAGAAAATTCAAATCTCGCGTGTTTTTATAGGAAATTCAATTCTCTACAACTTTGCAGAAGAAATTTTTTCCGAATTCCAAACAGAAATTGACCGAAATCCACAAACCAGGCGATTTTACAACATTTATAATCAAATTTCGGTCAATAATTGTGTCCACCAACACACAAAACATGTGTTAAATATTTAATGCCACAAAAATACTCTTCCTCCTCATATACTCATATATCCCACATTCATTGTAAAAATATCATCGTTAATATATTATTAAAATAATATATTTAAATGAATTATTTTATCAGAAAAAGATAAAATATTAATTTTCAACAATTGTCACATTAAAAATTTTCTCCATCTATATCCTCATAAAATCAATATTTTCCTCATCATATAAATCAATAATTAATTATTCATAAATAATATTACTGAGAATCACATTATTGATAAACCGTGCAGATTACAAGGGATAGAGGGCTTTCCAATAAGGATCTCTCTCACTCTGGCGCGCAATTAGATGACCAAACCTCTCCTTGTGAGCGAACTTTCTAGACATTGTCAATAATGTTATCTAATAATATTATTCGAGGATAATATGAATTATTGTTCGATAATGGAAAATACGATTGTAATGACAATTATGAAACAACAATGAATATAAAATGTCAACGTAGCAATTATTGAATCAATAAAATAAAATAATTGAATAAAGAATTATTGTAACCATTATTGAGTAGTGCCTTCAATAATTGGTGCAATACCGTGTCTTCTTGTGCAACAACGCGTACATCGTGTTTTAACCACCGGTATTCCAACGATTGTTACTTGTGAATAACTACGCCAGTTATTTTTAAACAACTTATATTTGTCGTTTTCTTCATCCAATCGCTTTCAGTTATGGGGCCCTTTACATATGTCTGCACCGCGCATTTAATATTCCCCGACAAAGATTTAATATTCTCCGACAACAATGAATATTTTATAACCACTTGCTTATTTTGAAATATTTGCGTATTTTACCCCTAACTATCCACATTAATCAAATCAACCCTTACTATTTCAAAATAATAAATAAAAAATTAAATTTCATTAATAATAAGTTGGGGTCTTACAACCTCCCCTCCTTAAATTTCGTCCTCGAAATTCGACGTGATTTACTGGTGTTTGAAAAGGTGAGGATACCTCGCTTTCATTTCGTTTCTAACTCCTGGGTCATTTTCTATAAGATGATTCCTCCTCCAAAACTTTAACTTGTGGTATGACCTTGGCGTGGGACATGCTCCTTCCTATCCAAGATCTTGACAGGTACCTCCTCATACGTTAAGTCTTCGGCTATCTCGTCCGGTTCTAACTCTATAAGTTAGGGTCTAACATCTTCTGCCACGTCCCAATCACGTAAGACGCATACGATCCTGCCGCGATAAACACGATAAACACCACAAGCTTCGGCGGCGGTTCCGCTTCGGGGGATAGCTTCAAAGCGTGAGAGTCAAGATATCGTGTTCACAAGGTTAACAATGGAGGATGTAATGTCTAGTGTATTGAGAGAGATAATAATTCTCTGGTGTGTGTATGTGATTATGAATGAATCCGTACCTGCTTGTGAAAACCTCTCCTTGCTTTATGATATCTACGGGACTGGTTTCTCGTGCCACTAACCTTCCCGACACACTGTTAATCCAATCCCCGTCCATCACCGCCAATTGTCCAATCCTTATTAATGCTATGTAAGATATTAATGCCATATCTTGTCATCATCACTTAGGTCAAAGATGTAGATACTTAAATATATGATGGGGTCGATTCCATTTGATTTGGTCCAGATATTAGAAGGACTTAACAAAGATAATAAAGTGATTTAGATCCAATAATGTCAACACCCAATAGTGAAGGCCGATGGATTAATCGAATATATAGGCGCCAATCCATTCTACCAATAAAAAAAAATATCACGACTCAACACCCTTCTTAATTATCGGCTTTATTTTTTTTTCCTAAGTCCTACAACGTTGGCCTCATTTTAGCTAGAACGGAGGGAGTCTAATATTAAAAAATAGCTTACCTTTGTATTTTACAAAAATTACTAATACTAATAATCTTCTTCTATTTTAGAGGAGAATTAAAGAGTACTAGCAAATCAAATGTACATACATATATATATATATATATATATATATATATATATATATATAGGAGGCGTGAATATGTGGCTATTGGAATGTGTGCAGAAACATGAGGATGATGCCTTCCTCAATGAATCCCCTAGCTATGGAGCAGTGTTTACGATCATTTATGAACACAGTCTGCAGGAGGAGATAGGCACAGAAAACCATCAATATGTTCAGCTTAATGCATTACTACTACTACACCATCCATATCATTTGGACTTCTTAATTACTACTACTCCTCCGTTGTATCCATTAATGTTTTTACAAGAAGCCACTAGAGTAGTAGCTAATGGAGTAGTCCAAAAGTCCTGCAGCAAACACATGGTTGACTTTTTTTACTAGCAAGGGTTAACTTAATTTTACCTTACACGGTTGGTTGGTGCAATAAATGGGAACTGTTTTGATCTTGATGATCAACCAATTACACGTACTATCATGGGATGGTGGACCTTAATAAGAAAGGCCTTTTTTAAGATTTAAATTTTTGTCCCAATTAAATACTCATATGACATCATATAGTACTACTATCATCTTAGTTGAGGATTTTGAAAAGGAATTAAATTTATCCATTTCCAAGCAAATAAATTAAAGTGCTTAATTTGAACAGTAGGTAGGTAGTTCACCAAAGTTATCAAGTTAGACTTTCTTTATTTGCCATTTACCGAGAAGTTTCCTTTGGTTTGAACCATGATGTGAAAATGCCAGATTTACAATATCCAACTGGAAATCTTGAATTACTCCTATATTACTATATTAGTATAGTAGTAGTAGTAATTTCTTTTGATACTTCACAAAATGTTTTTGGATTCAATATATTTTGGTCGTATGGGTAGTAGTTATATATGATCATGCAGTTCTCGTTACCGGGTTGGTGAAATTCAATCATTTGATATTTGTGGATATATATATATATATATATATATGTGTGTGTGTGATTAGGATGAATGCCATAAGATTTGCATGCAATTCCTAGCTTACCAACTGCTAGCTAGTTTGAATTTCGTTCAAACTATGTGATGCAATTCAAAATTTCCTTTCAACTCGCATGGCCGGTCTACAACACTGCATATATATATATATATATATATATATATATATAGGGATTCCATCACAGAAATCGGTTGTCGAAAGAACCCATTTTTTTTTAAAATACCACATTGACTGTCTTAGTACCCTTATGCAATTTATTTATTTTTATAAGTATTATAACCTGTATGGCAATTTGGCTAAAAAATAGGTTCTTTCCCAACAATAGGTTGTTGTGGATGGAATCCATATATATATATATATATATATATATATATATATATATATATATATATAGGATCGGATAACAAAAATTACTACATAGCTAGCCTTCACAAGATGTTGATGAATTTTTTGAAAATACTTGATGGTGGTTCACAATGACTAGAGCGATGACCCTAACAAAATATTTTTGAAAATACTTTAATGTATTTAGCATTTTCTGACAATACATGTAACGATATGAACTCGTCAGTGATGGTCGGTCTAAGGGGGTGGTTTTATGGTTTTTTCCCATTCACCTAATTCCATTATGGGATGGCCATACAATTAATGAATCTGTTGTACTTTTAATAAATATTTAAACAATGATTATATTTTCCAAGAAAAACACTTAAAAGGAAGGATTACAAGATAATATACAGTGGTTACATCAATATATTACAAGATAACAATAAATTTAAAATACAAATTACATCAGATTATAGATATCTATTTGTTTTGTTATAAATAACAACCCAAGTTTGTAAGAGTTTGAATTAGACAGAAGACCCCAAGTCACATTGGACAAAGAAGATCAAAATGTGTAGGAGACCAATTTGAAGGGATTGTAATTACTGTGCTTAACGGTGAATACTCTAGTATGATACTTGTGATGATTATTCAAGTGAAAGGTGGAACTTGTTAGGTGTAGATGGATTAATAAGTATGATAGAGCTTAAACCTAATAGGCTAATCTTTTAGGTAAGGAGATGGTCCAACATACTTATTGAGTTAGTCTACACAAGTGTGTGCTGCATTAATGATAAATTAATGTAGGATGGATTGTATAATTTCGTTACATTTCGTATTAATTTGTTGCTTTTACTTCAATATTCATTCATTGGCTTTTTTTATTGGTTTACTGGTAATCAAATATAGATTGTATTCTTATAGTCGAATAGTGGAGCTTTATGCTCGCACTATATGTACGTTTATTTTGTCCCCGGCCGTACGAGCTACCAAGTTTGTATAACAAAGAAATAATAAATACTGTGACTTGCTTGATAAAGTGTGTAATTATTCTAGTCACAAAGATAACGACCTTACTTACATAGAGCATTAAATCAAATTTTATTATTAAAATATATAAATAAATAAATAAACTCTGCAGATTACAAAGGATAATTTACAGAGGCACCTCTTATTTATTTAACATCCATATGGACTAACTGCTAGGGTACAAGAGGTAGATAAATAGGTAGGTAGGTAGGTAGTCATATATGATTTTTATTTCTCATCCAACAGCTTGATTCTCCATGCATAAAAGAACCCCTTAATTAATTTATGCTGCAGAGTTTAAACAAGAAAATAAATAACATTATGAATAATATATATCCAAAGCTAATTAACCTTAAAAAACATTACATTTATATATAGCTTAAGAGAGAATAAAATTAAAGGAAAACGGAAGGGACTTACGAATTGCAGTCGACGTTAGGACCAATAAAAAAGGAGGCAGAAGGAAGGCCACATTTCTGAGGAATAGTAGCAATATTGGAAAGCTGGAATGCAGAAGCAGATTTCTTCAGGCAGGTGCACAATTGTCTCCTATCTGTTGCGGTTCTAGCCATTCGGCCGAGTTGTTTCACCGCACTGCAGCATCCACCAGGTGGCTCGGAGGTTGCACCCGCTGCATACGAGGAGCATTGCCGCAATGATGCACCTAGGTCACTGCAGCTCAGTGCCTCCCCTGGTTCCACCATCAAATTGGCCAGCACTGCAAACACCACCATGAAATAAACACTCGTAGAATATTTGGCCATTTTGCTAATTTTTCTCTACTAATTTTTATGTATATATGTAATGTAGGAATTAAGAGTATGAGTTGAGGAGAGATTTGCAGGCCATGGTTATATTTATAGGCTAGTTGAGCTAGGCAAGTGTTCAATAAATTGACTTGTATCTTCAATTAGGATTGTAGCCATTTCTTTTACGTCTCTTTGTCAAGATGAGTATGCATGTGATGGTTTCTGGTTAGGCTTTAATTGAATTTGTTGTGAGCTCTAATTGAATGGCAGAGCTATATATATGACGGCAACATTTGGGATTTTGCATTTCATTACTACGTTAGAAAACTGCATCTATAAACTATCTTGCAATTGGTTTATGGTTGAGAAAGATTGTGATTATTGAGGTGTGGAATTTTAGTCATAGTTGTATACGGCTAAGGAACCTACAAACATTTAATTCAATCGCATCTTACAAGTTTACTGCAGCATGCAGATTATCATGCAGTTTTTAGGAGGAATTTGGCAATACCTGCATAAATGCATGCATGCAAGTGTACACTGTGTTTGAGCGACAAGTAGCACTATGTAACAATTTCGGTCAATAAACAAACATTCACCATTTTTTTCATCAAATAATCTAATCGATTGAAATATATTGAAACTGTATACTTACGAACTATTACGATTACAATACAGACAATTAAAATAATAATTCTTTCAAACACAATAACATAAAATAAGGAAAAGGATCCATAGTAACAATTATAGTGGACACTACATATACTCCTGAAAATTGAAAAACAATCTAAATCCAAAAGTAATATATGTACATCTCAGTAGTTCTTCAATACAAGTAAACGAATAACCGACTATCATTATAACGATACACTCAAATTTGAACAATATATCTTCAACCATTCACGTACCAGAAAAATTGTCACAAACGAAAAAATGTGGCCCAACTAGGGAAATGATAATGAATTGAAATCCTCTCAACAAAAAAAAAAAAGAAAAAGAATCAATCATGCAGAAAACAAAACCACGAAACGAAGAAATTATTAAAGCATAAAAAGAGAGAACTAGGGCGGGTCTCTCTAAAATAAGGAGAACCCTCCCCAGACCTAAGTTAGAGACTAGGATTTTAGTCTACAGAGAACAAACATTAATTCAACATTTAACTTTCAAGTTTAATAATGAAAAATGACCATTGCAAAAAAACTATACTCTCTCCTACCTTACAACAAATATAAGATCATTATTAACTTTTTGAAATTGATTTAAGATATTTTGAACTTATAATTGATACATATTTATTTTATTTTATTTATTACAGTTATAAATATTGTAAATTATCTAAAAAATAATATTCATTATTTGATAAATTTTAATAAATCTTATTAATTTTGAGTTTAAAAATATCTCAACTTTTAAAATGTAAAATTGATCTTATTATTGAGACTATACTTTAAAAAGTTAATAATAATAATAATAATAATAGTCAAAAGCACCATTGTTCTATTACTCCCTCCGTCCCACGATAAAAGTCCTTATTACTATTTTGAGTTGTCCCATGTTAAATGTCCACTTTCTTTTAATAACCAAACTTTTACACATTTTTCCCTATTATGCCCGTAGCATTAAATATCTCATACTTTTTTTATTATAATTCTCTCTCCATATTTAATGATATTATTATAAATAATTTTATCATTTTATTCTTTTTCTTAATATACGTGAAAAAAGTCCACCAGAACTCTTATCCTGAGACGGAGGGAGTATAAAATAGAAGACCGAGGGAGTACTAATTATTACTTTAAACATTAGTTGGAAAAAATATACATTTTAAGTTTGTAAACCCACGTGGATAATATATTCAAAGCTGTACTTCATGATTTGTAGTTTTGGGCCTTTTGGCCCAAGGTGGAAGCAGATTACACATTTCTGGTTTATAGGCCACGCTGAGAAGCAAGTAAAATGGGATTATGGCATGTAATAAAATCTACAGGAATAATATATATTTTTTAATTCATTTCCTCACTATAACTAAGATACATCATGAACATACATGAGTGAAATTAACTTTATCTCAATTTTGTTAACATTCCTACAACCATTAATTTGAACCAAGATATTATTATTATTATTATTATTATTATATTGTCCTCTGATTAAATATACAATTTAATTGTCTTTTAAGTCAAACAACGACATATTAAAATTCTGTGAATTTATCCAATGTTAGTTGATATAGACAAGTTTAAATATAAATTACTACCTTAAATTATTGATATTTTTTTTTATTTCAGTGATTGGCCTTTCAATTTTGTCAATTAGATGATTAAACTATTTTTTTTTCACTTTCGTTCAATTGGACATGTCACGTCATAAATTGATGATGCATGACCCGCTAACTAAGCTAACTAATGCTTATTTGTAATTAAAAAACTTTAATTTAAACATTTTTTTAAACATTTAACTGTAAATATATGGAAAATGATTCATAACATGTATTTGCTATGGATGAAAAATGGGCAAATAGCATCTTCACCATACATTATATAAATTAAAGGCTGAAATTCAAAATGCTATTACGCCGTCTGCTAGTTCAACTATCGTACACCAAAAAAGAAATTTTCTGACAGAATTGCCCCCATATTTGTCCCCATATCAAGCGAGTGAATCTGGTTAATTAATGGTTAATTAATGTAAATACTAAATCCGAACACGATTTCACTCTACGCCTTTTGCTTTTGTATCAGATCTACAGATCTCGAATATTACGCCTTGGGAGATCTTGAATATTACGCCTTTCCCAAATATTTTACTTTTGTATTAGATCTACAGATCTCGAATATTATGCCTTGGGAGATCTCGAGTACCAGAGAAAAAATGGAGTTGTTTTAAGTCTTCTTCTTCTTCTCAATTACAAGTGTTGATCTTGTTGATAATTATTGGCCTTTCAACGACCAATCAGAAAACAAATGTCGCAGAAGCCAGGCCACTGTCTTCTTCTTCTTCTTCTTTCACTTTCTTGAAGTTTTTGGGAAGTTTGGGAATAGTTTGCAAGTGTTGTGATGGCGCCGAGGGATAGTGCAAAACTACATGGGTTGAGCCTTGCTCTCACCTCCAATGTCATCCATGGGAGTTGCTATGATCATTCATATTCTTTCTGCCTCCTTTTTGTTAGACCAATATAAATTGTACATATAGAGCATATATACATACTAGCTGAATGATTCCAAGCAATACATTTTGTACGAGGATTATATATACAATTACAAGTCTCCCAGTTATATAAATTCAACTCATTTCTATCGGATATTTTGTCCATTTTGGACTACAAATCCGAATTCCCTAAAATTTTAAAATGAAACCTGCCCTATTTTTGAAATTTTCTTATTAATTCCACTTATGGCTTCTTAATTAATTGTTTGTTTCTTGGTGATAAATATAGAGAGATTAAACAAGTTATCCCAAAGCGTAACATACGAGATCTGTACAAAAGCGTAGAATGAAATCGTATTCCGCTAGTTGAACCAGCGAAATTAATTTAGTATTTATATTAATTAACCGCTCGCTTGATATGGGGGCAATTCTTTCTGAAAATTTCTTTTTTTGTGTCCGCTAGTTGAACTAGCGGAGTGCGTAATAGCATTTTGAATCTTAGCCCTTAATTTATGTAATGTACGGTAAATATGTTATTTGCCTATTTTTCATTTATAGTAAATAAATACTATGGATCATTTTTCTATATATATATATATATATATATATATATATATATATATATATATATATATATATATATATATATATATATGATTTAATCGTGTGCGAGACAGTTCTTTGTAAATTTGCTCAAAGTTTAATCAAGTTTAAAATCCATACATTTAAAGGTTGAGATTGGTTGATTTTTTTTCATGCTTCTGACATGGTGGCGATCCTTAATCCTTTTTGTTCGTTAGCTTATTACATTACTGCCTCTAACAATTTATTACACATCTGCCGCTACAAGCTCATGCGGTAGGGGTTGACAAAATTATTCATATATTGGCTTAAGTCCTCATAATCTTCTCTCCCCTGCAATGTAGTCCTTAAATCTCTTCATATATATAGCTAGTAATGAAGTATAGATATTTCATATAGCTAGTCTAAGTAATGAAAAACATTATTCCTCTTGGCAGTACAAAGCATCTAAAAGAAATAGCGTTTTTTGTTGGTGGGCAGCCATCTTCTTCTGGGAAAAAGAGATTAAAGGACTACATTGCAGGGGAGAGAAGATTATGAGGACTTAATCCAATATAGGAATAATTTTGTCAACTCCTACCGCATGAGCTTGTAGCGGCAAGTGTGTATTAAATTATTAGGAGCAGTAATGTAATAAGTTAACTAGACAAAAAAAGATAATTGGCTCGCACATAGCTATAGCGGCAGAGGGAAAAATTGACAAATCTCAGCCTTTAAATGTATGGATCAACGGATGTAAACTTGGTTCTTTTCAGGTCACTATAACAACTTTTGCGCTAATTAAATCCCTATATATATATATATATATATATATATATATATATATATATATATAAGTAATGACAAGTGTTAGAAACCACTTCCAAAAAAACATTAAATACTAACATATATATATATATATATATATATATATATATATATAGCTAGTTTAAGTAATGAAATTATTGGGATATTTCATATTAATTTTAAATTGGATAAATTTAAAAATGTAGATAAGTTAATAAGTATAGTAGAGCATCAACCTAATAAGTTAACTTTTTAGGTAAGGAGGTGGTCTAACATGTTTATTAGATTCGATCCCTGCAAGTGCGTGTTGCATTAGTGATGAATTGATGTGGGATGGATAGTACAATTCTGCTACAAATTGGTATTAGAGTTCATGGTTCGATGGGCCCAAATATCAACTTCAGGATGTGAGGGTGAATTCGCAGGTCTCGTGGGTGGAACAAATAGAGTTAAATCAGATGGAGCACGAGATGATTTGAGTCGGGTGGAGTTGCTCAGACACGTTTGCCTCAGGTGTGGTGTAATAGTATTAGAGTCGAGCAAAGCTCTTGAAGTACTCAAATGTGAAGTATGATTTGAATCGGGTAGAGCGGGCTCAGATGGCTCTGGAAAAGTTGCTCAGACACGTTTGTCTCTGACGTGGTGGAGTAGTATTAGAGTCGAGTAGAGCTCTTAAAGGATTCAGAGAAGGTGTACTTAATGGTGAATAATACTCTAGTATGATACTTGTAATGAGTATTCAAGTAAAAGGTGGAGATTGTTGGGATATTCTACATGAATCTCACATTAAATAAATTTAAGAGCGTATATGAGTTAATAAGTATGGTAGAGTATCAACTTAATAGGTTAACTTTTAGATAAAAAAATGAGCTTTTACTTCAACATTCATTCATTGGCTTTTTTTACTGCTTTACTGGTAATCAAATAGATTGTATTCTTATAGTCGAATAGTGGAGCTTTATGCTCGCACTATATGTACGTTGATTTTGTCCCCGGCCGTATCGAGCTACCAAGTTTGTATAACAAAGAAATAATAAATACTGTGACTTGCTTGATAAAGTGTGTAATTATTCTAGTCAAAAAGATAACGACCTTACTTACATAGAGCATTAAATCAAATTTTATTATTAAAATATATAAATAAATAAATAAACTCTGCAGATTACAAAGGATAATTTACAGAGGCACCTCTTATTTATTTAATATCCATATGGACTAACTGCTAGGGTACAAGAGGTAGATAAATAGGTAGGTAGGTAGGTAGTCATATATGATTTTTATTTCTCATCCAACAGCTTGATTCTCCATGCATAAAAGAACCCCTTAATTAATTTATGCTGCAGAGTTTAAACAAGAAAATAAATAACATTATGAATAATATATATCCAAAGCTAATTAACCTTAAAAAACATTACATTTATATATAGCTTAAGAGAGAATAAAATTAAAGGAAAACGGAAGGGACTTACGAATTGCAGTCGACGTTAGGATCAATAGAAAAGGAGGCAGAAGGAAGGCCACATTTCTGAGGAATAGCAGCAATATTGGAAAGCTGGACATTAGGGAATGCAGAAGCGGATTGCTTTAGGCAGGTGCACAATTGTCTCCTATCTGTTGCGGATCTAGCCATTCGGCTGAGTTGTTTCACCGCACTGCAGCATCCACCAGATGGCTCGGAGGATGCACCCGTTGCATACGAGGAGCATTGCCCCAATGATGCACCTAGGTCACTGCAGCTCAGTGCCTCCCCTGGTTCCACCATCAAATTGGCCAGCACTGCAAACACCACCATGAAATAAACACTCGTAGAATATTTGGCCATTTTGCTAATTTTTCTCTACTAATTTTTATGTATATATGTAATGTAGGAATTAAGAGTATGAGTTGAGGAGAGATTTGCAGGCCATGGTTATATTTATAGGCTAGTTGAGCTAGGCAAGTGTTCAATAAATTGACTTGTATCTTCAATTAGGATTGTAGCCATTTCTTTTACGTCTCTTTGTCAAGATGAGTATGCATGTGATGGTTTCTGGTTAGGCTTTAATTGAATTTGTTGTGAGCTCTAATTGAATGGGAGAGCTATATATATGACGGCAACATTTGGGATTTTGCATTTCATTACTACGTTAGAAAACTGCATCTATATATCTTGCAATTGGTTTATGGTTGAGAAAGATTGTGATTATTGAGGTGTGGAGTTTTAGTCATAGTTGTATACGGCTAAGGAACCTACAAACATTTAATTCAATCGCATCTTACAAGTTTACTGCAGCATGCAGATTATCATGCAGTTTTTAGGAGGAATTTGGCAATACCTGCATAAATGCATGCATGCATGCAAGTGTACATTGTGTTTGAGCGACAAGTAGCACTATGTAACAATTTCGGCCAATAAACAAACATTCACCATTTTTTCATCAAATAATCTAATCGACTGAAATATATTGAAACTGTATATTTACGAACGATGAAAATATTACAATACAAAGAATTAAAATGATAATTCTTTCAAACACAATAACATAAAATCAAGAAAAGGATCCATAGTAACAACTATAGTGGACACTACATATACTCTTGAAAATTGAAAAACAATCAAAATCCAAAAGTAATATATGTACATTTGAGTAGTTCTTCAATACAAGTAAATGAATAACCGACTATCATTATAATGATACACTCAAATTTGAACAATATATCTTCAACCATTCACGTACCAGAAAAATTGTCACAAACGAAAAAAAAAGTGACCCAACTAGAGAAATGAAAATAAAATCCTCTCAAAAAAAAAAAAAGAAATCAATGGAGAAAACAAAACCACAAAAAGAAGAAATTATTAAAGCATAAAAAGAGATAACTAGGGTGGGTAGATCTCTCTAAAATTAGGAGAACCCTCCCCAGAACTAAGATAGAGAGTAGGATTTTAGTCTACAGAGAACAAACATTAATTCAACATTTAACTTTCAAGTTTAATAATGAAAAATGACCATTGCAAAAAAACTATACTCTCTCCTACCTTACAACAAATATAATATTATTATTAACTTTTTAAAATCGATTTAAGATATTTTGAACTTATAATTGACACATATTTATTTTATTTTATTTTATTTATTACAATTATAAAATATTATAAATTATCTAAAAAATAATATTCATTGTTTGGTAAATTATAATAAATCTTATTAATTTTGAGTTTAAAAATATCTCCACTTTTAAAATGTAAAATTGATCTTATTATTGAGACTATACTTTAAAAAGTTAATAATAATAATAATAATAATAAGAATAAGAATAGTCAAAAGCACCACTTTTCTATTATAAAATAGAAGACGGAGGGAGTACTAATTAGTACTTTAAACATTATTTGGAAAAAATATACATTTTGAGTTTGTAGGCCCACGTTGATAATTTATTCAAAGCAGTTTGTAGTTTTGGGCCTTTTGGCCCAAGGTCGAATTGTGGTTTATAGGCCACGCTGAGAAGCAAGTAAAATGGGATAATGGCATGTAATAAAATCTGCAGGAATAATATTTTTTTTTAATTCATTTCCTCACTATAACTAAGATACATACATGAACATACCTGAGTGAAATAATTTTATCTCAATTTGGTTCACATTCCTACAACCATTAATTTGAACCAAGATATTATTATTATACTGTCCTCTGATAAAATATACGATTTGTTATTTAGAGTCATATTAAAATTTTGTAAATTTATCCAATTTTAGTTGATATAGACAAGTTTAAATATAAATTGCTATCCTAAATTATTGATATTTTTTCACTTCAGGTCTTTTAATTTTGTCAATTATATGATTAAACTATTATTATTATTTTTCACTTTCGTTCAATTGAACATGACACGTCACGTCATAAATTGATGACGTGGTCCGCTAACTAATGCTTATTTGTAATTAAGAAATTTTAATTTAAATAATTTTTTTTTATTTTTTTAAACATTTAACTGTAAATATGTCAAACCATCGTTTACAAATATAAAAGGAAAACATATTTTTCATAATATAAAAAATTAAATAAGTAAATAATTAACATAAAATAGAAAATTTTATACAATTACCAAAAAATAGTTAAATAAATAACATAAAAATTAAAATTAATTACTCAATTAACTTTACTCAAACAAATAATATAAATTAAATAAATTACACAAATAATATAAATTATACAATTAACACAAACTAAATAAACTAGACCATTAATAAATTGCAAAATAAAATCAATTTAGCAAATTAGCAATTCCTCGTCAGAATTATCCATAGACCCAAAACTTCCATCGTCAGCATCCACCATCAACAATAGCCCTGAAATCTCTATTCCACCAAACACGTCACCAGATCTCCGCCATCCACCTCCGGTCAAATGGAGCAAAACACCTCTCGAAACCTTTTAATAGATACATCTCTATCTCACACTCTCACTCTAATAGGAGGTCCACAGAAACCATACGAACCGCCACCTAGCTTTGAGACTCATCACCTTCTCCCTTCAAGCTCCTTCTCTCTCTATATTATATGTGAACACATAGAAAACCCTAACTTTTTTTCGGTTTGATTCTTTCTCAAAACGATTATAATTTCCCGATTAAATTTCTAATTAAAATTTAACATCTTGGTTATGATGATTGAGTGGGTGTGTTTGTGTTGGTTGGTTGGTGGTAAATTAAAAAAAATAATTTTTAACTGGTGTGTGTTTTCCTTGAATGGTCGTGGTGGTGGTGATATGATGGTGGCTGGTTTGATGCCGGTGATGACTGGTTGGGTGGTGACGGTAGTTGGTTTGATGCGGCGGCTTGGATGATGTCTTTATGCTTTTTCTTATTTTCTTTAATTTGTTATGTGATTTACTAACTTACAGTTTTGCCCCTCTAACATAAAATCTCATTTAGTTTCGTTGTTTTTTACAAATAAGCTAATGTTATCCTAGTCAGGGTCACGTTATTAATTTATGATAGGGTATATAATGAAAGTAAAAAAAATTAATAGTTTAATTATTATAATTGGTAAAATTTAAAATTGAATTATTGAAGTGGAAAAATATCAATAATATAAGGTATTAATTTATATTTAAGCCATATAATTATTATACTTGTATAGTATATAACAAAATTACTAATCATAAAATTTATTTTATTCTAAATTTTTATAAGTTATATTAATTTTGAGGTTTAATATATAGTTGTTTAATTTTAAAACTCAAATTATATATCTAATTTTTAAACGGATGATGTGGTTACGGGAAGAATGAGAATATATCACTTCACTTGAATTTTAGTTAGGATAAATTACATATACTAGTACATTTATAAAAGTAATTACGAAAATCATACAGCTTATAAAATAATTATAAAAAATATGACAATTTATCATATATATTTACAATACTAATTATATTAGAGTCCTTAATTTAAGGGTTAATATTATTTTGGTGATATACATAAAATTAGTTTCCATCTTCCTTCTTGATTTCGCTTATTCTCCATTAATATTCTCTCTCTTCTCCTTATTACTTCTCTCTCTCCTTACCGCTTTATCTCTCTAATCTCAAATCCACTCGTCGTCAGTCGTCATGCGTCTTCTCTCTCTTGCCGCCATGGTCGTAACACCAACACTCTCAACTCGCTCGTCAGTCGTCCTCTTCTTCATCTCTTGGTATTTCTTCATCTACCGATATATTTTTCATCTAATATTTCTTCATCTACTGATATTTCTTCTTCTTTTGTATTGGTATTTCTAATTGGTATTTCTTCTTTTCTTCATATTCATCATTAATTAATTAGTCTTCTTTTTCTATTAATTAGGGCGATATTTTTTTTTTTTTTTTTTTCTTTTTGATCGATATTTCTACTAATATTTTAATTTTTTCTCTTGATTAGTCTTCTTTTTTGGTATGTAAATTAATTAGTTAATTATTTTTAATTTACTTTTGTTCAGACTTGTTGATTCACTGTGTTGTTCATTTTAGTGAAAAAAGGTTTTGGATCGTAAAGCATACATGTTGTTCTATTATCATATAATTTTTAAAGGTGTGTTAATTTAAATTTTGTTAGTGTTACTATCATATAACCTGTTTAGTTACTTCTCGCATTATGTTTTTGGTTCTTTGTTAATTTGTGATTCGGATATCATTTTTGTTACCTTGATTTGGTATTTTGGTTACTTTTTTATGTTGTTATGGTTACCATGTATTTGCTTAATATACATGGTTGATTAAACCTGTTTTAAGTGTACATGTTGTTTATGTATTGGTTACCATTAATATATATTTTGGTTACTAACATATAATTTGTTTGTACATGTTGTTTATGTATTGGTTACCATTAATATATATTTTGGTTACTAACATATAACTTTTTGGTTTTTTCATTAGTATATTTTTTGTTACTGTTACCTTATGATTTGGATACCATTTTTTTTCTCTCAATTAGAATTTTGGTTACTTTTATATGTTGATTTGGTTACAATGTATTTATTTAGTATACATTGGTTGACTAAATTGGGTTTGGTCTACATGTTGTTTATGTGTTGGTTACCATTAAAACATGGTTTGGTTACTTTTATATGTTATTTTGGTTATAACGTATTTGCTTAGTATACATTGATTGACTAAACTGAGTTTGGACTACATGTTGTTTAGTATACTAGACTTATTTATGGGGGCTTGATGTAATGCTTACGTTGTAGCTACGTCAAGCAATAAAAAATAGATACTATCATATAACTGTTTGGTTACTTCTGCATTATGTTTTGGTTACTGTTAGTTTGAGATTCGGATACCATGTTTGTTACCTTGATTTGGTATTTTGGTTACTTTTTTATGTTGTTATGGTTTCCATTTATTTGCTTAGTATATACATGGTCGATTAAACCGATTTTGGTGTATATGTTGTTTATGTATTGGTTACCATTAAAACATGTTTTTGTTCTTATCATATAAATATTTGGTTACTTATTTAGTATGTTTTTGTCATTCGTTAGTTTCGATTTGGATTCCATTTTTTTTTTCTTGAGTTGGAATTTTGCTTATTGTTTTTTTTTGTTGTTCTCGTTACAATATATTTGCTTAATATATGGGTTGACTAAACTTTGTTTGGTCTATATGTTGTTTATGTATTGGTTACCATTAATATATGTTTTGTTACTTAATATATAACCTGTTTGGTTACTTCATTAGT
This sequence comes from Panax quinquefolius, assembly GCA_020205615.1. Lineage (NCBI taxonomy): Eukaryota > Viridiplantae > Streptophyta > Magnoliopsida > Apiales > Araliaceae > Panax > Panax quinquefolius. Next base: position 4,183,464 of record CM035171.1, read on the forward strand.
ATATTTTTGTTATCGTTAGCTTATGATTTGGATACCATTCTTTTCTCTCAATTGAGATTTTGTTATGTTATATGTTGTTTTGGTTACAATGTATTTGTTTGGTAAACTGCTTTATGATATAAATATTGTTTATATCTCGTTACTAATGATTTGTGTAAATTTGATTTTTTTATTTGCAGTTATGGAATCTTTACTTATGGGGAATGCAATAGAAAATTCATTGAAAAAGTTATATATTGGTGTGATATGGAAGTTCAGAACATTATTACCAAGAAATTGAACCCAAGGCAGTTGAAGAAGTTTAAGGCATCATTAGTTTGTGGATGTATTATTTTGTAAATAATAAACCCAAGTCATAATAAACCATGTATTTGCTTAGTATACATTGATGTATTATTTTGTAAATTCCTTCAAATATATTCTACAAGGTTTATGTTATTCTATTTCTACTTCCATTTCCACAAACACATCTTACATATTACAGTTACTTTTATATAACTATTTGGTTACTTCTTTATTATGTTTTGATTCTATGTTACCTTATGGTTTGGCTATTATTATTGTGTCCTCAATGTAGGATTTGAGATACTTTTATTTTTTTTTATTCTCGTTAATATGTAATTGTTTAGTATACATGGATTGCCTTAAACCGGGTTTCATTACATGATGTTTACATTTTGGTTACCATTAAAATATGTTATGGTTACTATCATATAATTATATGGTTACTGTTTTATTATGTTACATTATGGTTATAGTATACATGGATTGCTTAAACCGAGTTTCATTACATGATGTTTCGCTTTTGGCTACCATTAAAACATGTTCGTTCTTATCATATAATTATATGGTTACTATTTTATTATGTTATATTATGGTTACTGTTATTAGTAACCAGATATTTACAAGCTTGTATCAGGACAAACATTAATTGTTAAATGTATATGTGTGAGTGTCCTATTTATCTACAAGCTTGTTAGTAATCAGAATAATTATCATAGATAGTTTACTAGCTTGTTAAGAATCAGATAATTATAAGATTGTATCAAGATCGTTATAAGCTTCAGATCAAGAATGTGATAAAGCTTGTATATGTTTACTTTATATTGATAACTCATGATGGAATCAAAATAAAAATATTAATCAACATCAATTTTGGTTATCTTGACACCATCAAAATGTTACCAACCATGTGGTTAATGGTTACTAACAAGAAACAATTATATATTCTGTAAACAATTAGATTTGTTGTATTAGTTCTTTATCGGTCTCCATTGTTTAACAACCTGAATAAACATTATAAAGTAACCAAATCAATATTAGACAAGAACTAAATTACATAATATTAGTAACGTAAAAAATAAACCAAATTTTTACATGCAAATTTGAAGGCCTAAATGATGGAATTCGACAAAAACCATGCGAGTTCACCAAAGAAAGTCTGGTGACTTTTGATCGTCAATTCGCTTCCAATGAAATTAGGCTCAAAACGCGCCAAAATCCGTTACATCTCAAACTTGACGGAAAATTGCCAAATTGTCACCGCAACCAAATAAACATTATCATCAGAACTAATTAAATAAAGATACAACAACCAATATTTAACAAATTGTATGAAGGTAACCAATGTAGTCAATAAGTAACTACCAATATAAAATAAACAATTATAAAACTCAATAACATTATAGAGTAACCAAATAAACACCTTTCAAAGATTCTAAATACATATTATACAAAGAATCAAGATATATGTAATTAGTAGCCAAGATTATAAAAATATTTTTACATTTATTTTACAACCAAAATAATCAATAATGACTTTGTTACAAATTAAAGACTAATGTGTATAAAGGTAACCAAATGTAGTTAATCAAGAACCATCAATATAAAAAAAAAAGATAAAACACACGGTAATATTATGTAGTAACCATGGTAATATTACACAAGAAACAAGTCAAAGATTATAAACTAACCAAATCCAGATTAGAAAGAACTCAACATATATTTACTTAGTATCCATAACATAAAACATATTTGACAAAGATTTTACAAAGAAAAAACAAATAATATAAAAATATCAATATGTACTTTAAAGGTGTATTAGTTACTATTAGTCCAAACATCAAATTTGGTGTATTAGTTACTATTAGTCCATGTAACCAATACAATGTAGTCAATAAGTAACATCCAATATAAATGAAACAATTACAAAAGAATATAACATTATAATTTTACACAAGAACTGTGTCAAAGACTATTGAGTAACCATTATAATTTTATAAAAGACACCAACTCAAAGAATATTCAAGAATCATATAATGTTACACAAGAATCGAATCAAAGATTAATTCAATAACCAAAATAACCAAGTAAAAATAGGGGTTTCTTCAGATTTTACAATAAAAACAACCAAGATAATTTATTTGTTACCAACTAAAAGCGGACTTTTGTAAGAATGTAACCAATTTGGCTAACAAGTAACCATTAATATAAAAAACATAAGTAGAAGTGTACATTAATACGCTTCAAAGAACAATAATCAAAAGAACCAATTAATCATCGCGAGTAATTAAGTTTGCATTATTCAAGAATCAAGTCAACATGAGTCACTAAATAATATTTTTACACAAAGAACCAAGTCAAGATTATAATAATTTTATACAAGAACCAATTCGTAATTAGTCAATAACCATTATAGTGTTACACAAGAAACAAGTCAAAGATTTGTCAAGAACTCAATATAATATTACATAGTAACCAAATCAAGATTAATCAAGAATCAAGTCAAGATTAATTAGTAATATTATACAAGAACTAAAATAGCATTAGTCAAGAATTAAGACATCATTAGACGGTATAATGTTACACAAGAACTAATACAAAATAATCAAGAATCAAACCAACATTGGGACAAGAACCAATTTATATAACCTTAGTAACCATAATAATATAAAACATGTTTTCAAATACATTTTGCAAGCACAACATTCAAAGATTCAAACTTTGTGACAATTTAAGTTCGAAAAACTTAAGAAAGATAATCAATTTAGTAATTCAGTAGTAACTATAAGTATCTATATGCTTATAAGTTTTAAACTTACATACCACAAGATTTGAATCGAAGTCGATGTTGATTTTGTATTCAACAATCACCGCAACCTTTGCTTTTGGTTTCGATCTTCAAGGCGGCGTTGATTTTGTATGCTATTTTCGATCTTACAGATTCGTCACGACAACAGTTTTCTTCTTAGAGATGCAAGATTACTGCAGTGGTGTGTCGCGACGAAAAGCTTCGTCTTCTCCGATCTCGATTGGTGTGTTCTTGCAGAATGATTTAAAGGCTTCTTCTTCTCCGATACAAGATCTTGTCTTCTCCGATTGATTTGGCGTTGATCTGTCTTCTCCGATTGATTTTCTCAATTGCTTGAATTTAGGTGAGGTTAGTTACAAATATGAAAGGAAAATAACTGACGTGTGGGAGTTAATGATACGTGATTTTAGGAATCATAATATATTGTGTTTTGTTATTTTTGTAATTATTTTGTGTGTGTTTTATTTTTATAAATACTTTCTAATTGTTGTATATTAGTGTTAAGGACCCTAGTTAGTTATTCCACTGGCTAATCCCTTAATATTTCATGACTTGAGCGGCCCAGTCACATTCTATAATAAAAAAGCCCACTTTGGTAGTAAGAAAATGGGCCAAAAGCCATTGAGCAACTCAAAGCCATATATGTATAGTCCCCAAAATATTGCTAGTGCAGTCTAGTCAAAGTCTAGTTCAAAAATAAGGACAGTCGTCAGTCGTCACTCCAACTTTATTCTCGTTAGCATTAAGTTAATTTTAATTAAATAATTAATATAGTATCGATACGTAGATAAGAAGATAATTTTTTTCTGCACTTTGCAAATTGCAATTATATCCTTTTGAGTAGTCTTGTCTTCTTTTCTCCTTGTTTTTTTTTTCATTCGGTTTATTGGAATAGAGATAGAGACCGACCAACCAACCAATCAGTTTCTTCTGCTATCTTATTCTTAGAAAAATTAAAATATAGAAGAGATGCGGGTCGCACCATTCACAAATAGTGGGCATATAAAATGTGCCGAAAAAAGGACTACCTTTGGATTGGATTGTGTTTGGTTGCGAGTATAATCATATCCCAACCCATTACATAGTTAGTATAAATAAGTAAAAGTAAATAAATAACTTCACAAACACTCGTCAATTTCTCTCACTTGGCGGCAAAACCCTTTTGCTAGCAGCAGCAGCAAATTCTGACCGTTAATTCTTGAAAGAAAAAAAAACTATATGGAGAACTCAATGAAGAAGCAAGTTCTGCTCTTTTACTGCGTGGAATCAGAAGATCTTGCTCGCAAAGTCGCTTCTCAATCCGACCTTATTCACCTCCAATCCATTAACTGGAGGTTCTTTCTCTTTCCCTTTTTCTCTATCTATCTTTCTGTAATTATATGCATCTACATATGTTTATTTCGTCATAAAATTCAGTGATTCTTGGATTGCTTTATCTGCAGAAGACCCAAACAAGATTTTAGTTTCCTCTTTATTATCCGTGGTTTGCTCTACGTTACTTTGCTTCATTATCATGAAAATCGAGTTATGAATTCTTATTTTCGCTTTCTATTCTCTACATATGTACGTAAAATAGTGGCCTGTGTTGGGTTACTTTCAAATGCCCAAATATGTAAACCTATGTTGGGTTACTTTCCAAGAAACCTATGTTGGGTTACTTTCCAAGCTTAGATATATCTAAATTACATGAATGAAAGTCTAAATATCATTAAAAAAGTCCAATATCAACTGATTTAGCCTGGACCACATTCCTCTTTCATGGTGCATCTGGCTCTTGAGAGTTGGGCAGGAATCTTTGGCATTCTGATATGATATAATGTGAGGCAAAATATTAAAATTTTGCTTGCATGAGTAAATAGTAATCATGATCTAAAGCTAATTTCCTAACCAATTTGTGAGGCACTTATTGTTTGGTTTCAGACTTGTAATTATTGATCGCGGTGAAGATATAACTCCTTTATTACCTCTCCGTCTTTAATAATTACACGTGATTATTTTCAATGTACATTTTGCAAAGATTATCATGACTTTATTTTGTGAACTTTTTAAATTTTTTTTATCTTTTAGGGAATAGACAATTTATTTAACATGGAGGAGTACAGTTATAAACCATTTTCCATGTATCAGGAGTTTTGATGACGGATTCCCAAACCTATTCATAAACAATGCACAAGAAATCCGAGGGGAGCATGTTGCCTTTCTAGCATCTTTCAGTTCCCCAGGAGTTATTTTTGAACAGCTTTCTGTCATATTTGCACTTCCCAGGCTTTTCGTTGCTTCTTTCACATTGGTATTACCTTTTTTCCCGACTGGTTCCTTTGAGAGAATGGAAGAAGAAGGGGATGTCGCAACTGCATTTACCATGGCAAGAATATTATCTAATATTCCTATATCAAGGGGTGGACCAACTAGTTTGGTTATATATGATATACATGCTTTGCAGGTTGGTCATATTGCATTTCTTCTACTAACCATAAAATCTCTCCTCCCCTCTTGTGGTTATTTCAAGGTTTTCAAGGTCCCTTTGTTTCGTAAACACTACTCCTAAGAGTTATCTGATGCACCACTTTTACTCCTGTATTTTGGGGTATGAAAAAGAAACTCTAATAAATTTTTGAATCATCATTTCTTTCATAATATGAACGATCGGGAGGTGCAAGAGATATCATCCCTTCTCTTGTTGATATCCACCTCTTCGGATAAGCGATCTTGGACTCTCTAATTTCACGTGGGAGTTTCATTTGTGAGTCATACTTCTCTTATATAGTTGGAACCAATCCTTCAAAGTGGTTTCCTTTGTGGGAGAATGTTGTGATTGTCCCTTGGGAGTTACAGAGTTTCTCCTAAGTTTTTGGGGGGTTGGGAGGAGGAAGGATGGGAAGGTGCTTTGCCTTTGTGGTTACAAGTCTATTTTTATAAAGGGAAATCTCATTTTGGAACGTACACAAAGAAAAATATTAAAAGAAAAATATTGTAATATATCAAGGAAGAAGCAGAGGTACCTTAGATCCTGAGATGGTCAACGCATTAATGCCACTTAAAGAATAATATGGGAAAGTATGTAATGCACCTAGTCTTACGGTCAATAGTTTGCTTAGTTGAAGTCTTGAAGATTATATAATGCCCCCTGCTTAATATATTTTCTTGTTCCGTCTTTTGATCTCCCTCTGGCCTCTAGTACGTTTCTTTCCTGTAATTTCATAATTCAAGCTTGAAATGTCCTATTGTTTTCTATTTGTTCTTTCCTTCTTTCTTTTTAACTGAGTTATTAATCTTGTTTTTTATAAATATTTTAATGAGCTGTATTTCCTCTTTTTATAGATGATTTTCATAATTATCAACAAAGAGAACAATTAAAAACAAACTTAATCAGTTTTCATTATTTTGCACAAGCTCAAAGCATCTTCTGAAATCCTGTATTCTTTCTAATACCTAATTTTGGTTCTTGTGTCCCAAGCTGATCCCGTTTTTTATCTTATGTGTTTCATCTCTATAGGAAAGATTTTACTTTGGGGACCATGTTTTGCCTTGTTTTGAAACTGGTATTCCTCTGCTGAAGCAACGTCTTCACCAGCTCCCTGATGCAGATAATGTGAGTATTTTGCATAATCTCACTATGTAGGGTAGCCATAATTGTTTCTTTAGTGATTTCCATGAATTCTGTTGTAAATCTAGAATGGAATTTGTCTAGTAGTTCGTTCACTCTCTGTAACTTGTGTATTATCATTTTCCAGATAGTAGTTGCATTTCCAGATGATGGAGCTTGGAAGCGATTCCACAAGCAATTGGATCACTTTCCTATGGTTGGTTGATACCCTTTACGTATTTGTACTTCTGATTTATTTACTCTGTGTCTCTGCCCTTTACGTATTTGTACTTCTGATTTATTTACTCTGTGTCTCTGTCCTCCTTTTCGGGTTTGATGTCTTTTAGTGACAGGTGGTTTGTGCCAAGGTTCGTGAAGGCGATAAGTTTAATAGTTCGGTTGAAAGAGGGTAATCCTGCTGGTTTTCATGTAGTCATTGTTGATGATCTGGTGCAATCGGGAGGTACCCTAATTGAGTGCCAGGTAATTCTTGTTTTCTTACAAAAAATGCTTAAAGTCGCTCACAATATTTTCCATGTAGCATACTATTACAGCAAAAGCAGATGCACTATCCACGTAACACTCCCCCTCCCCCACCCTTTCTTATTTCTCGTCGAGTCAAGTTTTAAGCTGAGCTGGGAGGAATAGTCGGTTGGCCTAAAGACCATTTCATGGACTAATTTTGCATCAGTAGAATTCATTTTCGAAGCTTCTATCATGTGGATTCATTTGTAGCTATACTTGTTTCCATTTCAATAATCTCCATAAAATCATTATTGTGAACAATTTCTTAAAAGACTGTAGTTTCTAATCAGAAAAGTTGATACTGAGAAGTAATATTAAAACATGTTGGAACTAATAGGTCACACAAACATGGACTCCATTCGCCAACATTGTTTTCTTGTCCTGAACTCCTAATTTATCTTTCTCTTAAACTTTTTTCATATTACCAGAAAGTTTTGGCAGCTCATGGTGCAACCAAGGTGAGTGCATTTGTCACCCATGCCGTCTTTCCGAAGCGTTCGTGGGGGCGATTTGTTCACAAGAACGATGGTAATGACTTTGATGATGAATTCATATTGCTCTCTCCCTATATACTTGTAATCATATATATATATATATATATATATATATATATATATATATCTGAATTTTCTTGCAATACTTTGTCATCAGACTCGGAGAAGGTATTTACCTACTTTTGGATCACCGATTCATGCCCCCAAACTGTGAAGGCTATAGCTAACCAAGCTCCTTTTGAAGTTTTGAGTCTCTCTGGATCTATTGCAGATGCGCTCCAGATCTGAATGGATCTTGATTTATGTTGCGAGGAAAGTTAGCAGCTCAAAAGAACCCTTCTCCATGATGTTTATCATTATATTAGACAGCTATTAAAACAGGGGTTGGCTATGGGGGCATCATCAGATTTCCCTGGTACTTCACCCCACTATTTGCATGGATGTATCATAAGAATTACTATCTGAATATTTGCTAAAACAATACGAGAGCAAGTCTAATTTATTTTTCTTGAGGTTTTCATAGAAAACAGCTATACATGGTACAATTCGTCATAACATTTGTTCCTAGCTTAGGGGATGTTTGTTTAGAGTTAAATGATTGAATCGTTGAGTCATTCAGTGTGTGTTTTTTAAATAAAAATTGTCTGATGGTCAGATTTTTGGATTGAATGATCAAATGTAATTTTTTTTGGCTGAATAAAGTATTTTATATTTAATTTTTTTTTGCAATATTAATTATTATATTAAGTAATATTAAATAAATTTACAATAATTTAAAAAAAAATCAAAAGGATAAAATAATAAAATTTTATTATTCAAATGTTTCAAGCATGTCAATTTCAGAATTTTGCTTCATTATTACTTAAACATTCAGAATTATTTCATTCAATTTTATTAAGCATCCCCTTTGTTTCATTCAATTTTACTCCCTCCTCCCAGGATAAAAGTCTTTATTACTATTTTGGGTTGTCCAATGTTAAATGTCCACTTTCTTTTAATAATCAAATTTTTACACATTTTTTCTTATTATGCCCGTAGCAATAAATATCTCATACTTTTCTTATTCTAATTCTCTCTCCATATTTAATGACATTATTATGGGCAATTTTGTTATTTTATTCCTCTTCTTAATATGCGTGAAAAATCCACAAGGACTTTTATCCTGGACGGAAAAAGTATCAAACATCCCCTTTGTTGCAATTGAACTAGCTAAGTTACCATTGAAATAGATAGAGATTCCAAATACAACATACTTCAAGACAGAAGGAAAATGTAAAGTTATCTGCATATTACTAGCAGAGATGAATTTCAAGTAAAAATGCAACATTAATCAACCAATCCAGAAATGAAATTGGATCATAAACACGAGTCTGCTAATCTGCAATATATTTTCAACAATGCTTAAATTACACCATTGTTTTAGGCACATTGAAAAAAACAGGCAACATATCCAGGGGTCTGTTTGCCACTCTTCTATACACTTGTGAAAACAGCCCCTAGCTCTATATTTCCAATATCCACAAGAATATACATGAACATGAATTATATTTCCAGACAGAAATTACCCAGCCCCAACTAAGGGAAAACACTGGAAATTGACAAAAATAAGCAAAACAGAAGGGGAGATCACGGCTAGCAATGCATCTGGCAGCAGGAAGACTTCACTAGTCAGCTGGATGCCTCAAATTATTTTTTTCCCTATGTTGAATGTCATTGTTGGTCAGCCTATAATCAAAATGCTTCCCCTGCCACTTTTCTTGAATCTTGCTTGGCGAATGCTAGGAGTATCCATTACCCAAAAACCGGACACTGCCTAGTATATAAGTTATCGATTATTTTTTGTCTTAGTTTGTACACTTGTGCAACAGTTAGTACTAATGACCGTCACTTCTCAAGGCTGATACTCAGATAGTTCAGTGCATGTTTAATTCTTCTATGGATTCTCTTCTGGGTTACTGGTTGGGCTCTCCAAGGAATCTCCTGAATAAGACCCATCTGGCTGACGAATACATATATTCAAGTTGTTGTAGGGGAAAGGTTCCTGGATGATCCAAAATTATACACACGAGGTCAGAAGATGAATTTATTTTTAAGTATATGGCCGGAGGATAACTCTAAAAATTTAAGCAATAATTTAAATATATAAAATATAAAGTGTACAGATCAAGCTTCTACACAAGTTTTAATTTGGCTTCAGCTATCAAGATTGGAAATCGAAAATGTAGTCTAGTTGGATGAAGCACAAGGATTGCCACCCTTTACACTATTACACAGGGCCAGAGGGGTGTAATGAAAAGTCCCTTCTCTATCTAAACCTTGTAGTATCGTTTTTTTTTAATTATGAGATGAGAGCATTACCAAATCATTGATAGGTTTCGTAAGTATCATATACTCCCCCTCTCTAGGGCCCCTACTAATCTTTCCACTTCAAGACTGTTTTTAACCAGTGACACAGGAAACTGAACCAATGAACTACAAATTAATGCCACATCCCTTGGGGCCGAAGTATCCTGTCCGCCATAAGCATTGCTAGTATTTTTGGAAACACAATAAAATAGGCAGCATTTGAAAGGTTATTTGGAGGTCAATTTTTGGATATCTACTTGAAGTTGGATGGTATATTCAGTTCGTTTTTTCATTATTATTTTGGAGTGCCCACAATACCCATTCTAAGGGTGACGAAAGATTATACTTTCTCTTTGTCAATTGGTCAGAAATATAATTAGCTTCTGAGACGAGGATAAAAATTGAAGAAGTAATGATATGTAGATCAGCAAGGAAGAATTTTACTATAGAAACTGAAATATTTGGTTAGAGAAGCCGAGATATAAAAGTTATGGAGCGAAGTTGAAGATGAGAAGAAAACATTTGACGTATTCTCCTTACCTGATCACCAATTCCTTGGCCCTCTGACTGAAAGAGGATTGGCCTACATCGCTTGTCTTCATTCATCAGATTTGAATTCTGGAAATGAGTAACAAGGGCTCCCTTGCCTTGGATGCGTGCATATGCTAATGAAGCAACTTTTTCACTATTAAACTTTTCCCATTTCTTCCCATTAAATGCCTGCACAAGTTTTGAAATAATAATCATTTTTTAAAACTTCAAAAGAGTAGCATATGGAAATTTAAGCTTGTGGCTTGCTAGTCTAAAATGTGAAGACACGGAACTGGTCTTGGAAACAGTACGAATCAGAAGGTACACAAGTACATATACCACCAGCTCGAAGTCAATTGAATAAATTCTAATAGGCAAAAGTATAATAATAATAATAATAATAATAATAATAATAATAATAAATCACCTCTCAGCAACATAGCAAAGGATAGGAAAATGAACCTGATAGAAGGAGACAATATGTGAGGGAGAAACCATGTTGATAAAGGCATAACCAACATTACATTTATTCTGCAGCCAAACAAGAAAACATCCAACAGTCATTCATGGCGAGGGAAAATAGTATAGCGTATAATATACTATAATTAATTACCTTAAAATCAATTGGCAAGTACAAAAAATCATAAGTACCCCTGTGATATTCATCAATAGCTAACAGCAACATCTTTGAAGTGTACCTTAAAGAAAGAGCAGATAAGCACAAGTATCAAGATGCCAGCAATCTCCATAAGGATTACAGGTTCTACACTAACATGCCATGAATTTTTAGTTTGTTCTTACTTGTTGGGGATGTTTTTTATCATTAAAGTAGTCCTATTATCTTCCCCGCTGATGATTTTATCCAAGTCAAGCTGATATTGCTTCTTGTTTTCCATCTGGTTCCCGGCATACTCGACTCGCCGAGCCCGTCCCCTTTCAGTCAATCCCTCATTTATTGCTCCTGTTCCTTGATAAGAACCATTCCCGAAGAATATAGGAACATTCCTTCGCATTGACATCATTCTGGAACTAGGAGAACCACTTTCAATCATGTTTCCGAGTGGAGCAATGCCAACACTCATAGCCCCAAGGGGACCCATATTCACATAACTTCTGTTATTGCGACTTAAACCCACACCTCCAAATGCTACTGGGCTCAGGAAGGATGTTTCAGGTGACTCTGGTAAGTAGCTGAAATGGCTGTCAAGAGGAATGCCAGATGGAGCAGATCCCACATGATGGTGATGAGGTGAACCAAGAATAGTGCCATGTCTGTTGGAATAGTGCCCCTGTCCACAGGATGCAAATGGGAGTCCCATGGACGAAGATGGCCAGGCAGAAGAATTGCTGCGTTCAGAGCAAGTATTGGGACTTCCCCAGAGAAACTGAGGACCAGATAGTGTCCCAATGCCTGATATATTAGAACTCGAGTCACCAAAAGATGACACAAGTCCAGGACTCGCAATTAAATTCTGGTCAGGAAATGAATGGGAATGCTGATACGCCACCATTTGCACAGACCTTCCTTGATCTTTAGATTCCTTACCAATTGGTGCAATCTTCACAGGGTTTGAGGCACAGGCTGGAAGAATAGAGGCCAACCCAGACATTTGGGCCTGGTTGCTGTTTATAGGGCTGAGTGTTTCCAAACCTGGTGACCTATTAAAACCTTGAACTGAACTGTGTTCAACTGGACTGCCAAAGTGTGTCCAGTTACCTGTCATGATTATGTTAGCTTTTCAGTGCGTCGTCAGAAGACCATTTACTACACAAGAATGTGCACAAAATACTGTATGCGCATGCGCCTCATATGATGAAGATTAACTAGATATATACCTGGAGGAGAGTTCATTGGAGAACCAACTTGATTTCGAAATGTCCAGGTTTCATCTTGTTCCAGCTCTTGACTTAAATTCTGCATCAAGCTAGAGATAGAAGGCAAAAATTAATTAATCATGCAAACTAATCAAAATCAAAGAATCTGAGGTTAGTAATATGGAAATACGATCAGACCTAGTTAACAAAACAATAAGATAAAAGACTCCAGACATTAAGTAATAGCAATAAAATGAAATGCAAAATAAAGCTTAATGCTTTTCTTTTCTTTTCTTTTTTTAATAAAATTTATTTTTTGGGTAATTAAAATGCAATTCTAAAATATAGGAAAATTTGGAGAGTTAAAATGTATACTACTACCATTCACAAAAGAAAAGTAGGCAGTACACAGATGCCGTTACTTAATTAGTCGTACTTGAATGCTTTATTAAATCTAAATTTATTATGTATGAGCAAAAATTCTTGAAAGTCCCAAAAAGGAAAGAGGATGATAAAAGGGGAGAATTTAGTACATCGGAAATGCATCAGGAGGGTGCATTCACAGAAATCAGCTTTTAACGACCTTTTGAGCAACTTTGGCATACTTTTTAACTAATAATCATTCTCTTCTTATCTTCCCTACATTTTATTTTTCTTTGAGCGCATGTGTGTGAGTGGGCATGGAGTTAAGGTGAGCCGGTGAGGTCCGCAAGTCCGTTGGAGTTGGTGGGGAGGAATAGACTGAACAAAACAAACAGACCAGAAAAACTGGTCTTCCACAAGAAGGGTAGAAACAGATATCAAATATTAGAATAGGTTGATTCTGAACAGAAGTGATGTAACTGGAGCATTTTACAATATCTGTAATATATACTCCCTTCGTCTCATAATAAACGTCCTAATTTGACTTTCACGGTCAAATTGACCAATTTTTTTAAATTAATAAATCTTTAAAAAATCAAAATATAGACCAAGTAATTATGATCATAATAAACTACGGATAATTTACTACTAGTGTCAAGTTTTGGAATTTGAAAATTCTATATAAATACTTTAATTAATAATTCTAAAAATGGTCGATTTGACCATGAAAGTCAAATTGGGACGTTTATTATGAGACGGAAGGAGTAATATTTAATATTATAACAAATAATATTCTTGATAAAGTTTCTCAGAATCAGAAGTAGACTTCATCTCCATTAGAGTTGAATTGTCATTATTGTTATCATGAATTTTTACAAGTAATAATTGTATATAAGAGCCATATCCGCGGAGTATACAAAAACGGGACAACTGCCCAGCGAACCCTACAAGTAGGGAACCATACACTAAAAAAACATCGCAACTTTAAAGCTAAGCTCCGACAGAAAATCAACAAAGGAAAGGATTTATTTTGTCAAAGAAATAGGAGAATCTAAAATAATCATCTAATATTAACACTACAGAGCTCAAAATATCTACAGTTCCTCTCCCTCAATATCACCCACCATAAGCAATGTCAGAGTTGAATTATAGCACTTTGCAAGAAAGGAGATCAGTGTTACTGTTAAATAAGCCAGCAAACAATTTTCATCAAGATTAAAAAAAAATGGCCAATGCTACTAATAAAGAAAACAAGAAACACGTACCAAAAAGATTGATTAAGAAATGACATATTATCGTTACATACTTTCGACGGGCACCACCAGGCCGGCTGGGCTCGAGCTTTATGCGCTTCCCAGCTATATCACTCCTATTTAATGCTTTGAGGGCTGCCTCTGCGGCTCTAACGTCATAAAATTCTATAAACTTGTGGTGGCTCTTGTGAGGTGTTTCCCTGATCTTTATTCATATACAAGTCACAAGAAAGTCGAAAACTCACACAAATTATCAGAATAGCACAAAAGGAGGTATTCATATTCAACTGGCCAAAAAATTAACAGCAATAACAATTAATATGAGGAAATAGCACCTCTTTGACTTCTCCATAAGCCCCAAATATTTGACGAAGGTCATCATTTGAGACAGATGCATCCAAGTTGAACACTACAAGAGTTCCCTGATTAATATCCTTTTCTGATGGGTTATCCTGTACATAGTAGGGAAAACTATACATGATATAGATGCTAGTCTTATCAACAAAACTAAAATATGGTAGAGACTAACTCTTGGTTCAAACCTTGGGAATTGAAAAATGAATGTCAAGTTTTCTTCGTCTCAAGGGTTTATTTTGAAGTGCACGCATTGCAGTTCTAGAAGCTCGGATGTCATTGTAAGATATCATTACAAAGCCCCTATGCTTGCATGCGGTATATAGGGTCCTTATATCTCCATATTGCTGCAAAGAGAAAACAATTTCAAGAGTATTTAAGATTGTTTTCTTTTCTTTCTTTTTGTCTTGATAAGTGAGTATTTAGGATTCTTATAGAATATCTTTAAAATCAAGTCACATGTCTGTTTAAATTATCAGTGACTAAAATAATCAAGAATCTATGTTGTACAGATCTTATTTGAGAGGCGTAAGCCTCGGGTGAAAACCTAAAAGTCCCCAAAAAAATATAAAAAAATGCTAATAAAATCATAAAATAATCCATCATTATAATCAAGGTCATAAAAGACATAAATAACCAAATGAGGCCCATATCTTCTTATGGGAGGAGGTCTATTCCTATTCCTACAATCTTGTCCTTTCCTTTACATTTTTGGGCATTTCGCTCCTCGCCACTTAGATTTAAATTCACTAGTAATTGTGATACACATAACGTGTATACAATAAATTAAATTATAAAATGTATGATAAAATGTGAGAATTTTTTAAAATAAAATAAAATGTAGGAGAGAGAAAAAGAAAGTTACACGTGGTATCGCCTTAAGAAGACAATTAATTTTATTCCTCACCCATTATCTATTACATAATAGATAGATAAATAAAATTAAAAATATCAGGTTGTAGTAT
The DNA here is from genome assembly GCA_020205615.1 of Panax quinquefolius. Classification (NCBI taxonomy): domain Eukaryota; kingdom Viridiplantae; phylum Streptophyta; class Magnoliopsida; order Apiales; family Araliaceae; genus Panax; species Panax quinquefolius. The sequence continues at coordinate 4,198,787 of CM035171.1, forward strand.
CAAAGATTAAAATTTGTTACTTACAAAATTAAAAAATATTATGCCAAAGTATGTCTTTTAATATTCAAAAGAAGGATTAAGAAAATGAACAAGTGCTACTAGAACATTCACGATCAATGAACGAGTGGCTCACCTCCTTCACTTGTTTTGCATATAAGTGTCCTTCCATTCATCAACCAAAAGAATATCCATCACTTTGAAGTTTCATATAATCCTTAAAGCAACTATAGATTAACATTTGTTTCACAGTTAAAAGAAATTCACAATTTCTTGGGATTTTTTTTAATTCAAATCAAAGCCTACGCCTTGATACGCCTCGAGGCGAAACGCACTGAGGCGTGAGGCGCAAGCCTTGATACGCCTTGAGGCGAAACGCACCGAGACGTAAGCCTCAACCAAATGAGGCGCAAGCCTCTGTATTTTCCTTTGAGGCCTAAGCCTCGCCATAGCAAATTATTGCCTCGCTTTGAGGCGCGCCTCAAGGCTTACGCCTCCAACGCAATTTCGAACCATGTTCTTACTCCAAATCAAGGAATTTATGTTCTAGTCAATCATCAAAAAACTAAATAAATCTTTCATAAAGTATATATTATGGGCGCAGGAACTCCATAAAAAGAGTTAAGGCTGTATACATCTGATCCAGACCTAGCTATTTGCGGACCCTTGTGCACACAGTACAAACTTTATCGGGTGTTGTTTCCATCGTTGCGGTGTTAATGCCTCGTTATCAAACCAGTAATACCTAAGATCAATAATTTATTAATGACATTCGACTGTTTGTAAGTCCTCTGAAAACCATAAGTCATAAACCAGTTCCGCATAGGCATGGAGTCTGGATTCTACAACAATGCCAGGAATCATATTGGCTAAAAGCAAGAGGGGGTTTTCTTAAGCTACACTGGCTCATGTGCTACACATCACTCCTGTATTTTCTCAGTGCTCAAACCATATGCAAGAGTGTAGTACTATTTACTTTTCTGATAATATCAATTATTGCCATATCCAGATCATTTGTGAGCTATCCAACCAATTTCATTGGGTTGCTCTAAAAATAACTAGAACAATTAACAATTGTCCCTTAAAAGAAACAAAAAAAATAGATTCATGACAATCTAACCACGGTGAAACCGTATGATAGTTTGAAACATTCATTTATCATAAATTAAAAAAAACATGGTTAGGTAATTTTGGATGAACATTCATATTTTCTCATCTTCAACAAAGAGAAGGATCAACAAGGTATTTTTTTGGGAGAAGGTGCATCATTCATCAAGTTCAAAGTGAAGAAAATTTATTTCACACGCCATGCTACTAAAATATAATGTCCATATTTAACTTGGTTAAAGAAATTCCTTAAATCAGATTAACTCAAAAATATATTCACTAAGGGAATAGTAGTATCAATTCCAAGCATGTTTTTTATTTTATTAACCAAGTTTTAACTTTTGAGTTATATATGTAAATTTACAATAAAACTGAAATACTGGGAAAATTATGCACCATCTCTACGACTGACCCCTTAACAACCTAGCACAAAAGTATGGATCTTTCTGCATTTCAACAAATAGAACTCCTAAAAACCTGAATTTCAAGTATATAAAGTAACCATAACAAGGTCAAACAATATAATTGGTAAGCAAAAGATAATAACTAAGGTGCATAAAGTTGAGAGACACTGATACATGTGATTTAATGGAATGAAACACTGAAATACCTCAAAGAGGGATCTCAACTCAGAATCCTCAACATTACTATTGATATTACGAACAAATAGTGTCCTTGAAGGATGTTCGCCATATGGATGTTCTCCAGCAACTGTTCCCCCACCATTTGTAAGACCAAGGTTACCAATGCCATTGGGAACACCATCGTACATGCTCAAATTTGAGACACCAATTAGTAGGCTGTCTTGGAGATCAAAATCCAATTCCATTCCACCTCCACTGTCAAAAAGATCATCTTCCAAATCCTCCAGTTGAGTAGGCAAATCGCTAAGGTCAAAATCATCCATTACACCAGCTAATAGCTCATCTTCATCTCCAGGAAGTAAGCTTCCAACTGCATTTGACTCGATATCTACAAGTGATTTTTTACCTGCATCTTCTCGATGAAGCTTACTTAACGGGGGAAATTCATCATCAACAATAGATAGACCAGAATGTCTCGACCCGTTGAGGTGAACTACAGGTAAAAACAAGTTTAAAAATAATTTGAAGTGACGATATCCAAAAATGTCAAAAATGAAGCTCAAACATACACTTCTCATGTGGAAGGACAGGTAATGAGCTAGAAAACAAGCTAGCATCAGTACAGCATGGGATATTCCATGGATTTTGTACTTTTCTCGAAATATCTACCGAGGGTATTCTCGATGGACCTGCCAACAAAGATAAAACCATACGGAGATAAGCATGTAGAAGCTATCCATACAAGTCTCTATATATTATCCTGTCAGTGAAGGAAGGAGGTTGACTGACATCTTCAAAATTACCTGAAACAGACTTTTTTAAATACTTTTCCATTGAATCACTTCCTGAAGACAAGTGAAAGGAATTACTAGTTATACAAAATTTGGACTTTGGATCTTTGTTAAGGGTAACAAGAAAATAGAAATTTGAAAAAAGAGTATATAGATGAGTAAACAATGGCCTCCGCAGCAAATTTGAAAGACAGAAGAAAATGCAATTAAACAACACCACAAAATAATTCAAACATAAGAGGTACTAATTAAATCTGTAGCACATTTGCAAAAATAATTCAAAATAGTTTAATGGCCAAATGTCCCCGAAAAATACAGGGCATACGTCTGATCAAGATCCCATTATCTTTTTCCAAATCATCTTGTTAGCTAAGAACAAAATAATCAACTATCTCATAGTACAATACTCTACAGAAAAGCTTGCAAATTTAGTAATGGAAATAAACAGATGCAGTCATAAACTATATAATTCCAATTAAAAACAGTTAAGCCACATACTTTATAGACATACATATGTGGACATATATACAGGTAGAAAGGTGAATGTGAAGCTATTAAAGCTCAAACACGAAACAGATTTTTTACAACTATAACTAACTTCGCCGATTACTATATTTAATTCGTGAACCATCAATGGCCCAGTGTTTCCAAGTGAAATTATGATTATATGCATTAAACACCAACAAAATAAGTAAAATTCAATACATTGACGATTTTGTTGACAAAATTTTGCTCAGAAGACTTCAATTAGAAATAACCCCACATAGAAAAATCAAATAAATTTAAACATCAATTCTAAAAGCAGACAGATACACCTCAAAACTATTCTGGTCAACACTGATCGAAGCTAAAAAATGTTACAGAATTGAATACCACAAAAGTTCAATTAAAACAATAGAAAAACAGAAAACTTAAGATCATAACAAATAAAGCCACCTTAACTACAATAATCCAACTAAAAATCGAAACATTAACAACCCAAGAATAAAATCACCTAATTAACCAAATAATCTGAATACCCACCAAAGTTTTGAGAGGGAAAGAGAGAATACCTCATAGAAATAACATATAAAGCTCACTTACTACCAACAAAGTAGAGAGAGTAGTATAATGGAGGTTAAGGCTATAAGAAAGAACAGCAGCAACAAGCAACAAAGACAATTAGAAAAAAAACAATTTCGTAGAAGAAGAGAAATTAATTTCTTCTACTCTTCTACTTCCTTCTCTCCCGCCGGGAGACTAGCGAATAGTAGAGTAATCTAGAGAGAAAGTGAAAAACCCACATGCCCCATACACCGTGGTCCATGATTGAAGGGTAAGGAAGTAGTCCTATACCAAATTATTCAATAAGATTCTCTAGCCCTCCCCTCGCTTTGTTTTCTCTCTCCTCTCTACAATTATTTGGCTGCATTTGAACTTGGTTTGGCGTCCGTTGACACAATTGTCCCCACTCCCACAAGCGATAGTCGATAGATAGCAATTAAACGAGTGTTAATTACGGGAGTTGCCACTCGTGCTGTGTGAATCTGATTGGTTGGAAAGATAAGAGATGCATACTACTCCGTATTATTTTACTCTTTCTGTACTTGGTACTGACAGGAATTTTAGCCCGTTTGGTTCTTTTTCATTAGGCTTAAACAATCCTAAATTATTAAAAAATTTATTTTGGTGATCAATCTTTTAATTTATTTTAATTAAGTCACTAAGTTATTAATTTTTTCAACTTTCATTTATTTTGAACATGTCATGTGAGACCCCGAATTTTATAAAATAAAAGTATTCAAAAAAAATTTCTATTTTGATAAATAGCACAGTATTAATTATTAATGATTACGTGATAAGTCACTCAGTTTTGTTTTATTGGTATTATTAATGTAATAATACTGAAAATCTTTTATATAAAAGCGAGAATACTTTTATAAAGTTATTCTATAAATAGAATATATTATATTATTATTATGCGTAGTGTTAATATAAATAGTGTCTGCGTAGTATTTTGCGTAGTAAAATCTTTTTATATAAAATGAATATTTTTATAAAGTTATCTGCTTTATTAGATAATAATTAGAATATATTATATTTTTTATTATGCATAGTGTTTGTATAGTAAAATCTTTTATAAAGTTATTCGTTTTATTAGATTATAAATAGAATATATATTATATTTTATTTAAAAGATTTTATTTTAAATATGGAATAGTCGATTAAAGTAAATCAATCTGAACCGATCATGAGTTAATTCTTATCTTGATCCATTTTTCTATAAATGAAAGCTCATTCATTCATTATTTCTTACGAATTCATTTTGAAACTCTGTATAGAGAAACTATAGAGAAAGAAAAAAAGTGTTCGCTACTTCATTACTTCTTATATCCAAAGACTTCTTAACTTTCTAAGGTAGGGAATATTATTTGTTGTACTTCGTAGGGAGTATTATTTATTTTGTATTCATTAAGAGAACTTCATTATTCCATTCTTTATTATTACATTGGAATAATCAGATATCATTGTGGCTACCTCTATACTTGGTGAAATTCATACATTATTCCATTATTTATCATTATGTTGGAATAACTTTGATATCTGTTCTACTATCTTGGTGAAATTCTTACATTATTCCATTCTTTATCATTATGTTGGAATAACTAACTATGCACAAGCAATCGCACGCATGATGATTCTGTTATTATTATGTTCTTTATTATTACATTGGAACATCATGTATGCATGCGTTTTACGCTTGGGACTGGTTCTATTTTTTATTATTACGTTGGAATATCCCGTCTGCATGCGCTTTTACGTCGGGACTGGTTCCATTATTTATTATTCGTTGGGAATAACACGTCGGTGCGATCTATCGCACGCATGGTGAATCCTTTATTTTTCCATTCTTTATTATTACATTGGAATAACTCGCATACATGTGGATTACCACATGCATGGTGAATGATCCTTCGTATTCATACGAATAGTATTTTCATTAAAAAGGGTTTACGTCGAAAGTGATTCGTAATTTTCCGACCCTCAAAAATTATGAAAAATTTTGAAATGATAATTTGATGAGTTTTAGAGATTGTGTCCAAAATGACGATTTTGGATGTATAGATTAAGAGTTATGGATTTTATGGGAAAAACTATTTTAAAAGTAAACCCTTATAACTCCTTGTGGTTAACTACAAAATTGGTGAAATTTTTATTGAGGAGTATATATATGAGAGTATACCTGTAAATTTTGGAATTTTTGGACAAAAAAGTACAATTTATGATAAATGTCTAAATATTTAGATTTTAGCCATATGAAAAATAGTAAATGAATTTTAAAATTACGAGAAAATATATGTTCAAGATGGGACTATATTACATAAAATCCTAGAAAAGAAATATTTTTGGGACTTATTTGGTATTTTTCATGAAAATGAACTAGTTATGAGTAAATAAATTAAATATGTTATGTGAAGTAACAAAATTGGAAATTAGGATTTTATGGCTTGAAAATCCTATATATAAGGTATATGCAAATTTTTATGAGTAATTTGATTATTGGTGATGAAATCTTATGAGTATTACATTTTGAATGATTAAATGCATTAATTGGAAAAGTGTAAACAATTAAATGTAATTGTTTATGAGTTTAAGAAGTAATTAAAATATTGTTATAGTATTAACAGTATTAGATTATGATTTTATTAAGTGATTGATAATGTCCGGATAAATTTAAAGTCTTTAATATTTATCTTTGATTTAATTTGATTAATGCTTATAATATTGTCATCATCCTCATATTTATATTGTGTTGAAAGTTATCTTTGGTCGTAGTGCATAGATGGACTTGGTATGATTATGATCAGGGATTATTCGGTATAATCATGACCGTAATATTACAAATGATGTGGAAAAAGTCCAAATTGGCCAGTAGTGCATTGATGGGACGGTTTTTGTATGATTATGGCTATGAATTCTCTTGACCCGAGGTGCAAAGATGAATTGTTTTATAGCATGATCGGGGATAGTTGATAAAAAACACGATTATCTTTGGCTCGTGAGTGCTTGGATAATTTGTGGTTGTGATACTAATGAAAAAGTCTTCATTGGCTCGTAGTGCGTTGATGGACCGATTTTTGGTATGATTACGACTATGGATTCTCTTGACCGAGGGTGCAAAGATGAATTGTTTTATGGCGTGATCAGATAGTTGATGAAAACACGATTATCTTTGGGCGTAGTGCATGGATAATTCGTGGTCGTGATCTTAAAGAATATCATTGTTGGCCCGTAGTGCGGGGATGATTCGATGATGTGGATTATTTATATTGGTGAGTCTCAAGAATGAAATATTAATTCATAGATGTGATAATAATGAATATCTTTGGCCGTAGTGCAAAGATGATTTAATGATTATGAGCATGAATTGTGATTTGGTATAACCATGATTTTTGATGTTTCTGGTGAAGATATGTGATGAAATTATCTTTGTCCTGGGTGCGAAAAGGAATTCAGAATCACAATTATGATTATGAGTTATTCATATGATTGTGGACAGGAATTGTTGATTGATGTTACAGGGATAAAATATTATTGGTGGACTTTTAACATGGAGAAGATAATAGACCTGATGGTCTATTTGACTCTTCTAATGGATTGATCGTTCCACTGCAACTATGGTTGAAAAGTTTTATCATCTACCATATGTTACAAATCTCTGATTTATTATTGATGAAAGCTATTGATAATTTAATTATCTTTAGTCATGATATTCTTTCTTTGAAATTTAGTTGTGCTCACCCTTTCTCGCTTCACAAATCATTTCGGTAATAAAAGTGTTGTAAGTAAGAGTGTTATCGAATTCGAGTGGGAATAATGGGGGAATAGAGCAAATTGGTCTCTAATTTGTGGAGGTTCTTCCTAAACAAGGTATAGAAAAGTGTGTTGTATTCTATACAACATTTAGTAGTTATATTTGGTGAATCAAATAGGGTAAGGTGAACCCAACTTTGGAAGGGTGTTTTGTCACTATCATACAAGATGTCTAATGACATACAACATCGTGTTATCATAAGACAGGGTTGTGCGCATCCACTTGCTGAGTATATCTACTGGCACTACCTATATGATCTTGGAGTTGATTTAAAATATAATATTCACTTGAAAACAGTGGAGATAGTTATATGTCAAGAGAAGACTCACCATTGAAAAGAAGATGATAGTAATCTTCTCGTTTTTCTTTAGGGGTCTATTAGGTCAACCAAGGACAATTACGTGGCTATATGATATCTATTATAACCTGCAGGCGCATGGCCTCCCATGTATCGAAGGTTTCCTTGAGCACTTCTTAAAGATTTTAATTTCTAAAAGCAGGTTTTGACTATACTTTTATGTAAAGTACCATCAGAAGGTTGTGGTCGAGGCACCATGGAGAGTTACATACATTTTGTATTAAAACTCATGATTAGTTGTGGTCGTATTCTATCTGACATTTCAACAACGATTAATATAAATGAAGTTGTATTTAAATTTTGTACCATGTATTCTGGCGACTCAGAATGGGTAATGTATACCTAATTTTGGGGGCGTCACATGCTATATTATAAATTGATGACGTAACCCCGCTAATTAAGTTAATCAATATCTACGTATAATTAAATATTAGACTTAAATATAATTTACTACCCTAAACTATTGACATTTTTTCACTTTAGTGATCTATCTTTCAATTTTTTTTTTCATTTTAGTTCAATTGAAATTGATGACGCTTAGAATGTGACTGATAATGTGTTAAAACAATACTCATTTTATAATTGGTTTAAATTATTTTATAAAAACTAAATATGCATAAATGTAATAATATATTATAATTTAACAACAAAACTAAAATAATTTATAAATGAAACATCTATTTAAAATTTTATTTTTATTAGAAAAAAAAAAACAACTAAGTAATAATTATAAAAAATATTACTTATCAACGACACCTAAATTTTCAAACAAAAGAAAGAAAAAATACATGTATCTAATTATTAGATACCGTCTTACTTACTTACAACTATCATCAACTATTTTTTTCCCATAAAATAAAAAATGATATTAAATCATTAGAACAAAATTCACGCATAATCACTTTTTATGTACTTGAACTCTTTAGTTAACGGAGAAAACCAATTAAGAACTAGTAATTAAAAAGTAAATAACTCTCTCCATTTTGCCCCTGAGAAACCCACCGTCTTCAACTTTAATTGAATTGCACTGGAAAAAATTGTAAAATTGATCACCAAATTGGATAATTCACTATAATAATTTATATTTTAAACCTAAAATTTAATTACACGTATGCATTGATTAGCATAGTCAACAAGATCACGTCATCAATTTATGACGCGACATATTCAATTGAATGAAAGTAGAAAAAAATGATAGTTTAATGACCTGATTAAAAAAAATTAAAAGATTAATCACCGAAATAAAAAAATATTAATAGTTTAAAATAATTGTTTATATTTAAGCCTTTTTCTTTACCTTAGTTCCCTTTTATATTTAAAATTCTCTTATATCTTACTCCTTTGGTTTTGTTTAACAACTTTTATAAAGGTAGGTTGGTGAATGAAATAAACAATTTATAAGGATATAATATATTGTTGATGATCTCTATTATTTGGTTTGTGAGTCTACTCTGTCTAAACCTTTATGTTTATCATCCAGCCCACTCCTTTAATTGGTTGATGCAAAGAGGAAGGTATGCGAGTGTTGCTTTCCTTTTTTTATGTTACTGATTATTCAGCCAGCCCACTCCTTTAATTGGTTGATGCAAAGAGGAAGAGACAATCCTCATGAAAAGTATATACCACTTAACTAATTTAACTATCTATCCGCTAAAATTATATAATGGACCTGGGCCAAGCATAAATATAATTACTATTTTAGATCTCAATACTGAAATCTAAGTTTTGAAAAAAAATAAATTTTTTATTAATATTCAACGAACTCACTCTAGTATTTTTCTATTTTTATTGACTGCATTAATACACCTCACAAAAGAGTCTCATTTATGAATTAAATAGTATATACTCACCCATCGAAAATTAACAATATATGGTATGTAAACAACTACAACTTTATTATTACAACAAAGAAATCATGAGTTTAAATACAAATATTTATCTTCTGTATAATATTTATACTCACATAAATCCTCATCACATTTATCGATACATTATTTTACAAAATGGTGAGGACTACTAAACAATCCTTTCTAAAACCTTCATTCCATACCCCGACTGCACTCGCTTATATTCTCGCCTCCCGAGAAGAATGGAACAAAAGGAAAAGGGTGAGCTCAACTAGCTCAAGAAAGAATATTACGACTAAGATAATATACAACAAATTATCGTTAGTCTTCAACAGGAAAAATTTAATGTAATACAATAGACATAACAAATTTTCAATCAATATTCGCAATGAAATAATAATTCATTAGAAAGTTAAGTAGAGAATGCAAACTACTATCTTCTATGTATGAATTTAAAAGTTCATCGCTCATCTTTTATCCCCGTAACAACAATCAATATACATCCGAATCAAATATTCATCTTTGCACTACAGCCAAAGATATTCATCATTGGTCATGTTCATTTAAACACTGCTCATCTTTGCACACACAGCCAAAGATATTAATCACCTGGCCATGTTCATCTCAACACTGCTCATCTTTGCACTACACAGCCAAAGATATTCTTCAGAAATCATTCATCTTTGCACTATGTGCCAAAGATATTCAATAATATCATCATTTAAGACCGAGGATGATGAAAAAATATTTTAAAGAACTAATCCAAAGAAACAAAATGACAAGGATTAAGGATTAAGGATTCAGATTTTGTTTTATCCATGTCCAACAATACCCCAAAAATAATCACAAGTGGTGTAAAATTCAAGAATGATCAAAACATGGATACAATCAAAGTTTAGTATCCAAAATAGATGTTTTGGACAAAAGAAGAAATTTTTTTTTTTTGGTGAATAGTGTCAGATACGTGAATAGTCAGATATAAGGTCAACGTGAATAAGACCGATACATGAATAAGAACCGACACCAAAAGATAGAAATTCCACAAAAACATCTTCACGCTTCATTAATAAGATCGTGAATAAGAATCGTGAATAAGAATCGTGAATAAGTAACTCGTGAATAAGAACTCATGAATAAGTAACCCCGACATGAAAAAGTTCCAAATTTGATAAAACTTCAGATCAACATTTCAACATAATGATATCAAGAAATAATATCATTATTGAAAAAAATAATATCCCTTACCTCAAAGAATCAAGATTTTTAAGGAAAGGCTCAAGTGATGTTGAATGAAACTTCAGATCAATAAAGAACTCTCAAAGTATCTAAATACTCACAAAATACGCCAATAATATAGAGAGAAAGAGAGAAAACTTTGTTTCGTGTGATTTTCAATTCTAACCAAGCCCCTCTATTTATAGAAAATGTTAAATTACCAAGCAGATTTGACCACTCGCCACCGATGGCTTTTACTCGCTACTATTGCCACCCACCACATTTGAAATAAAATTCAGCACATTTCTTCACCAACCACAAGTGGGGCCCACTCAATTCTAGAATTTTCCACCAAAATCAATTATAACCCTAATTTCCTAATCGACACCTCTTAAAATTCATAACAAATCATTCGTGCATTTTTAACTGCTCAAAATTTGTGGACATATACTCAACTTATGTATGTATAACATATCCAAAAATTACTATTAATCCAACTCATTTGATTAAAAATTATAATCCCTTTAATATATCTCAAAACCCTCGATTTAATTTTTAATACCTCCAACTGTAAAATATCGATAAAACACCTCAACAATAATTTCTTCATTTATAACCACATAAATAAATCCATCATTTATATCCACATAAAATAAATATTTTTTATCATATGAATCAATAATTAATTATTCACAAATAATATTATGTAATCACAATTATGACAACCGTGCCGCTCGCCTCAGAAAGAGGGGCTTCCGATAAGGATTTCTCCTCATCAAGCGCAATTAGTGACCAAACCTCTCCTCGATGTAACTTTCTAGACATCGCTAATAATGCTATCTAATAATATTATTCAAATAATATGAATTATCGATCCGATAATGGAGATAATGCAAAAGTGACAATTATCGAACAACAATAATATAAAATATCAACGCAGAATTATATCAATCAATAAAATAAAATATTGAACAAGAATTCATCGTAAAAATTATCGAGTAAAGGCCTTCACGTAAGGATCAATAATTCAACAACATCTGCAATACCGCAGCATCGCCATCAAGCAACCACGCCAGACATCAGATTTTAACCACCGTATTCCAACAAATTTTAATTCTGAATAACTACGCCGTTATTTTTAACCAACTTATATTTGTGTTTTCTTCATCCAATCGCTTCAGTTATGGGGCCCACACATGGTCGCTACCGTCGCATTTAATATTCCCCGACAAAGATTTAATATTCCACGACCAAACTAATATTCCCGACAAAAATGAATATTTTATAACCACTGCTTATTTTGAAATATTTGCATATTTAACCCTTAACTATCCACATTAATCAAATCAACCCTTACTATTTCAAAATAATAAATAAAGGAAATTCCTTTTTATTTAAAAAAATTTCGGTCTTACAACCTCCCTCCTTATGAAATTTCGCCCTCTAAATCGACGACGATCTGGTGTTTCAAAAGGTGAGGATACCTCGCTTTCATTTCCGCTTTCCAATTCCTGTGTCATTTCCTCTATAAAGCATGATTCCTCCACAAAACTTTAACTTGTGGTATGACCTTTTTCATACAGTAGGATACGCTCCTTCCTATCCAAGATCTCGATAGTACCTCCTCATACGCTAAGTCTTCTGGCTATCTCGTCCTGGTTCTAACTCAATAACGTGGTTCGGGTCTTTCACATATTTACGAAGTATGATATGTGAAACACATTATGAACACGTAGACATACTTGGAGGTAACGCAAGTCTATAGCTACATTTCCTACTCTGGTCAAGAATTTGAAATGGACCAATAAATCGTGGATCGAGCTTTTCCTCTTCCCAAATCTTGTAACTCCTTCCACGGAGCAACTCGCAACAATACACGATCCCCTACATTAAATTCCACGCCCCTTCGATGAAGATCCGTGATAACTCTTTTGTCGATCTTGAGCCGCTTTGTAGCACGCTGTCAATTATTTGGATCTTTTCTGAGAGTCATACGTATTTAACTCGGGTCCCAACAATGTTGCTTCACCCACCTCATCCCAACATATCGAGAACGACATTTTCGGCCCATATAATGCTTCAATGGAGCCACACCTATACTTGCTCGATAATCGTTGTTGTAGGAGAATTCCACCAATGGTAAATACTTATCCCAACCGCCCTTGAAGTCTAGGACACAGTAGTCTTAATAAATCTTCAAGAGTTTGAATAGCCCTCTCTCGATTGTTCGTCTGTTTGGGGATGGTATGTCAACTAAATCGCAAACTGCGCTCCATAGCTTTTTGCAAGCTAACCCAAAATCTTGAAGTGAATCTTGGGTCACGATCCAAACTATGGATACAGTATGCCACGCAACCTCACAACTCTCATTTACGCATATACCAAAGAAGACGCTCAAGTGAATAAGTCTCCAGACGGCAAGAAAATGAGCAGATTTGGTTAATCTATCAACAATAACCCAAATAAGATTGATGCCGAGAAACCGTAGGAAGACCCAGAACTAAATCCATGGTAATGTGTTCCCACTTCCATTCCTAATCTCAAGTGGTCAGCAACGGACCCTTTAGTACTAGATGTCCGCCTTTTACACGCTGCAAGTTAAACACATCGAGATAAACTTTGCAATCTCTCTCTTCATATTATTCCACCAAATGTATGTCAAGATCACGATACATTTTAGTACTTCCAGATGGATTGCAAATGGTGTATCAGGTGCTCCATCATAATCTTCAGACTTCAAATCGTGAGTCGTTAGAACACAAAGTTCAGAGTGGACTCAAGTATTCCTTCTTCATCAATTCTCGCCCTAATAGCTCCTTCTTCAGACTTTTTCTTCTTCATACGACGATCACTCCGGCCCAATGGCTCGAGCAACCTTAACTTTTTCTATTAAAGTTGGCTCTACGCAGATACTTGACATCATCGCACTCGCTCCTCGCATATGATCTTCTACTCAATGCGCCACCTACCACGCACGCTTTTACCAGATGGTATCAATAGTGTGGTCGTAGTCTTCAATAGCTCGAGCCAACGTCGCCGCCAGATGTTGAGTTCTTTTTGAGTGAAGAAATATTTAAGGCTTTTATGGTCCGAATATATCTCCACTTTCTCCCCATATAGATAAGGCTCCATATCTTTAATAAGGAAACGATCGGGCCGCTAACTCTAGATCACGAGTAGGATAATTCCTCTCATACTCTTTTAAGTTGTCGCGAGGCATAAAGCTATGACTTTCCCACGCCTGCATGAGAACACATCCTAACCCTTTCATTTCAAGATCATCAGAGATAACAAATCCATCCCAACCAGATGGTATTGTAGAACAACAGCGCCAAATAAGTCTCCTCTTAAGCTCTTGGAAACTTTTTCAGATTCTTCATTCCAAACGAATTTTCAGATCCTTTCGAAAGTTAATGAAGAATGGAGTAGCGATTCGAGAAAACCTTCCAATAATCTCCGATAATAACCAACGGTAAGCTTCAAAAAGCTACGCACTTCAACCACCGACTTTCGGTTGTTCCCTAACTTTCAGATTGCTTCAATCTTCACGGATCAACAGATACTCCATGTTTTGACATTGACATGCCCAAGAAATGCTACTTCCTCGCCGTAACTCGATTTCTTCAATTTGGCATATAGTTGGTTTTCACGGGCCTTTGAGTACCAAATTTCAAATGGTGCTCATGATCTTCACGACTTTTGAATATATAAGGATGTCATCAATAAAGACAACAACGAATCGATCCAAATATTCCTCGAATACTTGGTTCATCATATCCACGAAAGCCGCAGAGCATTAGTTAGTCCAAAAGACACGACTAAGAATTCATAATGCCCATACCGAAGTTCAAGGCGCCTTTGAATATCCTCGCCTAATTTTCAAATTGATGATATCCGTAATCTAAGATCGATTTTTGAAAAGAATCAGGCCCTCAGAATCGGGTCAAACAAGTCATCAATACGAGGTAGAGGATACCTATTCTCGATGGTGATATGGTTCAATTCCCGATAGTCAATATAAAGTCGATACTCCCGCGCTTCTTTTTTTTACAAATAAAACAGAGCACCCCAAGGAGATGTACAGACGAATGAAACCGATGTCCAACAATTCTCGTAGTTGGACCTTTAACTCCTCAAGTTCAATAGAGCCATTCGATATGGGGTTTTAGAAATGGGCTTGTATCAGTTCAAGATCAATAAAGAATTCAACTTCACGCTCGGGGTAGACGGAAGTTCTTCAGAAATACGCCAGAAAGTCAATAACAACAGAATATTATTCAAATTCGACGTGTCTTTATTCAAATCCATAACATGGGCTAAGAAAGCTTCGACATCCGCTTTTCAATAAACGAATAGCTTTATGATTAGATATGATAGTGATTGATTTTAATGGTTTAGTTGTTGAATTGCATAAAAGTGGTTAGAATATGAAAACTAACAACCTTACGAAAACAATCAATTTTGGTAATGATGAGTAGTTAACCAATCAATCCCTAAAATCACATCAAAAAGCAAGTATCTTTAAAGAGATAAGGTCAATGTGTAAAGTAATGGTGCCAACTTGAATCAAACAAGATTTATAAATGTGGATGTGATGAAAGTTTCTCCTAACGGAGTTTCCACAGACAGTCAAAGTCTAATTTCTCCTGAGTCAAGTTTAAACGCTGAGCACACGCAGAGAGATAAATGAATGGGTAGCACCCAGATCAAGTAAGGTATAAACTTCGCAAGAATTTATAAATAGCTTACCCGTGATCACCTCGTTTGGTTCCTCGATTATGACCACCATACAACAAACGCCTTTCCTAATCGCTGACTTTGAATTTTCTCGGGATGCTTTTGAGTCACCGCCCTCACGAACTAGGTTTCGCCTACCGCATACAATTCGAAGCGATATGTCCTTCCTTTCCACAACTATAAGATACCTTGAACTGCTGGGCGCTTGACCGATATGTCCCTCTTTTCCGTGATTTAGAAGATACGACCGGTGGTCGTTTCTCTCCCTTAGAACCGGGCCACGCAAGACCGCTGCCTTCACATAGTCGTTGTTAAATCTCTCTCTTTAAAATCTCCTCCCGACTCGCTTCTTCTTCTTTTTACGACCATGATTACCACCGAGTGGTTACCATTTCATCCATCTGCTGCTTTTCTCCGCAGTTATCATTATTCGCTGATCGCTATCTCTCGTACGATCCTCGTTATGGTCCTCAATGACCGTATCAAGTATCTCGCTTCTAATAATTGAGCCCCTGCTTACAACATCCAATAAAGAGAAAGTTTATGAGAAATGAGATATCGACGTACGCCGTGTTTCAAACCTCTAAGAAACATCCGCCATCATACGCTCCTCATTCTCCACCAAATGAGGTAAACTCGATAACTCGCAAACTTTGCCTCGCATCGAGAGACACCGCCATGTTGTTTTGCTCTAATCGATGAACTCCACTTCCTTCATACGATTTAACACTTTCGTGAAAGTATTTGTCATTAAATAGTCTCTCAAACGCCTCCCAAGACACGCCGAAAAGTGGTTGGATGGGTACGCTTCACGCACTCCCACCAAGAAGTCCGCTTCGCCATTTTAACATAAGGTGGCGAATGGAACCTTCGTTTCTCCCGCATCCCAAGACATCGAATATCTTGTAATTTGTTTCGACCCATGTTTCCGCCATGATCGGATCCGCTTTTCCTTAAATTCGTGGTCCCAAACTTCGAATCGCTTTGCAGTGACAACCCGTGAATTGCTATCATTTCTCCTCAGATTTTGAACACGAAGTCTCCTCGTCTCGATTTTGCATGAATCGCAAAAAGCTTCTAAACATCCCCTCGCTCATCATCTCGTCCCAGGTGGTGTTGTTCATGTGAGAACATTGCCACCTGTCAGACGCTCTCCCTCGCTAAGAAAGACAGCATCTCCACACGGCCTCATTTACTCCACTGTTAATATTCTCAACGACATTCTCAAATACCGCCATAAAACAAGTGGTTAATTAAGGAAATCAATATATCACATAATATCCCTATATATCGACTAACTAACAAATAAGCTAGTAGGTAGACACAATAAGGATTTACTCTGCCTCCCTCCTAGTTCTATTCCCCGATCTCCGCCAGAGATCATATCCCTAAGCTCGATACTAACCGCGACGCCCCCAAAATAGTATACATCACCCATTCGAAGTCACAATATACGGTGCACGTAAACAACTACAACTTTATTATTACAACAAGAAATCTGTGAGTTTAAATACAAATATTATCTTAGATAATATTTATACTCACATAAATCCTCATCACATTTATTGATACATTATTTTACAAAAATGGTGAGGACTACTAAACAATCCTTTCTAAAACCTTCATTCCATACCCCGACTGCATCGCTTATATTCTCGCCTCCCCGAGAAGAATGGAACAAAAGGAAAAGGGTGAGCTCAACTAGCTCAAGAAGAATATTACGACTAAGATAATATACAACAAATTATCGTTAGTCTTCAACAGGAAAAATTTAATGTAATACAATGTACAACAAATTTTCAATCAATATTCGCAATGAAATAATAATTCATTGTAAGAGTTAAGTAGAGAATGCAAACTACTATCTTCTATGTATGAATTTAAAAGTTCATCGCTCATCTTTTATCCCCGTAATAACAATCAATATACATCCGAATCAAATATTCATTTTCACACAGCCAAAGATATTCATCACTGGTCATGTTCATTTAAACACTGCTCATCTTTGCACTACAAAGCCAAAGATATTAATCAATCCTGGCCATGTTCATCTCAACACTGCTCATCATTTGCACTACAGCCAAAGATATTCTTCAGAAATCATTCATCTTTGCACTACAAAGCCAAAGATATTCAATAATATCATCATTTAAGACCGAGGATGATGAAAATATTTTTAAAGAACGAATCCAAGGAAACAAAATGACAAGGATTAAGGATTAAGGATTCAGATTTTGTTTTATCCATGTCCAACAATACCCCAAAATAATCACAAGTGGTGTAAAATTCAAGAATGATCAAAACATGGATACAATCAAAGCTAGTATCCAAAATAGATGTTTTGGACAAAAGAAGAAATTTTATTTTTTGGTGAATAGTCAGATACGTGAATAAAGTCAGATACGTGAATAAGGTCAGATACGTGAATAAGATCAGATACATGAATAGTAAACCGACACCAAAAGATGTAAATTCCACACAAAAAACATCTTCACGCTTTCTTAATAAGACTCGTGAATAAGAATCGTGAATAAGAACTCATGAATAAGAACTCGTGAATAAGAACTCATGAATAGTAACCCATACATGAAAAAGTTCCAAATTTGATAAAAACTTCAGATCAACATTTCAAAGATAATGATATCAAGAAATAATATCATTAAAAAAAAATAATATCCCTTACCTCAAAGAATCAAGATTTCTAAGGAAAGGCCCAAGTGATGTCGAATGAAACTTTAATCGAATAAAGAACTCTCAAAGTATCTAAATACTCACAAAATACGCCAATAATATAGAGAGAGAAAGAGAAAACTTTGTTTCGTGTGATTTTCAATTCTAACTTAAAGCCCTCTATTTATAGAAAATGTTAATCTACCAAGGCAGACTTGACCGCTACACCGATGGCTTTTACTCGCTACTATTGCCACCCACCACATTTGAAATAAAATTCAGCACATTTCTTCACCAACCACAAGTGGGGCCCACTCAATTCTAGAATTTTCCACCAAAATCAATTATAACCCTAATTTTCTAATCGTACACCTCTTAAAATTCATAACAAATCATTCGTCAGCATTTTTAATCGCTCAAAATTTGTGGACATATACTCAACTTATGTATGTATAATATACCCAAAAATTACTATTAATCCAACTCAATTTGATTAAAAATTATAATCCCGCAATATATCTCAAAACCCCGATTTAATTTTTAATACCTCCAACTGTAAAATAATCGATAAAACACCTCAACAATAATTTCTTCATTTATAACCACATAAATAAATCCATCATTTATATCCACATAAAATAAATATTTCTTTATCATATGAATCAATAATTAATTATTCACAAATAATATTACGTAATCACAATTATGACAACCAGCCGCTCTCAGAAAGAGGGCTTCCGATAAGGATTTCTCTCATCGGGCGCAATTAATTAGGTGACCAAACCTCCTCGATGTAACTTTCTAGACATTGCCAATAATGCTATCTAATAATATTATTCAAATAATATGAATTATCGATCCGATAATGGAGATAATGCAGCAAGGACAATTATCGAACAACAATAATATAAAATATCAACGCAGCAATTATGAATCAATAAAATAAAATATCGAACAAGAATTCATCGTGATTGAAAATTATCGAGATAAAGGCCTTCACGTAAGGATCAATAATTCAACAATATCGCGTAATACCGCAAGCGCCATCAGCAACCATGCCAGACATCGATTTTAACCACCGGTATTCCAATAGCCTTTAATCAGAATAACTACGCCGTTATTTTTAACCAACTTATATTTGCTGCGCTTTTCTTTCATCCAATCGCTCACATGGGCTCCATTATGGTCTACCGTCGCATTTAATATTCTCCTCGACAAAGATTTAATATTCCACCACCAAACTAATATTCCCCAACAAAATGAATATTTTATAACCACTGCTTATTTTTGAAATATTTCATGATTTAACCCTTAACTATCCACATTAATCAAATCAACCCTTACTATTTCAAAATAATAAATAAAGGAAATTCCTTTTTATTTAAAAAAAGTAATGTGAAGATGATAATTATTGTTGGACTTGTGTTTGTATTGCATTATGGGTTATGATGTATTTTTATTAGTAACAAATGAATGTATAAAAGCTAATGAAGTAGTTTTAGGAGACCTAAATTATGATGTAATGTTTAATATTCGATGTTTAATGGTAATGTGCAATGTTTAATTTCAATGTTTAATGTTTAATGTTGATATGTTCAATGCTCAATGTTTAATGGAATGTATAAGCAGCCGATGTATATATTTGTTGAATGAAGGTGTGAAATATTGTAAAGTTGATTGACGGTTAAGCCGACCAAAAAATTATGCCCAAAAACTACCCGTTCGAACATTAAAGAGTTACATTCACGATGCATTTACATAATATAAAACTATAAAACATGGTCCAAAAAAACTTGTCATTGAAACGCATTGTCCAAAAAACTATACATTTGACAAAGTATACCACAATCGCAGCTTGTCAACGAGTTAATGACAAAAATTATACATTGAACATTAATGGCACAATCCCCCAATCCCACTTTTTTGGTGATTTGTCTTTCTTCTTCTTTATAGGCTCCAGTCTTTGTATTTATTTCCTACGTGGGAATGGTGTGAGAACTGAAGCATTTGATTTCTCTACATAGTTGACAAAGTTGGTGTGGGATTAGGTTGAGAGAG